>JABCMI010000133.1:0-429793 GCA_026261945.1 Hirschfeldia incana | reverse complement strand
CGGCTTAGAGCCTTTCAGTATGCCTCCTCGCATGGATAAGCTGCATAGGGTCAACATTGCTGTCCTGTAACAACTCTGTTTTCTTGAGCAACAATGAACAAGAGAAGGATGGCATACGTGAACAACACTGGTTTTGAACAAGACCCTTCATTGTCCTCTAAGTTGAGTTTTGAGAGAGAGAATAAGAAGAAGAATTCTGGTTTGGAGATTTAGAGTGGGTCTTTCTCGTTCTATATATAGATGGAGAATTGGATATAGCTGCGTGAGTCACGTTACTCAAACGAGCGTTCATGATTACACGAGATCTCCAGATGTATAACACAATCTCTGCCTTAGCTCAAAAGATTATTAATTGTTAAAAATGCTTAACAAAGCTTATAAAGACACAACACCACTTGGGAGAAGTGATGAAACCATGTGCATCAAACACATTCATCAGCTTTCTGCTATACCCCGTGAAGGTATAATAAACTTGTTGGACAATTAAAGTTAATATAAAAGCACCTTCAAAAGTACACATAAATTCATTAGTGTATAACATAAGGTATTACCACTGAGGAAGTACACACACTTGGTACTAAGCTCTAGTTATATTCAAAAGTTAGAACTCAAAGCCAACTTGCACCAAAACATGTTCTGTTTCCATTCACTATGCAATTGCTTCCTCTCAAAAATCTTCAATTGCTGGCATGTAACGTAAGTCTGTAACAGAACAAAAATGCTTGCCTTAATGGTTTAATATAGTTATCAACCATGCAGAAAATAAAATAAAGATACCATTAATCATGGGAAATCGAAGCTCACCAAGTCAATCACTTTCAGAGTCAGAATAAGCCGTGTGATCAGGCATCTTGAAATCGAGACCAGCCAACTCACCATCTTTCAGACCATCAATCTTGACATCAAGACTAGACAACTCACCATCTTTCAGACCATTAATCTTGATACCACGACCAGACAAGTCAACATCTTTATGGTCAGCAAACTCGATATGTGAATCAGACAAATCACCATCTCTAAGGCCGTCGATCTCAATATCAATCTCATCATCTGAATCAGAAGAATCACCATCATCACTCAGGTCATCACTCTCGACATCTGAGTCACCATCACCACTCTCGAAATTGTCACCATCGATGTTACGTGCGTCATTGATTGGGTACTTACGCACCTCCTCCATCACCTCATCGTCGCTTTCATCGTGCTTCCCAGACAACTTCCTCTTCATCATCGCCTCGAACAAATCGGGCAACGCATCCTCATCTTCATCTTCCAGGAAGCTCTCTATCCTCTTCTTCAGCTCTGTAAAAAACCAAATAATAAAAAAAAGGCTTTAAGAAACTACAAACACATTTGTAAAGTCAGATTGTTTTCAGGAAACGTCACCTTCTTTAGAAACAACCTCGTTGCTTCCCGAGCTGGACTCGGAGAGAAGAAGGCGAACCGGGAAGCAACTCGGTTGAGTAGTGAAGGAACGATAACAACGCCAGGGTTGATCTTCGTATGTCGGAGAATCGTGGGAGGGTGGTGGTGGATGAGATTTCGAGCCGCTAAACTGGGGAGTCTCTGCACGAATCGTCTCATGGGGTTCGTCTCTCTCAAGACTTTTAGGTTTTATCAGAGGATTGAATAAGAGGAGCGTATTGGGGTTTTATGAACTGAACCGGTCTTACTCTTCGATTTATCCAATTTCTTTAACTGGTCAGACCGGATGGGGACGGGTATTGACCGGTTCAAGACGGATTGACTAGCTCACCCTGGCCCAATCCAGTCAAGTTTAACATTTTTTCTTTCGCTAAAAAGGCCCGATTCACATAGATAATTAAAAGTTCGGTTAAGAATTTTCGAAATGAACCACTAACTATATATAGTTGTTTGAATTCGTAATACATCATTACGAAATCTGCCAATGGGTAGTTTAATTTCACATGTTTTTTTTCTTTTGCATTGTCATCATACGGGAAAAGTGCATATTCCAACCTGAACAATTTGGATCGTGCCAAATACAACCCGAACTAATGGTTAGTGCCAAATACTACCTGAACTCAATTAAAACTTTAAAAACATACCCGAACTTTTTAAAACGTGCTTAAATCTACATTGAAATATTATTAAAAAGTTGAAATTATATAAACTATTATTTTTTTCATCGTATTAAATTTTAAAACTTTGGTGATAATATTTTCTAATTTGCATAAATACATAACGTGTTTTTACTTATTATATCTTCAATAAACTTATATCTTACTAAAATATAAATAATAAAATATTTATAATTACATGATCTTAAATATACTTAAAATTTTGAAGTTATTTACAAAAATTTTTGTATAGATTATTTTTATTTTTAAAACTAAAGTGAATTTTTTTCAAAGTTATTATTATATATTTTGATATTTTGTTCAAAAATTTTGAAGTTATTTATATTTTGAACCTTTTACCTTTCAAAATTTTTGAACAAAATATCAAAACATATAATAATAACTTTGAAAAAAATTCACTTAGGTTTTAAAAGTAAAAATAATCTATACAATTTTTTTACAAATAACTTCAAAATTTTAAGTATATATAAGATAATTTAATTATAAATATTTTATTTTTATATTTTAGTAAGATATAAGTTTATTGAAGATATAATATGTAAAAACATGTTATGTATTTATATAAATCAGAAAAAATTATCACCAAAGTTTTAAAATTTAATACGATGAAAAAGTAGTTTATATAATTTCAACTTTTTAATAATATTTCAATGTAGATTTAGGCATGTTTTAAAAAGTTCGGGTAGGTTTTTAAAGTTTTAATTGAGTTCAGGTTGTATTTGACACTAATCATTAGTTCGGGTTGTATTTGGCACGATTTAAATTGTTCAGGTTGGAATAGGCATTTTTCCCGTCATCATACATAGAAGCATAGTGTGGAAACGGGGTAATGCAGAACCCTATCGTGTATATAAAGAACTAGATCGCACTAATTTGAGAGACTACATGATGCTCTAAAAACATTTTTATCAGCGGTTGCTGTAGAGAGTGTTTTCCTGGTAAAAAAAAAATTATGAGAGAAGGAGAGGAAAAAGTTGAATCAACTTTTTTTCAACAAAGTTGAGAAACCTATCTTACATTTGATTAGCATATTTGTATTTAAATTTAATTTACTGTAGTATATTAGAATTACATGTCTGAAATACTTAGTGCAGAGACTATATTGAACTATATGATTGATGATTGATGCCCTATATATCACTTTTATTTTCACCCAGCAAAGTAAATGTTTACGACTAATATATTCCAGCAAACCCGGACCAATTTCTTCGCATAATTGTTGCATAAACGCCAGTGGCAGGTTTAAGGTTACAAATTTTACAAATTCTTTAATAATTATGCGGCAATGCCAGTACAAACAAAAGTTATACTTGAGTTGTAAGTTTGTGAGATGCGTGAACACGTGTGACCTTTGACCCTCTGATGTTTCTTGCTTTCTTACCTCGAATAAATGTTAATTGAAATCGTTCTGACAAACAAAAAGGTAAAAGTGACATGACGAGAAACCTTTTCTACGTATACAAGAAATGACGATAAAGTTTCCACATGTATCCTCGTTTCCAGTTCTAGACAGAGGGAATGTATCTCATACATTTTGTTTACTAATATGATCCTTGTTAGAGAATCTAACGGTTCTGTCAGGAAGAAGCAATGAGATTCTTGATCATCTTTAAGGTTTTTCTTGTCGGTATAGTCAAAGTTGTAGTGTAACCGTAAAAGGCCAACTTCTTTTGTACTTTTTTCTGACAGCTCTTTTGTACTCTCTTTGTTCTGTTTTATTTGCCACGACGAAAACATTGTCATTAATTAGTTAAGTTGTTAGTTACTCTAAACCACGTATTATTCATATGAAGCTTTCTAATATTTTGATCAGAAATTCAGAATATATAGTAAGTACTAAGACATGATAACGTTGGAATCATTATAAGTACAACGAACGAGGCATGCTGATTCAAAGTACCATGAATTAATTAAAACATTAGGAAAGCAATAAATAAACAAATAAAAATCTAGGGGTCAATGTGAATGTGTCTTGGCTTTACAACTTTCTTGTAGATTTTATTAAATCATAATCTTATCTTCCTCTTTGTTTGACTGAGTTAACTCATTATCATACAGTCTTGAAAATATTTAATTCTCCTTTTGTTTGGTTCCTAAAACAACTACACGTATATAGTATTTTCTTATTTTCTTTGACCGAGTTAATCCATTAGTAGTATCATAGTTTACTGGTATTAAATATTTAAATATTGTTGATGGTTTCCAAAACAGACTACAACTTCAATCCTTACACCCAAAGGATTAGCAGTCGTAATTGTAACCATGATCTAAATATTTCCGTTTTAAAAATAACGGTATGCGAAAAAACAAGTTCTTCAACCCGTTGACATTGCCACCCCACAAAAACTTCAGGTTCTGTCACTTTGACTCTCGCTAGTGAGAAGTTAAAATACTAGTAATAGGCTTTGCCAAAGCCTTTGGTCCGTGATTTTATTTCTTGTACGTATACGCTCCTCCGTTTATATTTTTGTACTGAAGCACGTTAAGCGTGTATTATGCTGTACTTAATACTCGGCGACATAAATATTATACTCTCTTAATTATAAACGACGACATTACTTATGAGCTGTATTGATATTAATACTAGTTCAATACTAATATTTTGGTGTTAATACTAGTTAAAATACCATTACTTGTTGGTGTTAAAGCCGGCATATATTTTGGGTAATTAAAATACCAAAAGACATAGGCCTTGATTGGTAGAGCATTAGCATTAGCGTTATGCTCTACATTATCCAATCAACATTTGGTATAAAAGCATTTAGAAGAGCATTTAGTAAATGATGATGCTCTCTAAATGCTCTCTAGCAAATGCTCTCATATGAAGCTTTTGGAAGAGCATTTGCATTTATAATTTATAAATTTAAGAAATATATATAATTAGTTCACTTATTTTATTTAATATATCATAAAATCATTTTTATATCCAAAAAATAAAATTTTCATTTCTACAATAATTTACAATTTAAATATATTTTTTTAAAAATACTTTTTTAACATTTAAAATTTAATTTAATTATATTTAATTAAATTAATATATAAATTATATTTTAGATTAATTATATAAATTAGATAAATTAATTATATATATTAGATAAATTAATTATATAAATTTATGAATTAATTATATATTTAATAAATTAATTATATTATATATAAATAATATTTTAAATAAATAATATAAATTAAATAATTTTTTTGTCGATTAAATTATATTTTAAAATATAATAATTAAATAAATTATAGAAATTTGCGGAGAACCCGTTGCTGTCTCGGCTGTGCTTATATTTCAAATGCAAAATATTATTTTTAAAAATAGATATTTTAATTGATTTTTTTTAAATAACATTTTAATTGTAAACATAATTTTAAAATTAGTAAATAAAATAACTAATTATATATATTAATATATAAAATAAATATATATATTAAATTAAAATATCTATTTTTAAAAATAATATTTTGCATTTGAAATATAATTTGATTTATATAATTTATTTAATTATATTATATTTAAAGAAAAAAAAATATATATATATATATATATATATTACAAATATATTCATTATATATAAATATATTATATATTATATATTAGTTTTAATAATAAATTTTAATAGCATGTTCATACTGCTCTACCAATCAATCTTTTAACCAGTTTAGCAAAAGCATACAGCTTCTGCAGCATACTGCTTTTATAGCATAATGCTACTGCTTTCTCATCTGCTTTGCCAATCAGGGCCATAGTATAAGTCATGCAGTGTTTATAGTTTTCATTCAGATATTTATATAACCAGATTAGCTGAATGGTTTTAATTATATTAGACAAAATAAGTCATGCAGTGTTTGTAATTTCCATTGAGATATTTAAATTATACTCCCTCTGTTTCATTTTTAAATTTATTTGTTTAAAGTTTTTGCACATTAAAAATATAGGAACTTTTATTTAATTTATTTTGGTTATATAAAATATTATTCCATCTGATTCATTTTATTTGATTTCTAAGGTTTTTTATACATACATTAAGAAATACAGATTTTTATACAACTTTTCTTGATTGCATAAAATATCGATCATTAAATAAACTAATTTAACCATTAGAAAATATGCTTCATGTAATTGGTTACAAATGTCAAAAGACATTAAATATTTACTCCTTCTATTTTATAATAATTGATGTTTAATATTTTTTAATTATACTTTTCCTCTGTTTCATTTTAATTTGATGTTTCAATTTTTTGACTAAGAAAATACAAACTTTTATTTAATTTATTTTGGTAATATAAATATGTTTTTACCTCTAATTCATTTTATTTAATTTATAAAGTTTTACACATAGATTAAGAAATTACAAAATGTATACCATTTATATTGATTGCATAAAGTATCATTAAATAAACTAATTTAACCATTAGAAAATATGCTTCATGTAATTGTATACAAATGTCAAAGGACATTAGATACTTACTCCTTCTATTTCATAATAATTGATGTTTAACATTTTTTTATTATAATTTTCCTCTGTTCATTTTAATTTGATGTTTAAAGTTTTTGCACTTAGACTAAGAAAATACAAACTTTTATTTAATTTATCTTGGTAGTATAAATATTTTATTCCCTCTAATTCATTTGATTTGATTTCTAAGGTTTTACACATGGTTAAGAAAATAAAATTTTTATATGATTTATATTGATTGCATAATATATAATTAAATAAACTAATTTAATAATCGGTTACAAATGTCAAAAGACATTAGATATTTACTCCTATTTCATAATAATTGGTGTTTAACATTTTTTATTATAACGCCTCTGTTTCATTTTAATTGATGTTTATAGTTTTTGTACTTAGATTAGTTAAGAAATAAAAAATTTCTTTAATTTATTTTGGTTATATAAACATATGATTCCCTCTAATTCATATTATTTGATTTCTAAAGTTTTAAACATGGATTAAGAAAATACATATTTTTATACCATCTCTATAATATTATTTGAGAAGTCAGTTTCCTACGTGTCGCGCTCAAGTTAACTCTCACGGTGGTTGATTACGATGATACCCTTAATGAATCAAATTTATTTAATTATCATTATTAAATATTTCTTTTGTTTTATTTTTACTTTTTTACTTAGGTTTCCTTTTTTCAAATAACCTAGATATTAAAGAAAATTTGTAAATTAAAAAAACGAAAAATATATTTTATATATAGTGTAATTCATAATAAGGAAAATTCAAAAAATAATATTGATTTTAAAGTAAAGAAATAATAGTTCCTTTTAAAAAATAATCTAAAACAACACAATGTATAATTTAAAAGTATTAAGCATTTTATTTTAATCAATCTATTTCTCAAATTATTACAAAATAATTTAAATAACATAAACTAAGATATCTTTAATGAATAAAATTAAATTTAATCTTTTTATGTTCTCTTTTATATTTTTCAAATAACATATATGATAAATAAAATATTTATGAAACTTAAAACGAGAAATATTTTTTTTATATATAATGTGATTTCATAAAAAGAAAGTTCTTAAAAATAATCTTGATATTAAAGTAAAGAATTAATATTCCTTTTAGAATGCACCAGTTATGTTTTTTTTACAATTTTGTATCTATCATCACTTTATTTATTTTTTTAAATTAACATATACCAAATTACTAAGTCCTATAAAATTAGCATAGTCTAGGGGCTATTTACAACTAGCCAATTCATAAATATTGCAATGATGAAATATGATAAATATATATATACACGTCTAAGATGAAAATATATAGCAATAATCAACATATAATTTTGATAAATATTATAAAAAAAACATGCATATTTATGCGAGAAATAAGACTAACTTGATCTGAATTAATTATATTTTAGTTTGAATATGAAAGAATATATGTAATTCAATATACTCACAACATTAATGACTCAACTAATCCAAATTATAAAAAGAAAATATAATCTTATAACAAGAATTTATTTATTTTTATACAAATAAATTACATTATGACTCAAAACATATTAGTAAATAAAATAAAATATTAAATAATTGTTACAATATAGTTTTATATATTCATGAGACTTTAATATTTCGTTATTTTCATTTATGAAATTTTGAATCAAACACTTCAATTTATTTTTATTTAATTCTTACTACAATATATATTATGTTATGCATAATATTACACTAATATATTTACATATATAAGAAAATAATCAATCTAAATTCAAATAAGAATTTGATCTAAACTAAATATACCAGAATAAAATATTATAGTTGAATTCAAAGAAATAGATGTAATTTAATATACACAAGTGATAAACAAATCGATTATTAACCTAAAAACTAACTAACTCGACTAGATATAACTTATCCAAAATCATATATAATTAAAATAATATAAATTAGACATATAAATTAAAATTTGATTTAAAACCAAAAGTAATATCAATTAATTATAATATATTAATTTTATAAAAATTTATATCCGTGCATGAGCACGGGAGAATCACCTAGTTTATATTAACTGCATAAAATATTATTAAATAAACAGATTTAACAATTAGAAAAATATGCTTCATTATGTAATTGGTTACAAATGTCAAATGACATTAACTATCTACATAGAGATATGAAAACTCCAATTGTTCTGAAACGAAAAAAAAATTAAACACCAATCATTATGAAAATAGAAGAAGTATCAAATAAATCAATTCGACCAATAAACATATATGATATATTATGTAACTAGTTACACATATCAAAATATTAAAGCTGTACTCGTAAAAATGAAAACATCAATGATTTTAAAATAAGAAAATTCTTAAACATAAATTATTATGAAACAGAGAAAATAAATTTGCCGAATCGTTTTAATTTTTATTTAGACTTGCGGTTGTTAGCAAAAAACAATTACACAACATTTTTTGAAATATAAGTAAAAAGTTATTGTGACAGGACAAAAAAAATGCCATGTAAAGTAATAAATCATTAGAGAAAAAATACAGGACACGACAGAAAGAGAACACAAATTGGTTTTTGCAACAAAGATAATATAATTTTTTAAAAAGAATAGAAAATACTTTTGGATCCGGTCCCCGACGAATCGTCGCCTCTTCCTTCCCAGTTCACAGCCATTTTATACTCCCTCCACCTGAACAACAGGAGGCGAATTATAAAAATAAAAATAACTAAAAGCTCTGAAGGTTTTTTTTTCCAACAGACTTGCGTATATGGAAGGGACCGATCTTGCTGTCTCCGTAGCAGACATCAGGTTAGGAGAAACTGGATTTTCTTTCTGAGTTTTGTCTTTCATGCTGTGAATTTAGTATGTTTAAGGTCTATGCTCCATTATTGTATTGACGTGGGTTCGAACTGATGACATGATTCGTAAAATAAAAGTTTTCCACTTTCAATACTCAGAGATGTATCATTGAATAGCTGGTTAGCTGATAATGGCTAGTGTATTGTATAGGATGGGGAATGAACCTGATGACTTAGCTAGCGACAATGTAGCAGAGATTGATGTGAGTGATGAGGACATCAACGCAGAAGACCTCGAGAGGCGGATGTGGAAGGATCGGGTACGTCTCAAAAGAATCAAAAAACGAATTAAAGACAATTCTCAAACGAAAGAAGCCCCCAAGAAGATCTCTGATCAAGCGCAGAGGAAGAAAATGTCTAGAGCTCAGGACGGTATACTCAAGTACATGTTGAAGCTAATGGAAGTCTGCAAAGTCCGCGGCTTCGTGTACGGCATCATACCCGAGAAGGGGAAGCCGGTGAGCGGCTCCTCTGACAATATAAGAGCTTGGTGGAAGGAGAAGGTGAAGTTTGATAAGAACGTGCTGGATGCTATTGTTAAGTACGAAGAGGAGCGTTTAGCGTTTGGGAAATCAGACCGGAATAGAAATAACTCGCAGTTTGTTCTGCAGGATCTTCAAGATGCTACTTTAGGGTCTTTGTTGTCTTCTTTGATGCAGCATTGTGATCCTCCTCAGAGGAAGTATCCGTTGGAGAGAGGGACTCCGCCGCCGTGGTGGCCCACGGGGGAGGAAGAGTGGTGGGTGAAGCTTGGTTTGGGCAAGAGCCAGAGTCCTCCTTACAGGAAGCCGCATGATCTCAAGAAGATGTGGAAAGTTGGGGTTTTGACGGCGGTGATCAACCATATGTTGCCTGATGTTGAGAAGATTAAGAGGCATGTTCGTCAGTCTAAGTGTTTGCAGGACAAGATGACGGCGAAAGAGAGCGCGATTTGGTTGGCGGTTTTGAACAATGAGGAGTCACGTATTCAGCAGCATAGTAGTGACAATGGAACATCTAATGTAACCGAGATACGCCGGAGAGGTAATAACGCTGAGAGGAGGAAAACTGTGGTCAATAGTGACAGTGAGTATGATGTTGATGGGACAGAGGAGGCTTCAGGCTCAGTAACAGCCACCTCGCAGCCAGTAAGAGGTCAAGACAAAGCAGAGAAACACAAGAGAAGGAAAAGAGGAACTGTCACTAGTCAAGAGGAAGAACAGAGAAATATTATACCTGATATGAATCATGTTGATGCTCCCATGCTAGAATATAACATTAACGGTACTCATCACCATGAGGAAGGTGTTTTGGAACAAAACATAGCCTTAGGAGCAGAGGAGAACGGTGTGGAAGTAATGGTTCCTGAGTTTGATAACAACTATACTTATCTTCCTCCTGTCAGTGGACAAGCTATGATGCCTGTAGACGAAAGAACAATGCTTTACGGACCAAATCCTAACCGGGAGTTGCAGTTTGGGTCGGGTTACAACTTCTATAATCCGTCTGCAGTGTTTGTGAATAATCAGGAACAAGATCTTATAGAAATGAACACACAAGCACCGCCTCACAACAGTGGGTTTGTGGCCTCAGAAGGTGTGCTTCAACCTCATGGTTTACATGGAAATGAAGAAAGAGATTTGCCCCCTCAGTTTCGGAGTGACAGTAACATTCTGTCTCCATTCATCAATGACTTGGCGTTTGATAGTAGCACATTTTACTCGGGCTTTGATTCCTATGGTGCATTTGATGATGACTTCTCATGGTTTGGAGCTTAGTTTCTTGACGTTTTTGTTGGGAGGTTACATAGTAAGTGTATGTGACACACCTGTCTTAAATTTATTTTGCAAGTTATGTTGCAGGTTCAAAAGAACATGGCATCATTGGCTTACTTTTTTTTTGAACTTTTGAATAACTTGCCGGACACGCTTTCTCCATTGTAGTGTTTGCCCGGGAAAGCAGTGAGTGTATGTTGTGTATATCAATAGTGTGAATAATTCATCAAGTTAAGCTTATCCGCTTTGAATTAGCTAAGTATGAGCTTGATCATGAGAACTCAAAATGATTTGCAAATAAGGTCGACAGAACTCTTATCTAATGATTTCCAAAAGACTTATCTATCGCTTCACCTAATTGTTTGGTCTCAACTCTTTTGCGCTTTACTTCTTAGTATTTTACTTGCTCTCGTAACCGACTCTAAACCCTAAAATTCTTGCCGCCTCTTGTAAACTGTTGGTGTCAAGCGGAAAAACAGATTCTAAGCCAGGAGACAGGAGACGACTGGTGTTTGATCGGAGGATTCTTAGATTCTAAGCTACCTTTTTATGTCTCTTCACCGTCAAGTACTTCAGCCCATGCATCAACACGACCCAGAACACTTCCAAGAGCTTCTCTCTCTCTATAAGATCAGCTTATGTGTCTCTGTCTCTCTACAGACGACCCATTGCTATCTTATACTAACTCCACGTTCCCGAAATCCTAGTCTACAAGAAACCACAATATGGACATCTTCCATATCAATTAGTGCAACTTTCATTTTTTTGAAATGCACTTATTCCTCTTCCTTTAAGTCATAAACCTCTTTCTATTTATCCAAGATACTCCCTTGATCTTCAAGTCCACACGACTCCAGCTCAGCGTCTCGACTCCACATGGTCTTTACCACTCAACACGGCGTCTGCCTCAGCAACTACGTCATCGACTGCTTCGGGCGGACATCTTACATCAACATATGCTCTTATTCCTTGGTTCAATCAATATATTTATTGATATCATCTCTAACTCCTTGGTCTAAGTTGTTTTAAGCATCTTCGTGTGCTCTTTTTAATTTATATAATTTGCAACTGAGTCAGAAGCAGGATAGATATCTATTCTGCTCGTCCCGTTTGTTGAAGTGTTTTAGATTCAAAGATAACATAGATTGCAAGATATTATTGATATTTTAATCGACATGCATAATTGTTAAAGTCTATGTTATAACTTTGTTTCCAGGTGGTAATTATAGAATGATGAATGCATCTATTTATTCAACCAAATTGGGATGCACACACTATATGAGACAACTAGAGTAGAAAAATCTTCAGTTTGTGTTTTCATCTTGAACATCTACTCCCTTCTTTTCAGAAATTGCTTTGGCCTCCTCAAGCAATTCTCTCATCAACAAGTCCACTAGACACAAACAAGAGTTGATGTCGGTTGCACATGTTCCTTCTGGATATGAAGAGGTATGATCCGTCCATAGGAGTAGTTCTCAACTGTACCATCTTTTCTGACTATCACTATGGATCCATAGAAACAAATCGATAAAGATAAAAATGCATGACTTAATAAAAAGAACAAAGACTAGATATTTGAATTTTTTACCTTTGAAGTTTCAAAGACGGCATCTTCATCTCAGTTGGCAAGAGATTTTGCTTTCCCCTCCCCACGCTTTGTAGCATGCTCAGCAATCCTAAGAGCATCTTTGCTGACTATCACTCTGGATTCCAGGGCACCACCTTTGCTGATTATCAATGTGGATCCATGAAAAAAAATCGATAAAGATAGAGATACTTAATATATAAAAAACACTGTCACCAACCGCATTCTCAGACTCATTCTTAGAAGCAAGCTCATCAACCCAGAACATTATCATGAACCGTGCATTCTACTATTTTTATCATCTTATGTGAGTGTTATGATTGGTAATTAATTTAAATGAAATTCGCATAATTAAGATCCATTCAGATGTATTCGAACTAGAATGAATGTGTTATTCCTTTGGCTATAGAATTCAAACTCTACAAAACATGAATATGTTCGAAGTATGTATTTTCTTAATTCCTCAGTTTCGTTTCTAGTTTTTGATTTTAATTGTTCTTTGTGCTGCGCCTGTGCAGTTGTAGATCTCTAAATCATGTGAAATTACAAAGTGAAGAAAATAAAGTTTGGGTTTTAGATAGGTTAAATGTTGTTAATAGATATAGTGATGCATCCCAAATCAATGTTCACCTATGACCTCAAGTCTAGAATAATGATTCAGCAATAGAATCACAGCAATCAAGCTTTAGCTTAATACAAAAAATCTAAAGCTCCATCGCAACTTAAGAAGTAAATATATTGGTTCTGAAAGAACAAAATTTCTACTGCTTTATATTTTGTGTTTTTAATATTTTGAAAGTCCACAGAAATAAAATCTGAAACTAAAGTCACAAAATCTATAACTTAATTTTTGAACCAAACAATCTAAATCTTCAACTTCTACCAATCAAGTCTATTTGATTTGGTCAGTTAACTTAAGGGGCCCATAACTATTGAGTAATTAAGAAAATATTACGGCCCAAAGAATCATTTTTCCTTATAGAACGGCCCAGCTTCATGGAGAACATTACTGTGAATTTCGTAATAAAGATCAATCATATGTAGCCTGATACAGGGATACTAAAAACATCACCAGTCAAAGTGTTTACATGAAAATATGACGGCTAAAGAGAGGAGTCTCTTATTCAGCAGAATAGTAGTGACAATGGAACATCTAATAATATAACCGAGAGGCACAGAAGAGGTAATAATAACGCTGAGAGGAGGAAAGCTGTGGTCAACAGTGACTATGATGCTGATGGGACATAGGAGGCTTCAGGTTCAGTAAAAGCCACGTCGCAGCCAGTAAGAGATCAAGATAAAACAGAGAAACACAAGAGAAGGAAAAGACCAAGAAGCAGATCAGGAACTGTCAATAGACAAGAGGAAGAACAGAAAAATATTTTGCCTGACATGAATCATGTTGACGTCCCTATGCTAGAACATAACATCAACGGTGATCATCACCATGAGGAAGGTGTTTTTGAACAAAACATCGCCTTAGGAGCAGAGGAGAACGCTTTGGAAGAGATAGTTCCTGAGTTTGATAACAACTATACTTATCTTCGTTCTGTTAATGGACAAGCTATGATACCTTTAGACGAAAGACCAATGCTTTACGGACCAAATCCTAACCGGGAGTTGCAATTTGGGTCAGGTTACAACTTCTATAATCCATCTGCAGTGTTTGTGAATAATCACGAAGAAGATCTTATAGAAATGAACGCACAAGCACCGCTTCACAACAATGGGTTTGAGGCCTCAGTAGGTGTGCTTCAACTCCAGGATTGCATAGCAGGAAGAGATATGTCTCCTCAGTTTCAGAGTGACTGTAACATTCTGTCTCCGTTCATCAGTGACTTGGCGTTTGATAGTAGCACATTTTACACTGGGTTTGATTCATATGGTCCATTTGATGATGACTTCTCATGGTTTGGAGCGTAGTTTCTTGAAATTTTTGTTGGAAGGTTACATGGTAAGTGTATGTCACACACCACACCATCTTAGTTTATAATCTTTTGGTATTGTCTTAATTTTTTTTTGCAAATTATGTTGCAGGTTCGAGAACATGGCATTGGCTTAGTTTTTTTTTTTTACTTTTGAATAACTTGCCAGGTACTGCTTTCCTCATTGTAATGTTTTTTTTTTGATAACTCTGGTATCTGGGCAGTCACATTCCTAACTATCCCCGAAAGGGGTCCAGCGCCCCAACGGAAGGAAAAAGAAATTCCTCATTGTAATGTTTGCCAGGAAAAGCAGTGAGTGTATCTTGTGTATGTTAACCATGTGAGTAATTCATGAAGTTAAGCTTATCTGAATTGAATGAGCTAAGTATGAGCTTGATTATGAGATCTTTGACCTTAACCTTAAAATGATTTGCTAATATGGTCTGACAGAACTCTTATCTAACACTTAACCTAATTATCTGGTCTCAACTCTTTCGCGCTTTACTTCTTAGTATGTTACTTGCCCCTCACGTCGTTAAGCTAACCGACTCTAAACTCTAAAATCCTTGTCGCCCCTTGTCTTCAAATCTTCTTCATATTCTTTGTCCTCTCTGTTTTTTTCCTCAAGA
The DNA here is from genome assembly GCA_026261945.1 of Hirschfeldia incana. Lineage (NCBI taxonomy): Eukaryota > Viridiplantae > Streptophyta > Magnoliopsida > Brassicales > Brassicaceae > Hirschfeldia > Hirschfeldia incana. The sequence goes on along the minus strand of JABCMI010000133.1, from coordinate 414,471 downwards.
AATTCCATAGAAAGTCTCAGACTCAGGGCTACGTAAGTTTATGGTTAAATAATAAAAGTAAATTGTTGCTAACGAATAAATAAGCTTATGTAAACAAAAAAAGTCAAAGAAATAGATTTGCCAGTTTTGTTTGTTGTTTTAGGATAATAAATTTGATAAAGGAAAAGTGATAGTTTATAATTCTTAATTTCCTTTTTCTTATTTTTTTTTCTCTTTTCACGGTAATTTATACTCCTATATAAGATAGTTTTATAATTCTTAATTTCCTTTTGCTTATGTTTTCTCTTTTCACGGTAGTTTATATAAGACAGTTTCTGGCCTCTTTGTCTCACTTGTCACCAAAGAAGAAGAAAATCAATGAAAAGAAGATCGAGGAAGGAAAGGAAGAGGGAGAACAAGAACAAGAGGAAGCTGTGTGGGTTAACGTCGTTGCCAGATGAGTTGATTTGGAACTGCCTCGCTAAAGTATCGAGATGGGACCTGGCGGCCTTCGGTATGACCTCCAAGGAACACCGGTATTTCGCAACCTCTCCTCTTCTCTGGGACTGGAGATGGCGGATGGGTTGCCTCGAGCCATCTTACTACGTGTGCTTGCACATATTTCCAGAACCCATCCCACGGTGGTTCATCCTCCACCCGGTTCAACGTCTGCTGAAACCGATCGACTCGTACGCGTATCGGTCTCCAGAATCAGGATCCTCTTTCGTGGTGGTGTCCTGGGGTATATATATCATCGGTGGACTCGTAAACGGCAAACCCACATCGGAAGTCGCTTTGTTCGACTGTTTTGAGCATATCTGGTACCGAATCCAACCCATGAAGATTCCTCGTGCTTCCGCCTCAGCAAGCAGGATAGGCAACAAGATATACGTATTTGGAGGGTGCGGGGATGACGTCGATCCCTCAAACTGGGCAGAGGTATACGATATCGACAGCTATACTTGGGATTTCGTGTGTGTGCCAACTACTACTACTCGGCCAAAGAATATCAAACAAAGCGTGGTGATAGGCAAAAAGGAGGTTTTCGCAGTGGATGAGGATGGTCAAAGCTTCTCCTTCTCCCCAAGCAAACTGTTTGTGTCATGCGTAAAAACAGATTCTAAGCCAGGTGACAGAGACGACTGGTGTTTGATTGGAGGGTTCTTATTTTCCCCTGGTCCCCGCGGGACAATACTGTGGTGTTTGCCGGACGAGTTGGATTGGAAGGAAGTCAAGGGTTTGGAAGAGCTGCAACAACAACAACATCTGGCTGAATACGGTATCAGCAAACTCTCCACACGCTATGCAAAGTCCTGCCTTGTCATCTTCTGGAACGCCCAGCCTCAAGGTGCTGACAGTTTGGAGCTTTGGTCCACTCTTGAGTTTCTCTGCAGTGGATTTAACTGTTACTGATTATGAGAATTGTGTTTATAGGAACGAACTTCATGAGTGGTTCAGAGATACTTCTTGTTCTCGTGGCTTCATCAGGGGCTAAGAGTTTTTTATTTTGTTTTATGATTTGGCCTTTAGTAGGATTTTCTGTAACATGACCTGGACTCTGTGTCATAAGATAACCCCAAAAATAGAACACAGACCAAAATTGTCTTCTTGGCGAACCGGTCATGACTTTCGTGGTTCCTTTTGTGCAGCTAATCAAGAGGATGATGGTCATGAAAGCCAAAGAAAGCATTAGAAAAAGATCGAGTTCCTCTCAAGTGTAAGAGAACATTCAAATAATTGCTCTGAAATTGCTCTGATTTGCCCTGTGTTTTGCTCTGTTTTTTTCTTTCTTATAAAGCATGCATGATCACTTGATGAATGTTGTTTCCAGGGTTTTGGAGGGAGCACAAGCATCGTTCGTGGAGAAATTTCCATATAAGTCAATGGCTGCTTTCACAACGTTTCAGATATTCTACTTTGGGATGTGCTACGGAGTGACATGGATTCCGGTGGACGGAATCATGTTTCTAGTCCCTTTCTTTCTCTTAATATCCATCAGACAGTACCTTCTCCCGAATCTCTTTAAACCGGCGCATCTCCGAGGACTCGATGCCTCTGAGTACGAGGAGATTCCTGGAACTCCTAGAAACCCTCTCGAGCTATCTTTCAGGGTGAGTCAATATCTACTATATCTATTACCTTATGCGTTTCTTAGTAACCATAGGGAGTTAACATTTTTTTAAAGTCAACTGGTTCGATGAGAAACGTTCTAGAGTGCGATGCTGAGATCTCAGTCGAGTTAACCAAGAGCAGAGGCGAGCTTAGAGTACGTCCAGCTAGTCTTGGCCCAGACAAAGTCCAGCTAGTCTATTCTGGTCGTCCCGTTTGTTTGTCAAAGTGTTTTTAGATTCAAAGATAACACAGATTGCAAGATGTTACTGATATTGTCTTGATCTCTTACAACCATTGTTACATAACAAAAACTGTCAAATAAGGTGTGGGAGACGAGAACGAGGTTCCACATTTTGTATACGTTTCAAGAGAGAAAAGAGAAAATTACCATCATCATTACAAAGCCGGAGCCATGAATTTTCTGGTTAGTTATTTTCTCTCCTATATCTGTATGTTCTTATTCTTGGTCCTAAAGTCAGTGCATAAGTTCTGTTAGTCCGGCTGATGAAATTATTATTCGGGTTGTTACAGTATCACTCTGGAAGAAATTGAATATCTTATTATCTATCTTATTAAAGATGAAATACACTTTATTTGTTTGGAAACAAGAATAGTAGTAAAAAAAATGTAATAATGTTTGGAAACATAGATAACATTATACTAAAGAAAAATAATAATGGGGTTAACTTGAATCATAGATCATTATGGTCCAAAACGCAATTAATATTTATTTTTAGGTTTTGTATGATTGTTAGTAATTTGTTAAAAAAAAAATTATTAGAATTATTTATAGTTTTATTTTAATGGGTTTTTGAATAAATAAAGAACAAATATAATCTATATAATATATATTTCTTATTGTTACTTTCTATTTTCATATATTTTATATATCTTTTCCAAAATTTCTTGATATATTTAACAAATACATTATAATTATATAAGTGATTCACCGTATGAGTTATTTGTGTATTTAAGAATGATATTTTATTATTAAGTTAAAAATATTAAATTACATAAAATATAAATATTTGTAAAATTCTTACTACAGTATTTACGGTTCGTAATATTTTACGAGAACGTTTCTATTACACAATATAAAATACGTAGTTTAAACAATAAACAAAAATAGTAAAACTGAAACTGTAAAATTTTAAATTTCTAAAGTTTATATATATTAGATATATACTGTAAAATATGCATCCGCACAAAATCTATATGTCCTCTAAGAATTTTTTTTTCGATATTCGTGAACCCTTTTTGTGTTCTCCCTAGAAAACCCTTAAAAGATGGTTAAGCAGAAAAAATCCTCCACGCAAGTTTCAAACAAATGTGAGATTGACTTGATACCCAGACACTTTGGTTTTCTGCCTGTACTGTGAGATTGACTTGATACCCAGACACTTTGGTTTTCTGCCTGTACTTAATGGAAGTCAAGATGTGATGATCAGTGAGCCCTGCAAGATAAATAGTGGACTTTTGGATACCTATCTTGAGGCCAGATCTCCATGTTGAACAACTAACAGTATTGTAGATCTTTGTTTTGTTATAGTTGTTTCCATACTAATGAATGCGATGAGTGTATAATAATTTGATCAGAGTATCAGGGTTAATTACAAATGCACCATACATACGTAGACTGTGACATGTATGTAATCGAAGCAGATGTGGTGCGAGAAGCAATGTGTATATTTTTGCAAAAACCAATGAATCCAAGCCATTGTGCTTTTGTTCAATTCCCTCAAGATTTCTATGATTCCAACGCTGATGAATTCATCATCTTACAATCAGTACAGTTTCTTTAGTATTTGGGACGGAGAATTGTGGGAACCCAAGGACCTATATTTACAGGTTCTGGATGTTTTCACACTAGAAAAGTTACGTACGGACTTTCTATTGATGATTTAGATGACAGTGGAGTCTTTCTTCAGATGTTCTTCTGCTTAGTCTTCTCAGGGGCCTTCTTCTTCTCCTTTGAAGGAGGAAACTCAGCAGCAAGCTTACGAGCGACTGAAAATGCTCTAATCCAGAAAGCTCGCGCCCTTTGGACTCTCCTAGAAACGGCTTCTCCTCTCCCAGAAACGGTCTCTCCTCTCCCAGAAACTGCCTTTCCTCTTCCAGAAACTGCCTCACAAACTGCCTCTACTCCCCAAGCAGATGTATCTTGAAATCGGCCACTTGACTCAAACCCAGCATTGACGTCTACGGGCTGGGGGTCCTTCAGCAGATAAGGATGAATCTGCCTTCCAAATGACACCAGCTTTTTCTGGGAAACAGTAGATTTGCCGCTATCAGAACGAGCAGGCAGAGCTTCTGTTGATCTACAAAACGAAAAAGTCAAAAATTTACCCACACGAACAGGTAAGAGTACAAAGAAGCATCATAAGTAGAAACCGGTTTCCCTTCACATTTTTACCTTCGATGCTTGAGATACCAGTCAAAGCCGGTTTCCCTTCACATTTTCTACCACCTTTGTGATCTGAGTAATCAGGGATAACATCAGCAGCTTTCTCTTCCGCTACATAAAGGATCAAACAAAACCAAGAGACAATAAGTTTCGGAAAAGGATCAAACAAAACATAAGAACAATTCCACAAAACCAAAACAATAGCACAGAAACGAAGAGACAAGATAAAAGCTTTTACCTTTGGCCATTTAAGAATTATCAAACCAATAACAGTGGGTTATTATTATAAGAATGTTAAAATCCATTAGCAATATTATTGTTTTTCTAATCAACAGCTTTTAAGTATTCCTCCTCAACAACTTTCACCATTACAACTTGTTCCTTATTGACTATAGTCTTGGGTGGTATTCTAACTTTTGGTGCCCAAAACAAGCTTTAGAGTCATGATCATGCAAACTACAACTGCACAAGCTCAGTACAAAGAATAATTGAACACAGTCAACTCAACCCCTTAACCACGATATCACACATTTTACGTTTGGCTCTAAGCCATTGGAAATAAGCTTTGGCATGTTTGTGATACCTAACCCTCTAGAACTACAATAAAAAAAAAGATAATGATCAACGTAAACAAATAAAAAGTTAACAAATTAGAAAAACATAAATACATACTTTGGACATCCTGTATTGGATCATGGTTTAGGTTCTGCTATGTTTAGGTTTTATCTTTTCTGGATATCTTTGAAATGTCGTTTCCTTGGAAAACAAAACTCGAGTATAAAGATCATCAGCTGCTTTCCATTTCCTCTCACACTCAACTATAAAGATCAAATCGAAAAAGATCAGATAATATACAGAAACAAACATAGCAAGAATTAAGAATCAAAACCAGTTTTACCTTTGTAATAAGAGAGATCACATTCATAATGGTTATCATCAATTGTTTCTCCTTTCCGCTCACACACACCTATAAAGATCAAAAAGTATATAGAAACAAACATGGCAAGAATTAAGAATGAAAATTGGCTTTTTACCTTTGTAGTCAGAGAGACCATTCATCATCAACTGTTTGACCCAAATTTCTAAAGTCAGAAAATTAAACTTTCCATTTTATTGATGAAACCATGATTGTTTAGAAATTAACGAAACCATTAATGTCCATTTATGATTTCAATGCAAAATTTATTGACCTTTTATTCTAATTTATTTTTCTATTGGTCGAAATATGGTTAGGTGTATTAATAATGATGTTTTTATCTAATAAATATACAAACTTAAATGTTTTATTAATATGTGTGTCGAGGTCTAGAACGACAAATAAATTGAAACGGAAGAGTATTAGTTAATCATCATCTGTCAATTAAGATATATATTTATATATATATATATATATACATATATCTTTGTGTTTTATAGTAAAATTAAATTATAAATTTCAGGAAATGGTGAAGGGAACAAGCCAGCTAGAACCATGGACACTTGAGAACGACAAGAAGAATAACCTTGTTACGTTATATCCTAGAAGGACTAAAATCTAGTTTCAGTCTTGATATGAGATCTATTTGTCCTACAAAACCAAAACAAAACCAAAATCACAACCTCTCTTCTCTAAGGCGGAACAAGAACGTACTCCAAAAGGACTGAACCAATTGTTTTTTATCTCGTGATGATTGGCCAGTATGGTAGCCGCTCGGTTATGATGGTGAAATCAAAAGACATTCGTGCTTGGCCATCATGGTTAGATTTCTCGTGACATCCACACTCTGGATCATTAAATCCAGTAGGAGGCTTCCATTGGTCAGGCATCACTTTGCTAAGCTTATATGTGCTGGTGTCAACACTTTAATAGTTTTTAGTTTACAATCAAACTTGCAAACTAGTCTTGAGAGCTTTAAAGGGTCCAGGTCCGTCCCTGCTATAAAGCAGGTGAATCATTGGTTTTAGGCCACCTAAAATATAAACAAAATATAGGCCGAACTTTCAAAAGTTTGATGTAACTTAAATGGTCTAACAAAATGAATTTGAGGTTTCTCTACTTCATGTTCAATGCTACGATGCGGTCCTAAACAAATCTTACATAAATTTTTCATTTACAGTTTTTAAATATATAACTATATGGGCCACATTACTTAGACAGGAGTGAAAGGGTCAGTAGGAGAAGGCGCAGCTGTGAGATCTTAAGTACCTTTGGAAAGAAAGCAAAGGTTTGAGAACAAAACTTAATAATATCTTTGGTTTTATTGCATTCTCTATACTAAATAGCCTGCTTAACCGATATTCTAAACTTGGGGTCATAGGTGAACATCTTTGACGGCAAATCTAGAGTATCTTAAGTCTTCACTAACCATTGGGAATAACGAATGAAGTGTTTCTTCTCACCCAAGAAACTTTAAATCCGTTCAAAAACACGAAGTCGTTTCATGTTCATAACTAAAAACAAAACTGTTAGACTCGGTATGGTTTACTCAACATTGACTTGATTCGGTATTTGACAAGTCAGAGGACTAGGAAAAGGTAACGTAAGAGTTCCATTACTATTGATATATTAGAAAACTATACGGCCCAAGCATCATTTTCTTATAGAATGGCCCAAGCTTCATAGGGGAACCTCGGCGTGAATGGTGTGAATTGTGTGTTAGAGACCAGACTAGTTGTGAGGCCAATACGACAAGTTAGTTGTAATAAATCTAGCCATAGATTCTCATGCGTGGATAATAATTCCCTGCTTTGTGCCCACAGCATCTGACTTAATCCACACCGTACATCCAACTATTTAAATATCTCGTGCTTTCTTTATACATGTATTTGGAAAATTGGAAGCATTAGGGTTGGTTAACGATTACTATAGTGAGTTTAAGACAATCAAGACGACCAGAAACACATTATAATTCAAAGTTAGACCACCTTAATAATGTAATGGAAAATAATTAATTAGGATTATAACTATAACTAATGATAAATCTCTTTTTTGATCAAAACTAATGATAAATCTTTGTAGAAAAAGAAACACATACGCCAAGGAGGACGCATGTGACGCGTAGGGAATCTAACACTAAACAATGTCCGACATTGCCCATTTCTTTTCAGATGCACCCACCTGTTTATTTTTTCCTATTTTCGTTTATTCTTTTCATTTTTTTCTTCAATATTTTTATAGTTTCTTCCATAACGAATAATCTAAACTACTATAATAATAACCCCCCCCCCTCCATCAATCTTTCCTCCCAAAACCTTGAAGTGTCTTCTCTTTATACTGCATCGAGTTAATTAGGGTTCTTCGGCTCTTTCTTCTCGTATAGCCTCTTCAGAGTTCTTTAATCTAAGTTTCTTTCTAACTTTTTATTTGGTTTATTGAGTTAAGGTGGTTGAATATATGTATTGATGTTTGTGTTTGTATATATAAATTATGTACAAGATCGAATTTCTTTATCCAGGCTTTCATTAAACATAAATCGTTTTCTTCTTTACTTGCTCATATTTAATGATTTTTTTTTATATTGAATGATTGTATAATGCAATTTTTAGTTTTCTACTCTCTTGCTTATTTTTGTGGCTTAAACATAAGATTATGTTTACATTTAACAGAAAACTTCTATAGCTTAGATCATATGAGTTGAGATATCTTGAGCCTACGTAGTTTCTTAGATCTGATACATATCGTATGAGTTCAGATTTCTTGAGCCTACATAGTTTCTCAGATCTGATGCATATCATAAATGGATCTTGATTTGAAAAGCATGTTTTTTGTTTTGTTAGATCTTGGCCTTCCAATATATGTCTTTCACTAGAACAACAAATAGACAGAAGTAGAGCTCCTTAAAGTTCAAACGAGAGTTTAGCAGGGTAAAGAAAAGCTGCTAAGCTATGGATCCCATAAGCCCTAATCCTTATTCAGAGAAAAGGATTTGGTTATATGGCTTGCATATCTCAGGAGCTTTAACTTGCCCCTTTATTGGCTTTTACTCTTCTTTGGATTGAAGGGAGCTCTACCTCTTCTTTCAATTTATCTAGTTTTATTTCTCTATGAATTTAGTGTTGATTTTGAGTTTTCTGTATTGACAAGCATCCGTCCAAAGGACGGTCCTGGTAAATTTTGCAGATGCTGTTCTTTTATGGTGATTGTTTTGATTCTTGAGCGGCGTGTATGTAGTTAGCATTTATGAAAATGCTTCAGTATATGCGAAGATCAATATTTCATTATTTGTAACTTTCTAAATGTTCTGGTTCTTTATTATCAAATGCAATGCCTTTCTTTTTATGATTATATATTTCTTGGTCAATCTCAGTGTTCAAATTATTACGATCTGCATAAACTCTTCCCATATCAATCAAAAATAAATATATCTGATAAGATTTTAGATAATTGTTTAGCAACAAAAAGAAGATTTTAGATAATCCATTGTATAATGATAACTAATTAGGAAGAGTAAAATCATTGAATGATAAATCATTTAATTAATTGAATAATTGTACCTTGACGAATAGATGTTCACTATTAGTGGCTCTTTAAGCGGTAACTTGTTAAAGATTAAAGGCTAAATAGTCTAGAGTACAAAAAAAATACTAATTGAAAATGTAGTTAAGAGATAAGTTGAAGAAAAGTAAATACTACAGAGCATGTATGTACGATCACTTGTTTCAGAGAGAAAATTTAGCAGTTTTCTTTATTTTTGCTCAAAAGGGTAATGACTGAGCAGTAACTTTCTGTCGTTTGCTTATTCCTCCATTCGTTCAGTAGTTGAACAAAAACAAAAAAGTTAACCTCACCAAAACAAATGATTTCATATATGTAACTCTTCAAATGTACAATGCAAGCTGCAACGGCACAATTTATCATATTTTACTTGGCCATACCTAAAATCTGACATCAAGTCCTTTCCGTCCCACTGGGAAACATGAACAGCAAGTACCCTTCGTAATCTTTTGTGTCATGCGAATAAAACCTAATGCCAAAAACCAGAATCAATTTAGTTTTTATATATCAAACATAAAATATCAAATACATAAAATTTATAGGATGCTGAGAATACCAACCAAAAACAAAACAAAAATGCATAAAGATAGAATTTTAACCGAGCAAGGATGGTCTAGTGGTGTTTGAGGGAATTTCGGTTCTAATACGGATTCCGGTTGGAATCCCAATAACCACTGGAGAATTAATATTTCGGCATCGCCAGGGACATGAGACCGACACATAGACTGATAATATATGCTGCAAACATGTGGTTAGTCTGGATCCACTTCTATGGGGCCAGGATACCCCTTAAATAATTCAAAAAAAAAAACTGGTGTTTCATTGACAAAAAAAACAAAGAATTTTGGATTTTCTATAATTTTCTTTTGAATTTCAAAAGAATGTTAATTAAATTAATTGAATTGAATAATTATTAATTTTAACTTTATTGAAATTTTATAATCACAAAATAATACATTCATGATGTAGATGTAATGTGTTATTAATATGTGTAACCTTATGAAAATATTTTATTTGTAGAACAGAGGGAATACTTGAAAGTAATATAAGTACTAAGTACCAAACGGATTTCAGTTAAAAAAAAGTACCAAACGGATAAAAATTCTTATATAAACATATATTTTGTGATTCAAGCATGCCGAGTGCAGTCCTAGTCGAATGTGTACTTTTTAGTTTGTAAAATTTTATTTCTTCTATGTATTTATCAAGTGAAGTAAAATATTGTTGTAATTTTTTTCTTCTGTATTTAATTGTAAAAAGACATGGACCGAGCTCTTGTCTAGCGAAATATTTATTTAACGCAAGTTTTAATCTCGTACCCATCCAAAGCCCCACATTAGAGGCCAGGCCAATAGTACCATCTCTACTCGTTTTCCTCAGACAGTCAGACTATCTCACCATATAAATATTTTCCTTCAGTTGGAAGCTCCATTGCCCGGACAAAAAGAGGAAGCCAGAAGCTAATCTAAGCATCCACAATGGCGGAAGGTCTCGTATATTGAAGGGCACGGTACGATGCTTGCTCACACTGACATGATCACAGACATATCGCAACACTGATCGATGACGATAACACTGTCATCGGCTTCTCAGCATCCAGCGAGAAATAGACTAACCAGAAACATGGAATTTCACCAAGACATCTCAACTGGTCTCTCTAATTATGCTTTTCGGAAAAAGAAACTCCCCTATAGTTTCGTCCAATTTGAATGAGGTTTCTACCGAGTCACGCTGATATTATTTTGAAGTTGTGGATATATCCGAGATACATCACGATCTTGCTGTGGTAAACTGTAAACATACATTAATCCACACTCATGTATCTCCAGTCGCATAGTACAAGTCTTTCACCAATGAAGATTCTTTTTATGGTAGACCAAACTCTTTAGACTCTTCTAAATCCTTCAGAGTGGCCGTAGCGATATTAAATGCTTTTTCATTTAGAGAACTGCCTCTTTAAAGAGCTAATAAAACGATGATTTTAATGAGTTTAAAATGATTCCGTTTATAAAGAAATTGATGTTTCATAATTCAGTTACTGCTTTTTGTTCTAAAATTAAAAATAAAATTTGAATTATAAAAATATGAGTGGTGTAAGGTTTACAAGAAAACAAAAAATATAGATTATAAATATTTATTAACTTTCCTATGTGAAATTTTCATACATTGTTCATCAATGTATATGGTAACCATAAGTTTTTTCTTCTTACAGGTTTTTTGTACTAACTATCTTACTAGATTTTGACTCGTGCGTCCGCACGAGTTTATGTTCTTCATAATAATATGTTCTTTTTTTTACTTTTGAAAATTCGATAATTTAATTTATCAAATTTGACATTGGTGTGTCTTGTCAATGTTATTAGTCTTCATTATAAATTATAAGACTGTGATTTCATTTAGTTTATTTCATAAATCAAATGGTAAAGTATTAAAGATCAAAGTAAACTTGTTAGTTATATTAAATTATATTATAAATATTTTGTTTTAAAGCTAAATTCAGATTTTGTATTGGGATTTTAAAACAAAACATTATATTGACAAACCAAAAAAGAATGAAACCAAGTTAAGAAAAAAACAACATTCAGAAAAATGTAAAAAAAAAAAAAAGAACAGATTTTGGTTTCACATATGAAATTGCAAACCAATCCAAATCGATAAAAGAAAAAAATAAAAATAGATTTTGGTTGTGCAAATGATTGGGCCATCATGTCTAAGGCCAAAACTTTTGATTTTATTTCAAACCAAACAGACGATATTTGTGGGTTAGGTAACGTCAAATACGATTTGATAAAAGACGAAATAATTGGTATGACATGTATCATTAAATGACCGAGTTTAAATGCAATGGCATGAGTATGTAATTATTGTGGAAAATTCAGGGTAATTTTCTTTTTGTACTTCTGTTTTAATAGATTAGATTTATTTCAAACCAAACAGACGATATTTGTGGGTTAGGTAACGTCAAATACGATTTGATAAAAGACGAAATAATTGGTATGACATGTATCATTAAATGACCGAGTTTAAATGCAATGGCATGAGTATGTAATTATTGTGGAAAATTCAGGGTAATTTTCTTTTTGTACTTCTGTTTTAATAGATTAGATTTACAGGTTTCTGATGATACACTACAGAACGCAGATGCAGTATGAAATTCAGTAATTAACTAATGAACTGTAATCAGAACTCTTGGCGATATAGATTGCCACCACACAAAGACATGATGATAAAAAATAACTATTTCCTAAAACATGCCGTGCATGGTAAATTGGTAGCTGGGCTAATTTACCTAAAAAAGGAAATTAAGACCATGTGCAAGTAAAGTTTACATTCAATTTAATGAAAATCGAATATGTTAGAGCAAGCTAAAATATTAGAATGGCATCTTTTGTTATCAATATTGGTGGTGTCCTGTCACTATCATCTAAAAATCTGATTGCGTTACTAAACAGACAAACTCCTAGAATTAGGAAATATATTCAGTACTCAGATTTAAAAGTATTGAAAATTAAAATCAGCCAAATAATATGTTAATATATTAAATATGCTTTCCAACTTATTTTAAAAACCGAGATTCAAGCAGAAAAACAGATAAATGTCATAGTTAAGAGCTTATCTACACACACAAAAGAGCTTAGCTACACATTTATTAGGTCACGATCCTTCGCACTCACTCGTTCATTTCATCTAAGTCAGCCCTTACGAGACAACCCTTACACACATCCTTGCACTTGTCGTGTCTTATCATTTCAACTTGGTTGGGACATCAAAGTTCAAATTCTCAAAAGAAATCTATAAATATGCCGGTTAGATATAGTGATTTACTGGTTCTAGGTAAGTATCTAAATATCTTACCAAGATGTACTAAAACCATGGTCTACTTCATACATGACTTCCTCTAACGAACAAAAAAAAAACTAAATATACGTACGACATATTAGGAACCAGTAACCAATGCATTATCACTTTATAGCTATAATGTTCAATATCTTTGGTTCCGTGAAAATCATTTGGTTAATCACTGACTATATAACATGATAGTATAGATAAAAACTTGAAGAGTATTACTGTTTCTCCCACGATTAGCCGGAAACCTTGTTCCGGTGTCCGGTTTTGGGTTGCATTTTAATTAAATTTGTAATTTAAAAAAAAAGCTTGAAGAATGGTTTAGATAAGAAACACACAACGTACAGTACCTATAACTAAATGTTCAACCCCTCGAAAGAATCGTCTTCGAGGATGCGACAACAATTCATATTTTTTATTTTGATTTTAATTCCTTGTATTCGTTTGCTGAACTCTGAAAGAGGTTGAGTAATGGCTAAATGCTCGATAAGCTCTTATTAGAGATTGGATGGTGTTTTACCCATAGCAAGAACAGCCGCCACGTGGTAATAAGTAGTTGTACCGGCCGTATCCTTGTAGTATGTTATGTACGGTTTTATTTCATATCACTATCCTATTTCAATACACTCCTCGCTATGCTGGAGAACATTCAATTGACAATCCATGACTCTATTCGCGAACTCACGGAGACAGCGATCCTTCGCCAAACACAACAAGTGTGGCCTGCTCGTTACCAGCGGCATGATCAACATCGGGATCGAAATCAGTCCGTGGATTTCTCTGAAGATGGATTAACCGACGTGGAAGACAATCCTTTCGCCGAAGAAGAACAGAGTGAGAGAAAAATGAGAGGGACACCACACCATGATATCAATTATAGCTTTTGGTTACTTTGTGAGGACCAATTCAATAACTATATCAATTATAGCTTTTTATTTTTCTAAATATTTTATTAGGAATGGAACTATCAAAAAGTACTTCATATTTATAAAACAAAAATCATTATATTTACTTTTAATGTTCTTTAAGAGTTTCACATAATTATTACTTTGTTTAAATTAAAATTTCTTTAAAAGACTATTACATAAAAAGAATTTGATTCAATAAAAACTAAAAAGTAAGATATTGAAAGATTCATAAGATATTATAAATTTAATATATTTTTTTTAAATTAATAATACATTTATTAATAAGTAGCTGTAAAATAAGTATGTCCGCATGTGCGGGCAAATCACCTAGTTACTTATATAAAAGTAGTACATAAAAGAAAGAAAAATATTTTATGAAAAGTATAATTTTTTTCTTAAGTTTTGTGTTATTATAATTGTTAACTAAGTTTAAATATTTTATAAAATATGTAGATTCACTAATTCTTTTAATTTTTTATCTTATATATCATGTAAAATATATTATACAAAACAAATCTGCATTGAATTTTTAAGATTATTTGTATTAATCAAAACATATGAGATATCTGTAAGTATTCGCAAATATTCGTAAATATCTATTTATTTTATGAATATATGTTTTTCTGAATATATGTATTTCTCATATGTATTATATTTCTCCGAATCAAAACAAATACAAAAATTAAATATCCGTAATATACAAATCAAATCATAAATACATTTAAAAATATAAATATCTAATCTGTGTCCAGAACTACTAGTTACTCACTCTCCTAGTCAAGGCAATGCTCGTCTAAGCTCATTGACTTATTTAACCAATTATTTAACATAAATACCATGTCATTCTACATACATATGTAAACGAGTATGCGTGTGGGTCTATATAAATACATTGTGAGTGATCGTGTGAATTCAACCATTACAATTGTGTGACTATCATTTAAAGCACAAAGCAAAACAAATAATCCAAACCCATAAAAAAAAATTGAGAGGATGGGCTTCTCTCTATCTTCTTCCTGGTTTCTTCATCCTGAGCTTCAGCATGTTGTTTCCAAGATGTCTTTCTTTGATTCCTTTCTATTCTACGTAAGTATACATATCTCTGTCTATTTATATAAACGACGATGATTCTTTATCTTCTAGATAATTATCAAATTAATAATCACAACTCTTTGACGATTGATTTTTTATTATGATTAATTATTATTTTATTATTTTAATTACCATATAGTGTGTGCACCTAGTGGACAAGCTAGGATTATGGCATAGATTTCCAGTGCTATTGGGAGTAGCTTACTTGGGGATACGAAGACATCTACATCAACGTTACAATCTGATACATGTCGGTGGAATAAACGGTCAGGGTTACGACACCGATGAGTTTTCTTATCGCACGGCTGATGGCAAGTGCAATCACCCCTCGGATGACTCTATCGGTAGCCAAAGCACATTTATTGGCCGGAATATGCCTCCATGTACTTCTCAGTACGGCGTAAGTTTATTTATTTATTTATATTCACAATTACATTTACATACCACGCACATTACTTAGTTTAAGATTAATTGTCTCGTATAGTATATTGATCAAGATTGTACATCTATTATATAATACCGAATTGATAGTAGCATGATGAAAGGTAGAACCAAGTTTTGTGACACACTTCCTTATCTCTCTACTCACTAGTGGTTGAAATCATGATGTATGATCTTCTTTTGCTTTAGCTTTATGTAACTTTTTCACATGCTATAAAGTTTTTCTTTGATATGAATGTGCTTTTTATGGTTGGTAGATGAATTCTACAAAAATATATTACATTTTTCCTTATTAAAAATTCTGTTAAAGGAACATTCTTCTGTATACCTCCAAAACGGCTGATCTTTTCTTGAATAATCATTAATTATTTTATAGTACTATAACTTATAATGGTTTGTTTAACTGTTACAGATTTTGGACCCACATCCAAGTGTGGTGGCTACAAAGTTGTTAGCGAGAAAAAGATTCATAGACAATGGAGACCAATTCAACGTGATAGCTTGTTCTTGGATCCAGTTCATGATCCATGACTGGGTTGATCATTTAGAAGACACCAACCAGGTTTGTTTACTTTTGAATACAAACCCTTCAATTATTCAGCATTTTAATTTATTGACCTTATCTTTATATCAATTACCATTTTAAAACCTCGATTAGATCGAGCTTGAAGCTCCAGAAGAAGTATCAAATGGATGTCCACTGAAATCATTTAAGTTCTTCAAAACAAAGAAAGTTCCCTCCGGTGATCACAACAAATCTGGTGCTGTCAACACTAGAACCCCATGGTGGTACGTACGTATTTGTTATCAAAACATGTGCTTAATCACTACTTAATTGTTTTTTTAATTTTATGAAAAAATTGGAAACAGGGACGGGAGTGTAATATATGGAAATGATGAGGCTGGAATGAGAAGAGTAAGGGTTTTCAAGGACGGGAAGCTAAAAATCTCCGGGGATGGTTTGTTGGAGCGAGACGACAGAGGTATTCCGATCTCCGGTGATATAAGAAACAGCTGGTCAGGTTTCTCTCTGTTGCAAGCCCTCTTTGTCAAAGAACACAACTCCGTCTGTGAAATGCTCAAAGTAAGTCATTAAACTTAGGTTTAGTATATTTCTTGTGTCGCAAGCACCCTGTATTTATGTAGAATCACACTAAGTTTTAACTCCTTTTTTCAGGAACGGTATCCAGATTTTGATGATGAGAAACTCTATAGGACTGCGAGATTGGTGACAGCAGCGGTTATTGCTAAAATTCACACAATTGATTGGACATTAGAACTCTTGAAGACAGACACACTTACTGCAGGAATGAGGATCAATTGGTATGGATTTTTAGGCAAGAAAGTGAAGGACATGATTGGGGCAAGGTTTGGACCAATACTTAGCGGATTAGTTGGTCTGAAGAAACCGAGAGATCATGGTGTTCCTTATTCGTTGACCGAAGAGTTCGTTAGTGTCTACAGAATGCATTGTCTTCTTCCAGACACACTTATCCTCCGCGACATGAGACCTGAGAATGTAAACAAAGAAAACCCTGCAATAGAACGAGAGTAAGACACATAGAATGCTTGGTACATTGTCGGATTCGAGGGCGGTTTTTGTTAACCAAGAAAGATGTTTTTTAACAGGGTACCGATGACACAACTAATCGGTAAGGAAGGAGGAAAAACGGATTCGAGGATTGGGTTTGAGCAGTTACTAGTTTCAATGGGACACCAATCTTGTGGTGCATTGACACTGTGGAACTACCCTAATTGGATGAGGAACCTTGTGGCTCAAGATATCGATGGAGAAGATAGACCTAACCTTATAGATATGGCTGCCTTGGAGAGTAAGTCAAATCAAATCAATGCTTCTTATTCTTCTTCTATATCACCAATCCCTTGATCTTTTCTCAGTATATAGAGATCGAGAGAGAGGAGTTCCTCGATACAACGAGTTCAGAAAGAATCTGCTGATGAGTCCTATAAAAAAATGGGAAGATCTAACAGATGATAAAGAAGCTATCAATGCTTTAAAGGAAGTGTATGAAGATGATATAGACAAGGTTGATGTAAACGTGGGGTTGCACGCAGAGAAGAAGATCAAAGGATTCGCCATTAGTGAAACTGCTTTCTTCATCTTCCTCCTCGTTGCTTCCAGGTTACTACATTAATATAAAACAGAGGCTTTCCTTGTGTCACAAGGATTCAAACTTACTTAGCTTGAATTTTTATTAGGAGGTTAGAAGCAGATCGTTTTTTCACGACCAATTTCAACGAGAAGACGTATACTAAAGAAGGACTAGAGTGGGTTAATACAACAGAGACATTGAAGGATGTAATAGACCGACACTTCCCGAACTTAACCAACCAGTGGATGCGATGTACAAGCGCATTCTCTGTCTGGAGCTCAGATCCTGACCGAACCAATTGGCTTCCTTTGTACCTCCGATCCGCGCCATAAGCGGTTAGATGCGGCACAGGTGTATCTGTCACATGGTTTGGTCCTTGGTATATATATTTTTGGGTATGGTTTGCTTTTAGATAAATAATGTTCTTCATGCTACAAAAATCAAAACCAAATCCTGAGTGAGAGTGAGAACCAAACCTTTGATTGTACAACTATGTAAGAGATCAGAGAGAACCAGATTCATGCATCACATAAATAATATAGGTTACTATGCCATTAATTCAGAATTTCAGATTTGTTATAAAGCGACAAGAAGATCGTATTTACCAAGCAAGATCTTTGTCAACGGAATTTGAACCGTGAGAGGTGTTATGATTTACAAGTAGAAAAGCGGAGATAATCCAAGCTTAGGATATTTGGTAGTGTTTGATATAATAGGGACTAGTACATGGAACAGAGAACAAATGTTTCTCGATACATAAGGAAGCAATAAATTACTTGCGATGGTAATGGACTCAAGACCATATAGCAAAGGCAGAGAATATGTTCTGAGACCAATGGAAGCTGGAAGTAAACGCAAAGTGATCATTCCACCATCCTTAGGGTTTGGAGATAAAAAGAAAAAAAAAATCGGATCGGTTTTGCAGATTCCCCCATTTGCAACACTTGATTACACCATTGAGGTTGATACAGTCCATTGTTTCCAAGCTAGTGTATGAGAGATCAGCCTATTTAAATTTCACAACACTTCTTGTGTGAACTGTGTAGAGTAAACCGGGTTTCGTAGCCTGGTGGTAAAGGAACCTCGGCTGAGGCACCCGCCACCCAGCTTCGAACCCCGGTCACTGCGCAAATTTAACATGCGGGGCGCAGCGTCCAGGACCGCCTTCGGGTGGATAGTCGGTCGTCCAATTAGCGAACCGGAGACCTGGGTCATCAAAAAAAAAAAAAAAAGAACTGTGTAGAGTATCTCTAAAATAATCTAGCACATGTTCTTCGTGAATATTTATTTTGCTATAAACGGAGTCAATAGTTTCATGAACATAAAATATGTAAGAAGGTATCTTTGCACCTTTTGGATTGGAAGCATCTTTGTCGTCGACAAAAATCAAGTATATCAACACTACGGATGTACACAAGACAGATGAAATACTTGCTAACTTTCAGAAGCTTGTTATTGGTTTGGACCTTCAACTATACCTAATTTGGGATTTGACTTTGATTCAAGTAAAACAAGTACTAGCTATATATCAAGTATTCGAAAAAATCAATACCTTCGAAATTACTTGATCTGACTTGTATTTGCTAAAATAAGATACTTACCTCTAAAATATTTATTATTTTGCAAATAATTAAAATCAGATACGATCAGATACCAAAAAAGTATATTTGTTATATACTTTTTTTTGCTATTTTTATTAATGGATTTTCTTTTATTAAACCTAATTTTCGTAATCTAATTTATGTTATAATCTGAATAAAAATAAGATATTTTTATGTATATTCTAAAAAAAGTAACAAATAATAAGTAACAAGCCAAGTATTATAAAAATGTTTGATACTTAACTTGTATTTGGAAGTAATAAATTTACTATTTGTTATCCAATTTGACAATACCAAATATTCGTTTTTTAAAGTTTTTTCGATTTGTCATCAAATTTAATAATACCAAATATTTGATTTTCCAAGGCGAATACCGAAAATTAAAGAGTATACGCCAAGTTTCTTATAATCATGTATTATTCAACATTTTCTTAATTCCTTTTGGGAGTTCCAAGTAAAGCGGCGCGGTGTTTGGTTTGCATCCACATAACTCTATCTGAATCTCTCAGCCATACAAGAACGTTTAAAATGGCGACTATTCTCAAGTTGGCGTAATCTTTTTTTTTTCTTGATTTTCTGATAGACGGAAACAAATAAAAAAAGATAACACGCATCTTGTTTCACCATTTTTATTTGTTGCATCAAGCTTTAAAAGGGAATTATTTCGTAGAAAATACTCTGTTTTTTTTTCGTTTAGAATGGGAACGGTTCTCGATTCGCACTTTTTGGCTCTCACTGCCATTGTTACTGTAAGTTGTCTGTCATGTTGAATCTTTGTTTCTCTTTTTCTCGGGAAAATTATATTTTTTGTTGTCTTTATTTATATCCGATCTGTTTTTTTCACTGGTGGGTTATTGTCTTGTTTCTCTTTGCCATGGTTTTGCAGGTGGCTTACCAGTTTATATTCTTCGTAATCACGGCTCTTTTCAAAATCGATCAAGTCACTGATTTTGCAGGTACAACCTCCTTCAGTTTCCTCACTTTTCTGTAAACAAGAGAGGTTTCTTGTCCTTTTAAGTATTTGTTTGCGTAGGACTCAAGATTTTGTTTTCATCTTAAACTATGTATGTTCAGGAAGCACAAACTTTGTTATAATTGCTCTCTTGACTCTTATTCTTAAAGCCACTTGGCATTTTCGCCAGGTAAGTCTCAGCTTTTCTTGTCTTCTTTTTTTTCTTCCACTCGGTTTTTCTTACATGTGTTTTGTTTTCCTTCTGCTCACTTAAATTCGTTTCTCCTCACAGATTGTCTTGACATTGCTTGTTGTGGTATGGGGACTTCGCTTGGGGATATTCCTTCTAATGAGGTCTTTACTTGACGACATCACCAACATTTCCTTACCTCTATGATCTTACTAACATGACATTACTTGTCGTTATAGGATTTTGCAATGGGGAGAAGACCGACGCTTCGATGAAATGCGTGGAAATTTGGTGAAACTAATAGTTTTCTGGACTCTCCAGGTAAACGTTTTACTTTTGGCCTTTGATGCTTGTGTTGTCAAACTACTTAACTTCTTGTTTTCTAACATTTGTAGGCCGTGTGGGTTTGGACGGTGAGCTTACCTGTAACTATTGTTAACGCAAGTGATGGTGGAGTATCTCTTAGACCCGCAGATGTAATCGGTTGGACAATGTGGGTTTTCGGTTTCTTGATTGAAGCTGCAGCTGATCAACAGAAACTCTCTTTTAAAAACGCTCCAGAGAACAGAGGTAAATGGTGCGATGTTGGTGTGTGGAAGTACTCAAGACATCCAAACTACTTTGGTGAGGTTAGTGTTTCAACATATAATAATATAAATAACAAATCTTTTGAGTTTTTTGTTGAATAAATTGGTAAGTGACTATATAAATGGGATACTTCATCAGATATTACTGTGGTGGGGAATCTTTGTGGCTGCATCACCTGTTCTTGAAGGTGCAGAGTATCTCGTCATATTCGGACCACTCTTTCTCACTACCCTGCTTCTATTCGTCAGCGGCATACCATTACTTGAGGTTCTGTCACTCACTTTCTATACTTTCAGACCATTTTATGAATCACATATGGCTGATTTCAATATAAACAGGCATCGTCTGACAAGAAGCATGGCAATTTGGGAGCTTACCAATTCTATAAGAAGACAACAAGGTTTAACGATATGAACTTGTTACTGATGAAGTTTAATGAACCTTCAAGATGTGTTATACATAAATAGCTAACTTGTTTCTATCTTCAATTTGATATTGTAGTCCTCTGATTCCTTTACCAAGAGGAGTGTATGGGAACTTACCAGGATGGTGCAAGGCAGTGTTTCTCTTGGAGCTTCCATTTTACAGCAGAGATCTCCCTGAAGAAGCTGTTGTTTAGTAAGTATCTCTATTCAATTTCAGTTTCATCTCTTTGTATCTTGTTATAGTGTCTGATGAGTTTGGCTTTCTCTTTGGTGTATCTTTAGGTGCAAGAAAGTTAGAGGAGACTCCAAGAAAAGGCAAAGAGAAAGTATCAACTTAAAGATAACTGATTTGTGAACTCAATCTGAGTTTCTATTCTTACGACACTCTGATGTTGTGTAAAAAAACTGCTGGTAGGATACTGAATTTGATTGACACATTGAACCGGATCTCAGTTGTGATTGGTTGTGATTTGAACCATGTGATGTCTATTTTATTTGGATATAATTAGGTAACTAACATGAATACAAATACGGTAAGATAAGTTAACGAAGTTGTACATGAAAATAACAACATTATCAAAGTATCCCAAACCAGTAACCAAATATATAAAAACTGATATATAGGCTTCCTTCTTCCATGCATGAACGCCATATTTTTATAAAAATTAGTTATTTACCATAAAATCAATATAAGTCCATATTACTAGTATCTATACATATGTGTGTTCGAGATACATAACACATGAGTCGGGTGGTGCTTCAGGGCCCAACAACTTATCAAAAAATTGCAGATTAAACCGAAATTATTAGGAACTAGTGGTATTCCGGTGCTACGCGCCGGGTTCATACGTTTTATTTTTACATAAATTTATAATTCATTTTAGTTGAATATTATACTATTAGTTTTTTATTAAATTGTTTTTATAAGAATACTGATTTCAAAATTAATATAAAAAGAAGAATATACTAAAAGGACAAAAGATTATGCCTAAAGAAGAAGCCAGATTAGATATTGGTTTCTTGCTTCTATTCAATTCAAGAACTTGCATAAAAAGCTCATGTTTGTAGAGAAAATTAAACCTTGTTGTTGAGAAGTCTAGTTTTAACTATTTCTCTATTTCACCAAAATACAACCCAAACAACGGTGACTTGTGACACCATGACTGAAAACCTCTGTAAAATGTTTCTTTAAACAAAAATAGAAGACATAAATCTTCTTGTTGGATATGCTATATTTATTTTATTTGAATATAAAAATTTGAAGTTCTTGGTGGAATTATGTTAGGTTGGATTTGTAAGTGATGTGTGTAATGTCCGATTTTTAACAATGTTTTGCGCGAAGAAGTGATTCCCGACAGTCAACGGGAAAAAGAATTAGATCTAATAGCCTAACACATTACTACTTAAGGATTTACATAATTATTTTTGAAAAATATTAAATAAATCATACCATCCAAAATGATAAGGGCTTTAGAAATTACTATGTAGTTTTCAAGATATAATGAGTGAGATTTTAGTTAAAGTTTTCCTTCTAGGAACACAAATGAAGACCTAGCCTTATGTTGTAAGGATCCATTAACAAATTATAAGAGATGAATTCATATATAACATGTAAAGACACTTTAATGAGGAGATTAAGAACTCTGTAGTCGCACATGTGGAGAAACAGAGAGAAAATAATATGCGACAATAAATCTGTGTTTCAGTGGAGAAACATGACTTGAGAGAACCCCTGTGAACAGTCTAGTAATAGAGATGATTAGACAGGTGGTTGGTAGTTAAACTCAGTTAACTTCTAGGGAAGATATGTACATGACCGTAAGAATTTGATTAGACGATGGTCGCAGGAACCTACAATTCAGTAAGGGAAGAGTTATGTGTTATCATCACAATATAGATCCGTGCTCGCCTATTGTAACGCTAATACAAATCATTACACAGAAAAACAAAATCATATTAATATTCCCTAGAAGCTAACTAAGTGTAGCTACCAACCTTATATGCTGTTAAGATCTTGGCTGAATGAGCCACCGAGGGGCTATGTTTGCGAGAAGCTGAACTCGTTCTGCTGCTGTACCTTTGGCTCCCACACATTATAGTCTCTTTAGCTCCATGATACTTATCCATGTCCACATAAGCTATGGCATGCTACAGTTCAAGAAATAGAAACAAAAAAACACAACTCAGATCAAGAAACCAACAAAAAAAAAGAAACTTTGACACACCTAGTGACCACTTTGGTTGATGAGGCCAGGTTCTGCAGATGTAGGTAAGATGGCAGTTCTATATGCTTCTTATTGTCATATATTTTGTCTGTACGTGCTCTCAAGGCATCACTTTCCTTTGTCCTCCTCATGGGAATGATTCTTTCGCCACATTTACCATATTGATTCCATAACTGAGGGATATCAAAAAGTTCCTTAAGATGGTAATTAGGCTTCATCCAAAGAATAAACCGCGAATAAAATAGACTAAACATATCACTTAGAACATTAAACAAAATGCCTTAAATAAAATATAATTAAACGTCGTACTATGTACCTGAATCTTGTAATATTTAAGGAAAGGATGATCAAAAGCTGGTTCTTTGAGATAGGAGAAACACATTCAATTATATCACCCCATGGGCTCTGTTAATGACATCCAAAGTTATAAACTTTCGTAAGAGGAACCAGATCTTTCTTTGTAACACAATGTATACTTATTGTTCAATTAGGAAAAAATATAAACAAAACCAAAAAGTAAAAGAAAAATCATCATGTGTAGTGTAGTAGGAAAGGGAAACCAAGAATCATTAGATTATAATACTTACCAAAATCAATCCAGGCAGAAAAAATGCTCCAGAAAAAGAAGATAATAAGTACACACTCGAGGCGATAAAGAGAAAGACGGTGACGGTGACGAAGATAGGAGGTTCTCGGAAGTGAGAAGCTCATCGCTTTGGGAGAACACGACGAAGAAGACATGAGGCTGCGGAAAGAGAGAGAAACCATGGTGAAAGCTAGACTCGCTTTGATTTGGATTAACTCTGTTTGAAGACTTGACTGAATGAGTGAATGGTTTTGGCGTCTTTCTTCTCTGCTTCTCTTATTTCTCTCCGACTTCTACATCTTATTCTGGTGAGGGACTTTGCTAGCAATTAAATTAACGTACGCTCTGAAAAGACGTTTGTACTACGGTTATTGGAGCAACGATGATTGTGTCCACATCAACTTCACATGTCCTTCTCTTTTCCAAAAAAAAACTCATGTCCTTCCAGCTCTTCCAAAATTTCGAACACAGTTAAACACGATCAGGAAAGCCTTATGTAGTGAGAGATTATGGTCATAGACTCATAGCCGAACTTCTTTTGAGAGGATTGGAGTGATGAGTTAACGGGATAAGATGTACCTTTATATAGTCGGAGATTCAGGAAAAGGAGGTGAAGGTGATGCATTCATTGTTGAATCGCGAAAGGAGTGGAACTGTTGTTAATGATTGCTTTAAAGACGTTTAGATCCGACATTCTGTAACGTCTCCAGATTTTTCCGTCGCCGGTAAGATGAACATAGACGTCAAAACATTCAACTCTCCTAGGCCTATCCTAACTAACTATACACTGCCAACTTTAGAGTGGGCTTATACAGATTTAAACACACTAAAGCCCATCATAAAGAGGACAGGTGGCAATTTTTTCCCCAAAGAGAGAAAAAAGTCTCCTTTATTGTATAAGATGTAGTTTTAAGAACATTTCCTATCTTAGACTAGGTAAAGAACCCGTGCGATGTCGCACGGGAACTCATTTTATGAAAAACAAATTTACGAATTGTAATATAAAACTTTATAAAATGTATCAAAAATTATTCAACTTATTTTGGTCCTAAAAATATATTCAATCATTTTCTAGTCTTTAAAGCATTTACATTATTTATTTCCAAGTTATTTTGTATCTAATATTTCAAAAATAATACATAGATATCTATTTCCATTTGTATCTTTTTCAAAATGGGTGAACAAAAAATTATGATTGTTAAAACATAATTCCATCATTTTTTATTTTTTTTGTTTTTATAATATGTTAATATATGGATGTATATATATAGATGGAAAAAATAATGAAAAAAATAAAAAATAGACGAAAGTCGTTCCCATAAAACTCAATTTGAAGTTTCTTTTCTAGTTTAATTAATATATAGTAATATAAAAAATTATAAGACTATGCAAAATAATCTTCTTTGTTGAAGAATAATGGAATAAAAGATTTTTGATGATGCAAAAATTTATTAGACACTCTTCGTAATTTTGAATATAGATATATTATACTGAAAATTAAAAGTGAATTATTAAAGTTTTTATCTACATTTACCGAACGTTTACTTATTTGATAAATGAAAAATATAAGAAATTTTTGTTTAATAAATAGAAAAACAATGGAGTTTTAAACAAATACTATATATAGATACTGAAAAGACACAAGTAATTGACACAAGTAAAACAAATACTATATATAGATATCAATGTTCGTAACTATTAGATGCACCTTTTCATAATAAAAATAACAAAAATAATTACAAAATTCTAAAATAAAAAACTAACAAATACATCCACAATTCAGTTAAAACAATTATTTACAAGTTTAGAAAGTTGCAACCGTATACAAACAGAAAGATGCAACTTCTTGTAATATTTGTCACAACTCTTAAATTAATAAAAAAAATACAAATCTTCACATTAATTGAGATTGCGATTATACAACAATCTACTTCTCTTAAGATAAAAACCACATATAAACAAACATATTCATCTAGGAGAAGAAAATTAAGACTAATAATTTCATTGTTCCGTTTAGGATTTTTGACCATCCAAACACGTAAAACTCTTCCTAATATTTTTTGTTGACAACGTTTCATTTGAACTTCTTCAAAAAATTTGTAACCAAGTAATTTCATAGAACTATTTTTTTCACCATTTTACTATCAATCAGATTAGCGAAAATTTTACTTTCAGAAAAATAAAAACATAGACTATTTATAGATTTTGAAAAGCTCTCTTTGAAAAGTCACATCTTTTCAATTTAAACAGTTGCAATTTTTACTAAAGAAGAGACACAACCTTTTACTTAATTGCATCTTTTCATAAAGAAAAGTCACAACTTTTTAACGAACATTCGCAACTTTTCACAAGATTTAAACTACCTATAAAAACACACACCCTTTCAATTTAAACAGTTGCAACTTTTATCGAAGAAGAGACACAACCTTTCATTTGAACATCTTCAAAAAATTTGTAACCAAGTAACTTCGTAAAACTATTTTTTTTCACCATTTTACTAACAATTAGAATAGCGAAAAATTTTAGTGTCAGAAGTGTATAAACATAGACTATTTATATATTTTGAAAAGCTCTCTTTGAAAAGTCACATATTTTCAATTTAAGTAGTCGCATCTTTTCATAAAGAAGAGACGCAACTTTTTAACGAACAGTCGCAATTTTTCACAACATTAAAGCTACTCGTATCTTTTCATAAAGAAGAGACGCAACTTTTTAACGAACAATCGCAATTTTTCACAACATTTAAGCTACATAAAAAACAATTTAAGTAGTCGTATCTTTTTGTAAAGAAGAGACGCAACTTTTTAACGAATAGTCGCAATTTTTCACAACATTTAAGCTACTCGCATCTTTTCATAAAGAAGAGACGCAACTTTTTAACGAACAGTCGCAATTTTTCGCAACATTTAAGCTACATAAAAAAACACACACCCTTTCAATTTAAACAGTTGCAACTTTTAACGATGAAGAGATTTTCATAAAGAAGAGACGCAACTTTTTAACGAACAGTCGTAATTTTTCACAACATTAAAGCTACTCGCATCTTTTCATAAAGAAGAGACGCAACTTTTTAACGAACAATTGCAATTTTTCACAACATTTAAACTACATAAAAACAATTTAAGTAGTCGCATCTTTTCGTAAAGAAGAGACGCAACTTTTTAACGAACAGTCGCAATTTTACACAACATTTAAGCTAATCGCATCTTTTCATAAAGAAGAGACGCAAATTTTTAACAAACAGTCGCAATTTTTCGCAACATTTAAGCTACATAAAAAAACACACACCCTTTCAATTTAAACAGTTGCAACTTTTAACGATGAAGAGACACAACCATTTAAGTAGTCGTGTCTTTTCGTAAAGAAGAGACACAACTGTTTAGCGAACAATCGCAACTTTTCACAAGATCCGAGAGACCTATAAAAACACAAACTCTTTCGAATTAATCAGGATTCCTATTATTAATAGATTAATTTCGAAAGCAAATGTTAATGTAGTTATGTGGTGTAGTGGTTAGAATATTATTAGAATGACGTTAATATATATACATGTGTTACTGGAAATAATTAAAACAACTATGCAGGGGTAATCTCATTCTGGGATTGCATCGAATGTCTGATACGAAGAAAAGCTCGTTTGAAGCAGATGTAGGCGACAATGAGGAAGAAAACGGAACCACATGCACAAAACATGACATTAACAATATCACCCATAAAATTGAATTTTGTATCTTTTGTGCTAGCAGATTGTACTGATCGCACGTTTCCGTAAGTACCAACTGCGATTAACGACAGACATGTTAATCCAATAATCGCAATCCCAGCCGGTATGACAAACTTTAACACTTCTCCCCAAAAACTCGAACTCATCTTCTTGATCTTTCTTTAATACTGTTTATTGTATTTATCTTCTCCTGATTTAACTGTGTTCGGTCTTGACGATAGAAAATAGCTTCATTTTTATATATGCGGGTAAATAATGAGCGTAATGTTCAATTACTCTGAGAATTTATTGTTTCCTTCACGTACGGTGGTTATTAATACATGCATGCATCCGTGTAAATTTTGATTCGATTCGTTATTCGTTTCGATCCGATACGAAAATTCTGAATATCCGTAATTTTACAAATCGAAACAAATATTAAAATTTAATATCCGTCAAAAACAAAGCAAATCACAAATATTAAAATTTTGGGGAGCGGATATCCGATCCGATCCGGCAATATATAAATACATGTATATCATGATTATATTCAAAGTTCTACATGTATAAATTATATAATTATTATTCTGACATATGATTTGACAAATTTTATTCACGTTATTACTTATATATAAAAGTAATACATAAAATGAAGAAAATTTTTTTATGATAATTATAATTTTTTTCTTAAGTTTTGTGTTATTATAATTGTTAACTAAGTTTAAATCTTTTATAAAATATGTAAATTTACTAATTATTTTAATTTTTATCTTATATATCATGTAAAAATATATTATACAAAACAAATCTGTATTGAAATTTTAAGATTATTTGTATTAATCAAAACATATGAGATATCCGTAAGTATTCGCAAATATCCGCAAATATCTATTTATTTTCTGGATATCCATTTTCCGAATATTTGTATTTTTCCGAAGCAAAACAAATACAAAAATTAGATATATGTAACATACGAAGCAAATCACAAATATATGCAAAAACTCGGATATCCGATCCGTCCTCAAGTCGATGCGTGGTTATAATTTAGGGAAACTGTACCTCATACACACAACTTATATTATATTTGCACTCCGTACACACAATCTCCCTAATTTTCTTCCCCCCAAATCTACCATTCCCCCACCCTCGTATATGCATTGTTTTAGGGTATTTCTCTAATTTGCTCTAATTTAGTGATGGAGTATGGATTTTACATAGCGTGTTTATTCTCGTTTTTATTGGGTTTTTTTGTATAGTTTTGATTTGAATCTATAATTTAGGCTTGGATATGGGACCTTTTGTGTAATACAGGCCCAATTGTGATTGAAACAATTTTCAACTCTAAAACCTTACCAAAGTTCAAGGAACATGAACAAATCCATATCAGAATTCGTATTAGTTTTATATTGCTTTGTTTCTGGTGCATGTACAAATTGTCACATTGCTTATTGCTTACAATATTAGATAAGAGATATAAGCCAGTAGGAATGTGTGTTGTGTGTAAGCGTACGCCTGGGGACAGCTAATTGTTCCTTGAATTCAAAGCCGCATTTGTCTTTATTTGTTGGTTTATAAAAGGTTAAAAACTAATCTACATTAGATAACTATATTTTAGTGATATCTATAGTGGTTCTAGTAACTCGAAGTGAAATTTCACGTGCAACAACCACTATAATTTTAAACGCGACAAAAAGAATGACAGTCATGAGTCATGTCAAAAACATATGTTATATACTACTATATATTTTAAAATATCTTGGTGATATAATATATATGCAGTATACGATTATATGTGTGAGCATACGGCACAACCTAAGGTTTTGAATCATTTGTCTTTCAACTACATAAACGTTATTTTTCTTATCAAAAACCCTAGAAATATTTAATAGAGTTTGAGGTCCATACTCCTCTTGCTTTGACCCATATTTTTTCCCAGCAACAAGTTTTTTTGGTTATCTATCATGCACATTATGCAAATGCGTAAGTTGCTTAGTGAAAAATCTATGTAATTTTTGTCATATTTGGTTAGTGGAGGAAAGTTTCAGGCCGTATTGTTACACCGCTGGTTAAATTTAATTGACTTGGGGGTATTGTAATGGTATATCTTTTAGTGTTCTTCAAGATAATGGTATATCATGTTTTTTTTTGTAAATATTTTAATGGTGTATCATGGTTGACATGTTTATTTCTGAAAAGGCTAATAGTATTATATTATATTCAATATGCAAAGTCGTGGTTTTTATTAATCTTTGTATCACATCATACCATATCTGTCCCATATCTAATATTTCCCCAAAATAAATCTGATGTTACTCTCTTTCAAAAATAATCTTCTTCTTTTCACAAAAACAATTACAATAACTTTTTTTTTATCAAATACTTTTTTTTTATGATGAGAAGTAGTAAAACTATTTTATAGCCAGGGGGAAAAGGACAAATGACGAAAAGCTCTGTCTGGGCGAAGGCCGACCCAACAAGGTCTAGTGGCAGACAGACACCAACATCTGCAACTATGACATTCGGAATGACGTTTATACCCTTACGTCTCTATGTAGTTCTTTTCTTCTTTTACGAAAAGATGAGATTCAGATGATCTTAAATTAAATAACGGAAATCATTTCCGTGACGAGATAATACTATTTACTATGAGTTATGACAGCCTCGGTCGTATCGTGAGAAAAAAACCCGACTGTGGCTAGAGCCTAGAGTAGTAGTAGCACATTATAACAAGCTGCTTTCGATACGTGGTAGATACATTCTGAGGTAGAACAGAGAATAAACACAGAATTGGAAGCTTCTGAAAAATGTTTGAATGTTGAGTGGCACTAAGAAAGCGAAGTAACACGGCGTCGTGTCCCCGCTTGTCTCATTCTATTTTAAATTTATTTATTTTTTTATTTGTAAATAAATACAATGTGAAAACCAAGGTTTATATATATTTCACAAGCATTTGGAAAATACATTTAAAAAAAAATTACACATTTTTCATGTATTTTTTATTTTTAAAATAATAATTGTATTTATTTAATTTATATTAACTTCAATTAGTAGGAAACAATTAAATTAATTATATATAATCAAAACTTAATATTTCTAATATATGTAAAAATACCAAATGATATGCTACTATCTTTGAGAAAAAATATTAAGTTCTAAGGTTAAAAATTTGTTAAGTTAGATGGGTTTTCAACCTAAAACCAACAGGCCCGGCTCATATGTATTATGAACCTTGTGCATAATATAACTATGAACCAAATTATGTATTGTTATTATTTTTTCTCTACAAAAATGGACCTTAAGTATAAAAGAATTTTTGGTCACAAAAAATGGACCATGTGCTGTTGCTCCTCTGGCACATGCCAAGAGCCGGCACTGAAAACCAATTGGTAATTAGGAAAGTGATTCATCTATCTTATATATTAGTAAAAATCATTTCCAACTACCGATGTGGGACAATTATGTGTCTAATACGTTCTCTCGTGATGATGACTCTTTGAGCGTCAATCTCGGAATGCTCAGGCAATGATCGATGGACCAACTTTGGACTGGATTGATATGGATCGGGTTGTATTGCGTGGATCAGGCTCTGATACCATGTTAAGCTAGATGGATTTTCAACCTAAAACAAATTGGTAATTAGGAGAGTGACTCATCTATCTTATATATTAGTAAGGATATTTTCCAACTACTGATGTGGGACAGCTATGTTGTCTAATAAAATTTTCATTCGATAATTATTATTGACAGTATCATAGTAGTGATAATCTGGGAAAATGAGCTAACAAAGGCCGGTATAGCGGTCTTGCAGATTTTTTAGGGAATATTTATGATAGATTGTTTTATGTGAGGCGCGCCATAGATTATGAGTTTATTTTTATAGATTTTCTCTTCTAAAAGCATCTTCAACTCAACTTCAAATCTTTTAGTTTTAAAGTTTTAACTAGTGATACTTTAAATTTGAAATTTTATTATTCAAAATTACTATTCGTTTTCTTTTTTTTTGTCTTTACAATTATCTTTTATTCATAAATATATCTACTACCTTTATTTAGAATAACTAAATAAAATTCACACAAGTAGAAATATGTATTAAATAAAGGTCACGGGAAATAAAACATATTAAACAAATTTAAGATATATTAAAACAAATTATATAAAAATTTAAGTAAGTAATCTTACAAGTGGAACTAAAGTACCATAATTTATCAGGCTAATCGGTATGTGTGTTTTTTCCTTTTATTATATATATATAGCTTATATTATTTTTATTATATAATATTATAACATTGTGTCTTGTATAATATATTAAAATAATGTTTTATATGTATTTGTAAAGTTTTATCATTATTAGTAACTTTTGTTAATGTCAAAGACTATAATGCATGAATAAACATGGTTAGAGTAATTAATCTTCCAATCTTCATTTCATAATTTTAGTCCTTTAAAATAAAGTTTTGAGTTGGAGATACTCTAATTATTATACGTTCATATTACTTTAAGAAATTAATTAGGTATGTAAGTAAATAAAAATCGCTACCACTTTTTCTTAGTTGAGGGCCAATGCATTAAAAGAAAACATTATTACAAATAAAAGCTAAAAAATAAGGTAATTACTAGAATACAAAAAAAAAATTATATACATGCATTTGATGTATCATGAAATTTTCTTTTTGGTCAAAGATGTATCATGAAACTTAAATAAACAAATTTTAGATAAACCACATCAAAAATTAACTCTGCAAAGCATGCATCGTGTAGTACGTAATGAATCAGAAGAAAAATACTCAATACTAAAAGGAATCTTTTACTATTCCACATACGCACTGAAGAGGAATCTTGACCAAGATGAATAACGTACGCATGCACCAAGTGCATACGACCACACCAAATATCTTCAAGTGCTCCATCGATCTTTCTACATTTAATCGAGTGTTATGTTGAACCACTCTGTTATCTTGTTATAACCACATGGTTGATATATTCTCAGCTAAGTATACTATACAGTTTATAATGTACAATAAATTATATTCATAGTTATATACTTATATCCAAAAAGAAATCCCAATCCCGCAGAAGTCTCTACCCCCATGATATTTAGTTCTGATTAATAACATTGAAATTATGGCAATTGAATACTACTCGAAATCATGGCAAGAGAATACTGCTTTGACAAGTAACAACTAAGCTAAAAAAAAAAAAAAAGTAACAAATAAGCTTAACTTGGAGAATATTTTGTTATACAGCCAAGTGCCTTTTTATTTTATTTTGCGAGATCAGATACCTTTTCTTTTATACACAGCATGAACAAAGAAAATAATTACTTTCTTTTGGCATCAGAAATTAATTACTTGAAATTTGATTTTTACCATTTTCTAAACGTTATAATCACTAAAAGTAGCAAGGCTATTACAAATCCCTAACACCTACCAAAAGAAAACAGCATTGTCCATTATAATTAAGAAAATAGAAACTTGCCAAAGCTACTTCAGCCTTCTTTTCTTCAAGAGCCTCATTCTCCAAATTCTCTTAGAAGCTTATCAGAATCTGCCATTGATTTAATTTGTGGGTATTCAACAAAAAGGGCATTGCTCTTTCACATTCCATAATCTCCCAAAAGATTTTTAAAAAGGGTTCTGTGTTTTTCTTTCTCAAACTTGGTGGTATCTCTCATCAAAGCCCCAAGAGAATGTAGTATAGAAGTGTTATGGGCAACGCAATCAGCATTCCAAATATCACACTACAACCAAAAAAAAAATCACAGCACTGATTAACACAAACCCCTAATAAAAATCCAAAGTTTCAAAGATTTCATTTATGGACATTATATGTAAAGTAATAAACTTACGCAGTGCTAAGAATGTCAGGATGCACATTATACTCCTTGGCGAACACAAACGGTACAATTCCTTGAGGCAAAGCTGCCTGGTTTTACCAATAAGACAATAAATTTGAAATTAAATAAAGGACATACTACAGAAGCCATGGGGAAAAATATATAGAACATCATTTATTTAACCATACATCTAAAGAAGTATAATTAGAAGATACCTGAATGATGGCGACGTGAAGGAGGACACCTCGGAGGCCAACGACGTAGGAAGCGACAGCCATGACGGCAGGTCCGGCGAGAAACCTCATAGCCGCCGCAAAAGTAGCTCTTCTGTTTCCACATGCTATTATTCTTGGGTTCAACGCCATGAACAACCCTTAACACAATATAACGAATGATTTAATACTATTGTTTTACCTTTTGTTTATGGTTAATTTAATTAACTAATCCTTAGCAGATTAACTTCAAAAGAGTGATATACAATAATCATTACATCCATTATTCCAAGATAGAGAGACATGTTATGATGATAAGCAGAGAACTGTGGAGGCATGCTTTCTTCTGTGAAAGCCAGTTTATGTTTTGCTCTTTTCACTCAAACATGTTTTTTACTATTAAAAAAAAAAAATCCAAAAAGAAAAAGGGAGAAAGAATCATGCAATCACATGATTAAGTTTTTAAGATCATTTTTAAGAGAATGAAGGTCAGGAATAAAGAGAACAAATTGACTATTTTATGGTATTTATTATGTAATAAATGTAAAGAAGTAAAAATAGTTAAAAGAGTAGGAACTGACCAAGACTGAACATAGCCATGCCTAGACCTGCATCTGAGAGTATGGAGATAGACTTTGCTATAATAGCTGGCATTTCAATGTTCCACCTGCACATACCAAATCAAATTTAATTCCAGGATCTCTCTCAAATCTTTTTACTACTGTAACATGAAGAAAAGTAACGCATTGAAGACTACTTTTGCCCTTTTTTATTTTTATCAAGAAACTTAATTAAAAATGAAAAAATATAAACGTTAAGAGTTGTTAGAAAACAGTACTTGAAGGAGATGAGGGACCAAGTGATGCCGAATAAACTGGAGTAAGAGTTGGGATTACGTATGAGTTTTCTCCAGACCATTATGAGTATGAGTCTAGTCATCACACTTGTTGGTGGCATAACCTTCGGCTGCTGCTGCTGCGCCTTGTTGCTTATGTTGTTGTCTGTGGCCAAGACTTTGCAATCATCATCTTTATTACCGAAACTGAGCTCTTGCCTCTCTACATATTGGTTATCTAAAATAAGATCAAGCAATTAGAGAATACATTAATCAAAGCCAAATCTTGATTTAAAGATGTAAACATGTAGACATAAACATAATCTAACAAGATGGATAGTGTGGGGTTGTTTTTGCAAAAGAAATAATTTGGGGGATACTGAAGCGAAACAGTAAAGCAGTTGAGGGACCATACCGTTACTATTCCCCTGGGGTACAGCGATCTTAACGTCCTTGTGATGATCGTTATTAGCGGCGGCGTAATCGGCATGGTGATTAGCTCCTCCGCCGAAAACGTCAGACACCGGCGAAGCGCTCGAGCTCCACACAAACATATGAAGATCCCTCCCATTCCCCTCTTGCCCACTCCCTCTCTTCCCACCAACCACCGCACCACTCCCCTTCGCCGCCGCACCTCCCTCGCCGCTCTGCGGCGAGAACATCCCCGGATTCGGCGCCGGATAATGCGCTCCACCGCTTCCTCCCGACTGGTAAGGAAACCTCCCACCTCCCGCCGCCGCCGGTTTACCACCACCTTCTTCCTCGTAGTTAGACGGCCGAGGAGTAGGTCCTTTAGAACCAAACACAGCTTCTCCGGGACCGAAGTTCGATCCCCGGCCTCCACCAGCAGCCATCATGGAGTAAAAATCAGTATGGTTAAAGCTGGAGCCACGTGGCGTCGGGTTCCTAGAGCTCTGAAGCGAATATATCTCCGCGTTGGTAAGATTCGAAGGCCGAGGAGTCGCTGACAACCCCTGAGACCTTCTAGAATAAATATCAGACCTCGAGGCGTTAGAGCGACGCACAGTAACATGAAGCTTCCCATCTTCTTTAATCTCAGCTTCTGTCTCTAGCGGCTGCCTCCCGTCTAAAGACATGATGTCTGAATCAACATGGATGGAGACAATGGAACCAGCAGTGTCGGGGAACTGCTCTGAGATCAGGAGCTTCGCGCCGCGGTACTCGAAGAGGAAGAGCATGAGCGTGTACCATATGATGCACTGTAGCACCACGATCTGGACCATGAGGTCGCCGGAGAAGTCGCCGTACATTCCCTTGAGGAGAGGGATCCCCATGACGAGGGTGTTGGGGAGGGTGGTGAGGGAGAAGAGGGTGATGGTCCAGTCTAAGGAGCCGTTGGGGGAGAGCTTGCACCAGAGGAAGAGGAGGGAGAGGACGATGACTTTCTGGAGGGAGTCTGCGGCGAGGAAACGGAGGTTCATGGCGTAAGGGTTGTTGGCGGCGATGAAGTGGAAGGAGAGGAGGGGGACGGCGAAGAGGGCGACGAAGCGGTTGATGCCGGAGCATTGGGTGGGCGTGAAGATTTTCCACCATTTGACGGAGCCGTAGGCGAGGATCATGGCGACGTATAAGGGGACCATCGCCGTCATGACGTGGTAGAAGTCCGTCGCCGTTATCATTTTGTTGTCTTAGAGAGAGAGAGAAGCGGTGGAGAGGGAAAGAGAGAGTATAAAGTGAGTGTGGAGAAGTGACCACACTTTTATATTACTTTTTGGTTTTTTTTTTCGTTGAGAAAACACTGATATTTAATATGCTTTTTTAAATCTTAATATATTATTCGTTGGGTTTTGTCGCCACTCGATAGTATTTCTGCGTGTGTTCCTTCCTTAATTTATTTACTTTGTAAGCTATTTCTATCTATAAACAAGCTTTGTTTAAGAGCAAAATATGCAAATAAAATTCTGAATAGGTTAGTTCATTTGACTTAATTGTGTATAATATACATAGTTCAAATGAGCTGAAGGGTTCTTTTATGTTATTTGGCTATTTTTTTTATATTAATATCCTTCTTTTTAATACTTTTTTTTAACAACCCTTCTTTTTAATACTCCTATTTGATCTTACACGTTTTATTTATTTATATATATATATATATATTAAAATCC
Source organism: Hirschfeldia incana (assembly GCA_026261945.1). Classification (NCBI taxonomy): domain Eukaryota; kingdom Viridiplantae; phylum Streptophyta; class Magnoliopsida; order Brassicales; family Brassicaceae; genus Hirschfeldia; species Hirschfeldia incana. Next base: position 377,825 of record JABCMI010000133.1, on the reverse strand, counting down.
GTACAAAAGCAATCGGTCGATATCATGAGGAGTGCTGATATATGAGGAAACACAATATTCCATCAACAGTCTGCTCTTCTAATTTTCTCATCATTCCATACAAACACAACTCTTCTTTTTCTTCCAGCTTTTGATTTCCCCAGCTGGTTTTATCAACTTTTTTTTTGGTTTTATCACCTTTTATTTCAAGTACAATATTATATGGTATGCCAATAGACAATGGATCGATGAAACATACAAATAAGGTTTATGCAATCTGAATTATCAAAATAGAGTAAGTTTTAACATCTTTTTCAGTATGTTTCTTAACATCATTCTTTGTATTTTTATACAAATTATCTTTTAATTTTAAACAATTGGGTTAAAAGTTTTTTAAATTTTTTTTAAAAACAAATATATATATATATATTATATATATATGTGTGTGTGTGTGTGTGTGTGTGTTTAAAAGCTTTTTCAAAGCTAGAAAATATTTTTTATTTTGCATCCTTTTTAATATTCTCATAGTAACGAATTGATCCTGATTTCAGTTACAAACTTCTTCCTTCTTGATCACTCGATTCTGCTTCATCTTGATCCTGCTATGTCACCACCACACTTTGATCAAGAGAGCCTGACTCCGTATAATGCTGAACTTAGATTTGATGATTTTCCGATTGTTATATTTGCATCATTTCTAATTACCCATTTGCAAACACTTGAGGCGAGCACATTATAATTGACCTTTTAGCAACACTTGGAACGTGAAAAATGGAAAAGAGAGTCGCAGCCGGTAGAGATAATTAGGTTTCTTAAAGCAAATTTTGACTAATTAGTCATTTTAAAGCGTATTTTGACTTGGACTAATAAATAGGTGAAGTCGGCCTGGTCGGATGATCCTAGAAACCCAAAAAAACAATCTCAATAAGTAACCAAGTATGTTAATCAATGAGAATGATAAGTGCGTGATACATATTTTTTGCATCACATTATGATTTATCTGTATAAGCAATCAGTAAATCATAGCCGGCAACCTAATCGATTGAATCTACATTTTATTTTTGCATAGAAGTATAATCTACGATTTGAGTTCAAAACTCTGTGAAAATGTCAGGGAATCAATTAAATATATTTGTTAATTTGCCAAAATAGCCTTAAGTTGTAACCAAATATTATAATATTGATCATTGCTGCTCTAAGAAAATATTCAGAAATCAAGGCTCGAATTTTATTTCGGAGGAGTCGTTGTCTCAGCAGGAAGATGTATATGTTTCATTCTCTAAAATTATTCTGTTTAAATTTACTCGTATGGAAGACGTGTTATATTCTGTAGACCTATAATTCTTGCATAATTAATAGTTCATGGGTGAAATTTAAATATAAATGTATAAAGAGTTGTAGGGTGTAGCCGTTGTATTTGAAAGGAGGTCTATTCACTTTATTCGTGTTTCCATCGCCTTTATAACTCTCTCTATAAAGATTATTTCACTTTCAATTACGTAGATAGGATCATAGGTAGACTATTAAGCCACTAAGACCAAAGAGTGAAACTAACTTATATTTTAAAAAATTACCTTGCGCTATTTTGAGAGGGGAATGTTACCATATAGCGGTTACATATTATTCTCATTCACACTCAAATTTCGATGTTGGATGATACACTCATCTTACATCCAAGATTAGACTATTAAATCGTGAAGTTTGTAGCATTAAAAACATTTGAGCTCTAATACTATATAAACAACGAAGATTTTGTTTTTCAACATATTAATAATGAAGATAACTCAAAAATATAAGGTTGTTACAACATTTGCGCCTATTCGATCTGAGCAAAAAATAAGTTATTTTATTTATCGACCAAATTGTAGTTTTTTTTTGCTAAAATTTGGTGCTCCAAGTTGTAGTTACACAATCGTATTATCTTTTTTTTTTGAAACGTATTATATATGCTAGTACATGTAGCAGTAGACATGATACCTAGAATCTACAATATAATCCGATGAATGTTGTATATTTGGACACAAATTCTTGTGTTTATAAGTCTAATAAGTTACATATTTTGGAAATTCTGTTGTACGTTTATTAAATGTATTAGGTATATGGATATTAGTTACAGTTTTAATGATATGAACTTAAATATCCATATGAGATCAGTGAAATCATTAGTCATCATCCGCTTAGCAGTGCGGATTATTTGATTTGATTTCAATTAGAAGGCTTTGCTTTAGCCGATCTTGTTAAAGCACAAACGCACGAACCTTGAAAATACATGCAAGGGAAATGCATTATCATGCATGCATAGTAACTTTCGGAAAAACTAATTATAGAGTTGATTTCTTTTTTTTTAAACACGTAGTTTTGTATTTAGATATTAGTCAGATGATTTATAGCCAAATCATGAATGTTCCTTTTGTGATTCATAATTATCAATTCAAAGTTCTTTTTGCTCAGACCATATGACTGTTGACCAATGAGACTCGTGACAAGTGCGAAATACGGGTGTAGCTTTAATGAAATGGTAAAAAGAAAAGGGAAAATTGCCAAATAAGTATGAAAAAACATTGTTGTTGTCCCTTAGGTATAAATCTTATTTTTTCCATTTTTTCTCATTTTTGTTCTTTCCATATTTTAAACTTAATAAAATAAATGTTTTTATAAACCAAAAAAATTATATAAAATATAAACAATTAATAAAACACCCATATACAGAATATGACATTTTTTTTTGGTTGAAAAAGTTGATAATTATTATTTTTTATTTAAGTTCTAGTAAAAGTAGAAATCATCTTCTAAAAAAAACCGGTTAGTAGAACACGAATTCTAGAACAAACAAATCAATCTACTTAGTCTAGAACACGAATTCCAGAACAAACAAATCAATCTACTTAGTTTAGAATGCACAATCTACATTTTCTGAAAATTCTATAAATGTGGAATACATGTTCTACTATTCTTAATATTTCTACTTTTCTCCATATTGCGGTTTCTACTTTTATGCAGGGTTCTAAATTTTTCGGAATGTGCAATCTACATTTTACTCTCGTTTCTACATAATATAGATTGTGCATTCAGTATTTATGTTATGTTCTAAAAATTTAGAAAACGCCTTCTGCGGATAAAAACACATGATTTCGAAAATTAAGGAAAGAAAATATTCTGAAAATATTCTAACTTCCTTAAAAAGTTATGCACGATTTTACTTGTAAAAGTATAAAAAAAAAAACGATTTTAATCTCTTCTTCATTAACCTATGATTTCTCCATTGTTTCTCTTTTGATTTTCACAAACTCTTGTTCTATGATGCATATCTATTCAACTTGTGGTGTTTGGGAATTCGGTGAAAGTAAGGGATGGATTTTTTCGGCTGATAATAAAGGGGGGAGGCTACTGTTATTGGAATCAAGTTCTACCTTAGAAGATTCAAAAAGGAAGATTTTGGAGGATTTTGATATTGAAGAAGACAGCTTAGCCAATTTGGAGTTGAGTTATGTACCTGCTGGGATGATCAATACATCAACTTGTCCACCTGTGATAATTTCTAACGATCGACAACTTCAGATGTTTATTGGTTTTGTTAAAAACAGTGTTTCTACTCGATTGTGTGTGACAGTTAAAGCCAAGACTCAGAATCCGAATGAAGCAGGCTTTAATCTCAATGAGTCGCCAGCTGATTCAAGTACTGAGGTAGGGGAGGGGAAAACTTTTGAAGCAGCTCATGTGTTTGCTGAGAGGCAGAGCCAGCGTAAGAAAGAAAAGCCGAAAGAAGTCTATGAGGATGCTGATACCGTGATCACTGAAAAAGATAACAGACTCAATATTTCAAAGTTGTCTCTGCTGAATGTTGTTAAGAAGGGACAAATTTTTGAGAAAAAAGCTTTGCTTAAGGCGACTTTCGAGATATGTGCAATGAAGCATCACTTTGACTACAAGGTTATCAGATCGGATAAAGAACTTTGGAGTGTCAGATGTGCGGATAATGCATGTTATTGGAGTGTTCGAGCAGAGTGTTTGAAGGGGTCTACATATTTCGTGATCAACAAGTATGTCGGCGAACATACATGTGCAGCTTCAAGCAAAAGTAAAACATGCAAGACTGCTTCGGCAAAGACTATAGGCAGTTTGATTATGCATAGGTACGAAGGCGTCAAAGAAGGTCCGAAATGTAGTGATATCATACAGATTATGCGTATTGATCACGGATGTGAGATTTTGAAATCTTTAGCATATGATGCGCGTGAATATGCGATCAATGCAGTTAGAGGTATTCCAGAGAGAAGTTATGGAAAAATACCGAAATACTTGCACATGCTAAGGGAGGCTAATCCAGGTACACACTCATCTTATGAGATTGACAGCGATGGGAGGTTTCGGTACCTGTTTATTGCATTTGGGCAATCAATACGGGGATTTAACAGAGTCATGAGACGAGTTATTGTTGTCGATGGGACCTTTTTGAAGAATAAATACAAAGGAGTTTTACTGGTTGCAACTGCTGTAGATGGAAATTCTAATCTGTATCCTCTTGCATTTGGAGTAGTAGACTCAGAGAATGAGCGTTCTTGGGACTGGTTTATGAGACAACTTAAGGTCGTCATTGCTGATGATCATCACCTGGCTTTTGTTTCGGACAGACATGCGTCCATTGCTAAGGCTCTTGAGAATGTTTATCCATCAGCTACACATGGTATTTGTATTCATCATTTGTTGAATAATGTGGTAACATATTTCCACGGTAAAGGACTTGTTGGGTTGGTCGCAAAGGCGTCCAAAGTTTATAGAGTTGCTGAATTTGAAAAGACATTTGCTAATGTCTGTAATATCAGTCCGGCAATTGGAGACTACCTTATACAGGCTGATGTGGGAAAATGGGCTAGGTGTCAGTTCCCTGGATACAGATATGACATAAGGACAAACAACCCTGCTGAGTCTATCAACTCTGCTTTGAGTTCACCAAGAGAGTATCCGATCATACCTTTGCTGGACAGTATCAGGGAAATGTTGACACGGTGGTTTTATGAACGTAAGAAACTGATTTCAAAGCATAAACACCCTCTGACCAATGATGTGGAGATAAAGATAGCTAGGAGAACCGGGAAAGCCTCCACATTTGTAGTTTACCCTGTCAGTGATGGTCGATTTCTTGTTAGAGGTGTTACATTTGACTGCGCAGTTGATTTGGATAGAAGGACTTGCTCATGTGGAAAGTTCAACCTCTTGAAGATCCCTTGTAGGCACGCAATTAAAGCTGGTTTTCATGTTGGAAGACAGCCACACACATTGACTGATTTCATGTACACGGCAGAAGCTTGGAGAGAAGCTTATGAAGAAAGCATAAATCCTATTGACGTTCCTGAGGATGCTTGGTCCGTACCAGAAGATGTTAAGAAAGCCAATGTGCTACCACCAGAAACAAGAAAATCAGTAGGAAGGAAAAGAAAACGCAGATATGAAACTGCTGAAGACAAAATTCGGTCATCACAAGCATCACAAAAGAAACAGCCTCGCAAGTGTAGTCGATGTGGTTTTACTGGGCACAACAGAGCAACTTGCGAAGTACCAATATAGTCTGTTCCGAATGGTAGAGGTTAGCTTTCATTCTTGACTTATATGTGTTGGAAGCTCGATTTATATGTGTTTCATGTGTGTTTCTTTGTGTTACAGGTTGCTATGTTTAAGGATGCAAGTGGTGGTAAAGGCCAGCTTATTTCAAAGTGCATTCTTATCATTTTTTCCTATGGTTTTTGCTTCTAAATACTGTCAACTCTGTTTTCATTTTGATTGTTATAGTTTGGATAATTTTCGTATGGTTTTTTACTTAGTTTCATTGTTATACATTGTCCACCTATGCTTTTGAAGTAGAACACATTTGTGTTTGAGTTTCTTAGACAAGATCAGATGTCCGGGTATACAATTGAGAGATCCATAAGTGCATTTGTGTGACATCTTCAGTGCAAGAACAAAACAGAGATAACAAAATCAAGAACCAGTAAACTGTTAAATTCGACAGAGTTATAGTAAAACAAAATACTAAGAAGCAGTAGACTTATTTCAATCATTCTTGGCTTCTTTTTCCAAAAAGCCATAGAATGCTGCCTAAACAACTTAATTCAAGTAAATTTTTCTGCTTCCTAACTTCTTCTTCCACTGTATTTTTCATACTTCTTTTCAGATCTTCAATCTCTGCTACAATGCTACCTTGCTCAGCCTCTACTCTTTGAATCTCATCAAGCAAAGCTTCATCAACCCACTTAAATAAATGATTTTCCTTCTTTCTCTACACAGAAACGAAAATCTATTCAGGACAAATCAAATGAATCCACAAACAAAACAGATCGAAGATATTAACACAAAACAGATCGATAATTGAACCCAAAAACAAACCAAAATTATGAACCTGTGACCCAATTTCACATCGATAGAACCGTCGGTAAGGATTCTCATCTGTTCTTGAATAGAATATCACAATCCCTTTCCCACACCAGCATCTAGATGGCACCCCGTACGAATTTTGCCTCAAAGTATTCATGTTTGTGAGAAACTGTTTCAGAGAGAGAAAGGAGTTGACGGAGAAAAAGGATCTGAAAAAAAGGGAGAAGTCGGGTTTGATTGTTGAGTTGGTCTTAAATATGTCGGATATTAGGTTTTTTGTGGATCTAATTTTTTTTGGGCTTGATTGCTGCGTTGGATAAAAGTTATGGTTTACAAGAAACCAAGATAAGTGAATTACATTTGATTGGATTTGTTTACTACTAAAAGATGAAGATTACTAGGTTAGCAAAACTATAGTTAGAGTCTCCTTTAGTATTTGGTTTTGTTCTCCGTAACTGTCTCGTTTAAGTATAGTTTAGGGTATGTATAGGGTCTGGTTTAGGGTATGGTTAGAGTCTCCTTTAGTATTTTGTTTTGTTCTCCGTAATTGTCTCGTTTAGGTTTAGTTTAGGGTATGTATAGGGTTTGGTTTAGTGTATGTTTTAACATACTTTCACCATTCTAACATTCTGGTATCAAATAATGAACATGTTAAAAACAGATTAAAAAACCAAACTTGTAAAATAGATTAAGCATTCATCCTACAAATCAGAAACAGAGTAAAATTAAACAGAAAACACAGTATTTTTGTTCCAAAAGATCAGACTACATTTGAGACATTTTCAGAGAATCTCTTCGTAGGTGGAAGAGAGACACGCTGGAGGAATATACTTTGACATCCTCTCAACCAGTTCTTGGTCATTAGCTGCTTCCCAAAGATCCCACAACAGTCTGTGTCGAGCTTCTTTGATGTTATTATCATTCACCAAAGACAACTGTAATCCAAGCGCATGGCACTCAATGAACTTCACTGCATAGACACCACAATCACATGCACTTTTATTCAGTGCCCCCATAGAGACATAATCAACAGTATATGCACCCACAAGGAAATCCCTTTGGTGTTTTTCAGGCTGGACAGCCTTCACAATACGAGGAATCATATTTGCAAAAGCATCCACCTCCTGGTAATGTTTATGATTCGAGCAATCAAACACAGCAATGCTCCGTGTCGCGAAAGAGATGCACAAGGCGATCCAATGATTCCCACTGACATGAACAGGGACATACATTCTATCCACATCCACATTCCATATCTCGTGTGTCGCACCATGTGCTGGAAGGACCCCTTTGCCGTACTGCACTAGCAAATTGTGAAGATTGTATTTCCTTCTACCCCCAGTGAGAAGATTGTACTCTTTCCTGATCATATTGCTGAAGACGGTTGTCATGAAACCGATTCGATGAGGTTTCCATCGATTGAGAGTTGTTCTTTCGCGAAATAAGAACATGGCAGCGTCAATCTCCTGCATATTTAGATGAGGTTAGCAAACACAATGTATGTAAAACAAAATGGAAGTTAATATTCTACAAAGCTTACCCAGTTATTAATCCACTCAGATGAATCCATAAGACGTTTAGCAATCACAGAATCTAAAATAGTAGGTCCACAACGTAGAGGTCTGAAACGAAAAAAGAATTATAGAAGCTAATTACATAGTCTTAGTTGAGAAACAGTTAGCAATACATAATAGAAAGGTGATGATTTTCTTACGTGGAGGATGTTGACCACTCTCTTACTTTTTCCCAATCTTCTTCGCGGAGAAACACCAATGTGGCATCTGGTGCAGAGTCTCCGGCTGAATCATCAACTAAGTGCCGTGTGAACATGTCTGAGGGTCGTGATTTCCTTGAGTTCTCACCTTTAGGTTGTGAAAGATCAAAACCATCGACAAAACCATCCACAAACGTAGATTGGGACAGGTCCATAACGTCTTGTGTACTCAGTCCAAAATCATAATCATTAGTTTCAACAGCTATTTTTTTCCCAGCCTATTCATTCAAATAAAAAAAAAAAACCATTTTTTTTCAAAACACAAACATAGCATTATATTCATTGAGTTTACATTACACAAACATTCAACCATATTATACATTGCAAACCTAGTACACAAATTTTCCATTGCATATTACAAAATACTAAACTGTTACATAATATTACACAATGAAAATTAAGTTCCAAGTACGACCTAGCTCCAAAAGCCTAGCTCCAGCATCCTAACTCAAGCATCCTAGTTCCAAGTTCATCAAGTTCTACACTTTCTCACAGGGCGTACCTTTTTCGTTCCTGTAGGTGGTCGACCGGCTTTCCTCTTAGGTGGAGCTTTATCGCCTTTGCTCATAGATGGACCTTCATCGTCTTTGCTCTGAGTTCGAGCTTCATCGTCTTTGCTCTGAGTAGGACCTTCTTCATCTTTGCTATTGCTTGTCTCCGCTCCTATACGACTCAACCTCACTGCGTCCCTGAGCTGTGACACATCGCTCTCCATCTTCTCCATCCTCGCTATAAGCATCCTCTCCATATTTGCCATTTGCGTAGTGAGTTTATCCCCCAAAGAAGTGATAGATGTATTGATGAGACCCTCAATGAAACTCTTAGTCTCACGTTCCAAACTCTGCTTCTTTTCAGCATACCGCTTACACAACAACTTCTTCTTTCTTGACTCGGCTCCCTCATCATGAATCTTTCTCTTGCCTTTCCCTGCGACTTTGACAGTAGAGGTCTCCACGTTTGCTGCAACATCAGTATCATCCAAACTCGTATCTTGTTCCCCTTCATCATTTGGGTGGGCTTCCGGGCCAGCTTCCTCCATTTCAGTCTCATCTCGCTCTAGAACTGGCCATTCCGTGTTGCTCCAATCAAAATTGCTTCTGATCCTATCCAGTAGAAGGTCTACTCGTTCATCTTGCATCTCACCATTCCTTATATAGTCAGCGTGCAGAAACATATCACCGTTACCAGTCACTGAGATGACCGAGAACAAATCACTCTACAAACACAACAGTGATAACGTTAGAAGCTATACAAAAAATATATATATACATATCAATCATATAATGGGAGACAATAAATGTACATACCTCGTCAGTAAATAATTTCTCAAGGTCAACGATGTCTTCATAAGAAATTCTTGCAACTCCTTTCCAATTGCCACACTTTGGACCTATGAAGCTGTCGGAGACTCTTTTGCCACATATTTCTCCAATATCCGGAATTACTTCCATAAGCCAAATCTGGATAGCATAGGAGAAACCCTCGAAAACGTAGCTAGGCTTCTTACCCAACTTCGTCCTAGCCTTGTCAATAGAACTCAGAAGAAAGTCATACGAGTGAAGACCCCAATGGAACTTTCGAACCTTGTCAAGATCCATCACCAACTTGATGTACATATGGGGGATGTTGGCCTTCTCAGCTTTCCCCATCACCACACCCATTATGACACACAAGTAGATTAACCTGATCCTATCAATCCGAGTCCACTTGTGAACTTCTTCTAGATGCTCATTTTTGATCGACTGCAAGCTTATCTTACCACCTGTCCTTAGAAGATGACCCCAAAAACCCCCGTCATTTTTCCACTTTACCACGTCACTCTTACTTTCCCGCGTAATTTTGAGACCTGTCACAGCATGGTACTCCTGAAGAGAAAACCGGAGAGGTCTCCTTGCAAAGACAAACCACTTCTCGTGCTTCTTTGAGGTAATCAGCTGCCTACATATGAAGCTATCCACCAATATTGCCGAAAACTGAAGCTGATTTTCCGCAATAGCCATGATATGTGTGAAAACAGGATCGAGCTTCACTTCATCGTACTCTGCACTCATAAGCTCCTTCAGATCCCTGATAAGTTGCATGCGGCAGCCATTGTTGATCTTCTTAATCTGAGGTTCCAAACCTTCTGCATACAGCCGTTTAGGTAGCTCTGGCTCCATATCTACAAAAAAAAATTATATTACTCAAACAAATTTGATTCAAGTTAAAATAAACATCAAAGAGTGAAACATAGCCATAAGTCAAAAAGATAGACTATTTCATTTTATTCACCCACAAGATAATATCCATTTCATTCAAAACAAAACTCAATTAATCAAACTAACACAATTCCCAACTGAAATCGCTCAATATAATCAGTTAACAAACATAAGAAAATTAAACAAACAAAATCAACAGTGCAGAGTAAACAATATTTTTAAAACATAAAGTCAGAACAAATTAATCTAAATAACCAACCAAAGTGAAACGAAAGCAATTCACAAATTCAAACAAATTCTAAACTATTTGTTTGTTCAGAAACATAATGAACAATATTTTAAATTTGAAACATACACAAAAGATATCAAGCTGCAAGCAACAAATTTTAAAAATAAGTGAAACTAATTTCTTTACAGCGTAAATGTTTTACAGTCTTTGAAACTCAGTGAAACCCAAACAACCTCGAGCAAAATGAAACAAAAAGAGAAAAATCAGTTATCAACACTTAAAATTAGTTTATACTTTTCAAAATTAGTTATCAAAACTCAATTAATCAAGAAATGGTAACCGAATGATAAACTCAAACACAGAGACAAATGCAACAAAGAACCGGATCCAGTAACATGCAAAGAGAAGGAACTGAAAAAAAAATTGAAAGAAATTGTTTCGAGTTTTACTATGTGTCTACGGAAGTCGGAGAAAGAGAGAGGCAGAGAGGCGGCGGAGAGGCGGAGAGGCAGAGAGGCGGCGGAGAGGCGGAGAGGCGGAGAGGCTGTGAGACGGAGAAGCTCCAACTAACTCTGAAATAAACTTGTGTTAGTCAAGAGAGAGAGAGGGATGCAGAGCAAGGTATTAGATTAAGAATGGCTCCGACGAGAATCAAATTGAGAGGAGAAGCTAGTTGTTTACCTTCGGTTCGTCGTGATGTCGGAGACGAACAGGATTACAATGGAGAACGACAGGATTACAATGGAGAAGACACGGAATCGAGCAGAGAAGTTAGAGATTGCTTGTTGTTCCTCTCGACAGAGAAAGAGAGAGGCATAGTTCCCAAATTAAATTAGGGTTACGGGAAATGAAAGAAGAGGAGGGGTTGTCGTTATTCCCCTTTTCTTTTCTTCCTTTTGTTTTTACAAAATTTATATTCTTTACTTTTATTCATTAAAATTTTGGAAAATTATTTTAATTATTGTTTAATTAGATTAATGAAGGTTAGTTTAGAGATTATGAAAAATATTATACCCAAAGGACAACTTACTGATGGATTTATACCTAAAGGACAACAACAATGTTTTTTCATACTTATTTGGCAATTTTCCCAAAAGAAAATAGCATTTTCTACTCTTTTACCGCATGAGAAAGATGTAGAGAGATAGTGAATCAGGAGGGCATGCGTACAAGTTAATGATGGGGTAGGCGCATATTGAAAAAAAGTGAGAGGCGTGGCACTTGTCAGCTTCATTAAGCTCCCAAAGTCTATAGCCAATGTTTTTTGGTTCCTTATCTTAAAAGTAGGGGTCTGTTTTAAGATATGAAGTAAGAATACGAGGTCTGTTTTACAATTTTGAAAGTTTTCCCGACCAAAAGAAAAACATCAGACCAAATACACGAATCAATGGAAAAAGCATATGTAGAGATAAGATGCTTTGAACATTTTATAAAAGATTAAATTAAACAATATAAATTTCGTTGCACGGTTTTGGATTCTTTAAAAGGCTGATCTTAAAAGAGTAGGAGTATATAGCAATAGAACAGAGAATACTTTTAAGAATCTAACTTTTTCTACTTCATTTGTATAAAATATTGTGTTCCTCAAAAGCTGCTATTGCTGCATTAAAGTATCTTTCTCACACAAGATTCAAAGCCTTTGGGCTGTAGTAATTAAAATGTTGACAAAAACTTGTCTTTTTCATATATTTTTTAACTGTGTTTCAAAAAAAAAATCATATATTTTAATTTTTTTTTTTGTAACTTGGCTTATATTTTAACTTTGTTAAGAAAATATACGAAGCCGAAAAATATCTTTGTCCTCCTTGCGACAACGTCACGATTCCAAGAAGCTAAAAACCAATTACTAAAATTCGTGCCGTCTTGGGAATAGACGCCAAACCAAAATGGTCACATTCACACACACACACACATAATTAAAATATTAATTATTATTTAAAACTGTTTATTGTTAAAATATAGTACACCAGACCGAACCGTCATCTTCGAAGGCCTCGTATTGTGTAATATAATTGGGCCAAACCCAATAATATAGTATTACAAATTTTCTTTCACAAGCCTTTAGATCCAGGGAGATCAATCCACTGAAGTTCGATTTCAACTTCACCACGCTCCACGTTACGTAGACGGAGACAAAAGCTCTGGACGATTCTTTCATTGCTCCACCGTATGTAGCTTTCCTCAGCTAAACAGTTGCTGCGGTTCGGATGGATCGTCGATATGATGGTTCCGTCTGGTAAACCGGAGAGCTCCATCCTTAAAGCTTCAATGTAGGGTTTCAAATCGATTTCCGCGTCTCCCATTTTATCATCCTTGCTAAAGAAGTCATGGTCGTATACAACCTGTTTTGATTTAAACCAAAGACGTTTATAAAAGTTCTGTAAACCGGTCCGGTTAATGTTATAGTTGAACTTAAGAAATATTTGACCAGATTGAGCGGGAGGTTCGGGTCGGTGACCGTGAAGGTCAAGTCTTCTTCCCATTGTGGGTTTACGTTTTTCTTCACCACTTTGGTTTTGAGTTTCTGCAAAAAGATTCTAAAATGTAAGCAGATGAAACAATCGTTTTAGAAGTTTATTTGTCGAAATGTCGAGAGAGGAACGGAACCTGACGGCCAAGCTTGAGGACCACGTAAGGATCGCTGCTTGAGACGTCACGGACGGCGAGGTTAACGCCGCGTTTGACGCGAACGCGGAGGATACCTAACAGATTATCCATCAGCGACATTTTTTCTCCGACAAGAGACGAGGATGAATGGATTTCAAACAAACGAAACTGAAATGTTCGGCTACTACTTGGAATGGTGTTTGTGATATGTTATTATTAGGAGCGAAAATATTATATATACATTTTCCGTTGCTATCATCACGTTATTTGTTTTCTGCTGAACGTGAGGACCAGTTATACACAAGTTTGTGGGATTTAAAACTATATATTCAACGGTTGTTCATCGTCGTTGATTCAATTTAATTAAATAAAAATCGACATGCAAGTCATAAACATTAGCATTTTATGTAAACCACGTTTGTGACATCAAAAGTTCCTAACAGCGGCTTTGACCATTGCTGTCTAGAGAAACACGTATGTAAACTATAATTCTCAACCAAGTAATTTAACGCGGGTAACATAATATCAGAATTAAATTGAGTTAGAAATTACAAACCATAATGCACATAAACACACGTAGAAATCAACATGGACAGTGTCGCAACTATGTAGCTTACGTACATTATATTACATATTAATATGTACAAATAAACGTTTCTCAAAAAAAAAAGCATGTACAAATAAACATATCCGAATCAGTTGGGGAAAGCAGCTGACCCAACGAGTGGCTGCACAATGGAATCCACGATGACATGTCTGCGCTGTCGTCTCTTCTCCCGGAGATATAGAGCGGTTATAAGAGAGGCTAGAAGAAGAGTCACCATGATGGAAACATCAGCATAGTTTCTGCGAACCCACAACCTCGCAAGAGCAAGCATTACTGGCAGTTTGGATACTGGCTCGTTCTCGAGAGCTTGGTTGTAGTAACTTTTAGCAAGATCGAGATCCAAGGGAAGCCCTTGACCATATTCATGCATGTAACCGAGGTTGAACATGGCTTGCGCATTTAGTTTAGATTTTGCATCCATGTATGCCTCTGCTGCACGCACAAAATCTCTTTCCCTACCCTGAGAACACACACAAATTAATACAAGCCTAATACATCAGATTTGGCCTTGAGATTTTAAGGCCGAAGATAATTTATTAAAAAGTTACAATTTTTATTTACAATTTAGGAACTGATGTTATATATATATATTTATTTATTATTTTAAAATTAATTTGAAGATCCAGGCCCGGTATTTCATTTCGCTATGCCGAGAGACGCTCTGGACGACATTGAAAGTTTGAGAACAAGTCCAATACTTACCCGGCCGTAGTAATATACATCTCCCACAAGCAAAGCAGCATAGTCATTTCCTTGTTTAGAGGCACGCCACCACAATGCATGAGCGCGGCTGTTCCTCTCTTTAGCCTTGCAAAATCCAGAAACTCCCATGCACATGCTCCTTTCACCGTATTTATCCAGGATCCATGCAGCATTACTTTGTGCAACTTCGTAACCAAGCTCTGACATTCTTGAGTACAATACGAAAGCTTTACCCACATCTACCTGCATATATGCTTCAAGAGCCCATCTAGAGAGAGAAATCCATGGTCCTCTTTCTGCTACTGACTTGTAAAGAACCGCAGCCTGGATATAAAATGCTAAGAAAGTGAATAAGCGATCAAAGTAAGTTCCTCTTAAAATAAACACTGAAATATTGCTATCTCAAATTATTTCTTAGGGAAAGTTCAAAAAATAATTCTAGATATATCTTAAGAAGTAATGATGTAAATTCAAAAGTTTAATTCGACATGTTTATTTTTAAAACTATAAACCACAAATTAGAGATATGATTTTAAATTCCAGGCATAATTTATAGATTTACTTTTAAATTGTAAGATTATTTTTAAGGAACTGGAGTCATGTTGTACTTGCACAAGACGGCTCTGATGCATACATTTTTGTTGACTTTTTATTTTCACTTGAATCATATGGATATGAAGTTCATTAGAATAAGCACTCAATAAGAAAAAGTGGTTACCAATTTGAGCATGTTAGGATTCTTCTTGAGCTCGGCGCCAGCATGTAACATCTTGGCGATTTGATACATAGCCCTTGGTAGGCCAGCATTAGAGGCAACAAGGAAGTATTTGGTTGCCTGTTTTACATCTCTTTTGACTCCAATGCCTTTAAGATACAACATTCCAAGGTAGTACATCCCGCTTGGGTCTTCACTATCTGAAACCTTCTCAAAACATTTTCTCGCCTGAAATTTAAGATATATATATATATATATATATATATATATATATATATATATGGAATCTGATAAGGTTATCGCCATATGCTTAGCTTATGTAAGGATATCTTAGGGACTAAAATGAAAGAAACACTGCCTTCCTTTGTTCAATGATTGCTTAAATATTACAGACATCGAGCTCTGGTACTTAGATCTTTAAGACTAATCAAGAATATTTCTTTGTAAACTGTCAATAATCCCAATTTTGTTTTTGTGCAAGTTTTGCTGTTATAGAAACTAAACTTCTAGTCAGAAACAGAGTAGGGAACAAAAGTATGAAGCAACATGGAACTAACTGACCTTAGTGTAGTTCTTATCTACTCCATAGCCTTTGAGATACAAGTACCCCAGGCCAGTATATGCTGAATACAGACCTCCTTCTGCAGCCAGTGTGAGACATTCAAACGCCTTGGTATAGTTTCTCTCAACACCGGTTCCTCGGGCATATATCTCACCAAGAATCTCCATTGAACTCAGCTCTCCCTTCTCTGCTGCCTTTGAAAACCAGTTCACTGCCTTGGCGTGATCATGTCTTAATCCTTTCAGAGAAAAGTAATAAAACAATCCAACTTTGTACATTGCTGAAGTCATCCCAATTTGTGCGTAGTACTTCAATATCTTGAAACCTTCGTCGTCTTCACCACGGAATCTCCTTAGCACATCTTTGTCTTCCTCTGCTCCTCTATGAATTCTAAATGGTGCAACCATGGAGAAATCCTTAGAGATCAGAAAGGTACTGAGTGCTGCCTCCGCTACTTCAGCATATAACTTGGCAGCTTTATCATGCATCTGTCAAAAAGGATAAAAGAACATTTAACAAGAATGTTATCTAATCTCTAACTAGTGTATAGATGTTCACGTTTGCTTACATCTAGTTGTATGTATCTGAATGCAAGGGCCATCTTGGACTGCATATTCCCTCCCTCAGCCGCTAACTGATGTTGCTGAAACGACTTTGTTCCATTAGCCTCCCGTGTCATTCCCATCCCATACACCAACCCCATCACCGACTGTGCGTGGGGGTCTCCTGCCGATGCAGAAGCGTTCACATCTGTAACCGCTTCCTCCATCAACTTGAAGTTTCCTTCGCTAGCGGCCGAGACCATCTTCTTGAGGGCAGAGTAGTACAGAGTCAACGCAGGGTCGACGACTGAGTCGTCCAGCTCCAAGATTGGTCGCCAAGAACCAGGATCGAGTTCTTGGTCGGATTTAGGTTCCGTTTGTCCGAAGTTCTCGTAGTTAGAGTCTTCTTTGGTGCTGTTATTGTCGAAGCCATTGTGGAAATCTTCATCAGAGAAGTTGAGGATCAAGTATTGCGCCTGGACGCGATGAATGTAAAGCAATGAAACGAGCAGAGAGAAGGCTATGATCTTGTGACTTGAGACACTCATTCTACTTCCTCTAGTTTGGATCGGTTTGAGAAGAACAAAGGAGAGAAAACTCAATAAGTCAAAACGATGGAGAGGAAGCAGGGGTAGTTCATGTTCGTTGGACATATTATTACTGAATAACTAAATCAGATATTCAACCTTTGACCGGGTAATGTATCCAAATTAGTTATAAATAATGTTGAAACTTTACTATTTTATTAATTTACAAAATATTAATTGGATTAGAAAATTAATTCCAAACAAGAAAAAATCTATTGATTTATTTTATCGATCCTTAACTTGTAAAGGTTATATATACTAGAGATCATAGATGTGAGACTAGTAAAACAATATACAATTTATTGGTCAACAATATAAATTATTTTACATATTTGTTATTCTCATTCAATGGACACTAAAAACAGATTATAAGAATGTTACATGCATTAGACCGGGTAATTAATATTCAGTCAAATTGCAAGAATCTGGATTAAGACGTTAATTATTAGTTTTGAAGGATTTAATCCTCTTTACGCATTCAATGTTATTAGAACTAATCAGGTATTTATTCTCCTAAATTCAGAAACAAAATATATAGTTGACCCACTCAAGAAATCAACAGGAAATTAATTCCCACATATCCTTTCTATATATATAAGAAAAATACATGCATACTGGTTATTTAAAACCAAACAAGAACAATATGTAAATTGCATAACAAATATTGTATACAAGAATGAATATTACAAGATCACTCGGCATGGCCACCGTCCTCGTAATACTCTACTCCGTTCAAGCCGGAGCACAAATGGAACAAACACAGGAGGCAATGCGATGCGTAGAGAAACTAATACCGTGTCATCCGTACATTAGCACGGACTCTCCTCCGCCGCCGTGGTGTTGCAATCCTGTGAAAGAGATCGTCGAGAAAGACGTGACATGTCTATGCGGATTCCTCAACCATCCGGACATGCTTGCACTCATTAATATCACTGAAGATGACGCTCTAAATCTCATTAGTTCATGTGGAGCTAGTTATGATGAATCACTTTGTAGCAATAGCACTGGTGAGTTCCCTTCGTCTAGCTCTATATATATTAAGTGTGACTATTGTATCGTGTAGATTAAATACGCGTCTCATGAGTCATGAGATAGTCGCGATGTATTATGTAAACGACACCATGCTAATATGTTTATTTTCTCATTAAAGTTTCTTCGCCTGATGCGTCGCCAGGAGCTACGACCACCGGTACATTTAATTAATTTACAATCTTATCATTATATATGCAACTGATGCAATATTTCTAAATGAAACAGAGAGCTCTTCTGGTAGCACCACGAAAAATGCAGCCCTAGCTATCAGTTTCTTGGGATTTAGCTTCATTTGGCTTTGAGATGATTTTGATTCTTCTTGAGACCAGAAATGAAGTTTATATTTTCAGATTTTTCTACGTCTCAAATTACAATCACGTTTGTGTCTGAAACACATTGGTATGTCCTCCGAAGAATTATGATTGTATTAATGTCATTGTTGCCTCATAAGCTAGATCTTAATGATTAGAAATGTGCTTGATACGACCAACAAAAAAAAATCATAATCTTAAATTAAAATAAAAAGTCAATGCTACTGCTAAAATACTCTGTAAATGAACTAAATACCGTGTCCGAATTACATACGTGTTCAAATTGTGTAACCTTAACCACTTGCTTGAATTCTCCACGCGCATAAGCGCGTCTCCCCCACACTCTTTTCTTTTCCGCGTTCGTGTGGGGAATGTATCCGTTGACATCAAAGTTTTATTTTCAGTTGGTGAAAAATGATCTTTGATTCTAGAAGATGATGAAGTTGTGATAAGTGAAATTTGTTAACGAACCTCGCACTAATCTGAATTTGTTAAAATGTTGGAAGAGATGTCACTTTGAACTAATCTCAAAATAAATAAATGACAGATCATAACAGAAGACATAAGCTGGATTAACCGAAAAGGTTAATCAATAACCGAAAACATAACCGGAATCCCAGTTCCTTAACCGAACTAATCTCAAATACGGAAGGTTAGTTGACCAAAAAAGTACGTAATCAACTTTAATTTACTTCAAAGCGCGTGGGATATTTTCCTTATAAATACACTTCCCCAAACCCAATCATCTTCACAATCTTATCTCTCTCAGACTTGATCAGATCGAGTCTTCTCAATCTCGGCAGAGAAAGAAGAAGAAGAAGAAGAAGACAAACAAAAAATGACAGAGTTATATGTTTCTCTTTGTATGTCAAACTATTCAAACATCTCACCACACTTTCCTCCTACATACAACAACATCACATCGAACAAAGTCATCTCTATGGTCTCTCGAACCGGAAGAGATCTGCAACGTTACAACACCACAGGGTACCGTCAAGTCGTCGGGTACGTCTAATGAAAAATTATAAAAGAAAAACCTAATTTAAAAAAAAAGAAAATTATTTAAAATGGAATCTGATTCTTTGTTACTTGCAGATGTATACCTTACCGATACAAGAAACACGGTGGTGGAGAGATTGAGGTGCTTTTGATAAGCGCACAGAAGAAAGGGAAAGGGATGTTATTACCTAAAGGAGGTTGGGAGATCGATGAATCAATTGAGGAAGCTGCTTTGAGAGAGGCCATCGAGGAAGCTGGAGTTACGGGACAGCTCGAGGAATCACTTGGAATGTGGCAGTACAAAAGCAAAAGAGACGGTACGGTTCACGATGGTTTCATGTTTCCTATGCTTGTTAGCGAGCAGTTCGAGCAGTGGCCTGAATCGGGGTTCAGACAACGGAAGTGGGTTTGTGTGTCTGAAGCGATTGAGTTGTGTCGGAGTGGGTGGATGAGAGAAGCTTTGGAAGTGTTCATTAACCGGAAATGCCAAGGATAATGGCAACTTCATTAGAAATAAATGGGAGTATGTGTGAGGGCAGATTAAAGTTTAGTCTTGTGATTTGATTTATTCATTTGTTAGATAGGTATTTTAGTTTAGAAAGATAAGACTCATTTGAAATCCACTAATTGTTTGAAATCGTTGGCTTTCCTGGAATCAATCTGTAATTGTGCATATGAAATGAATCCTCATTCATCAATATTCTAGATCTTGATTATATCGACTACATTCGTTTACTAGTTGCTGCCATTTGTGACTGAGTTCAGTTAGTACACTCTTGTAATGGTAAGAGGAAGCTTTGGGGAATACATTGTCGGATTTGCTATAAAAAGAAGTAAATAATATTATTTTGACTAAGATAGCGTGATGGTAAGAGGAAGCTTTGGGGTATCTTATAAATCCGTCTATCCTAGTTCGATTCCTACCAGAAACTAAGTTGTTATTGTTTTGGCCAGACGAAGATGGAGCCATGTCTTAGGTTTCATTTATCAAACTTGGGGCTGGGCTACTCATCTGCACCAGTCTCCTATAATGTTTTTTTTCGTGGTATATGTTCTGATGAACTGATGTAATAGATATATTTTTCTGCTGCTGTTAAGCATTATTTAAAGGTAATTGGTGCAAATTATTAAATTAAGTAGTGTTGAATTAGAGTCTCAAAAGTGGGCAAAAGAGTCTTAGTGCTCTGTTCTGGTTTCTTGTTGTTACTTGCTAGCTTTCTACAACCTTTTAATGCATCGTTTGTCTCTCTGCTTTTACCAAATGAGACTTAAACTTCATATAAGCAAGGGTTTTGCTGGTTTTATTATGCACATGGCTTTCTTTCCGTACAACTGAAGATAACTTAAGGAAAGCTTTTGAACAGTTTGGCAATCTCACACTTGGTAACCATACCCCCTTGTTCATCTTCTATCAAATCTGTTTAACTAGGTGTCTGTTTAATGACCAAATTCGATGATCAGGAAAGAAAATCTATAAGTATAATTCATGTTCCCCCGTGTAGTTAACTTTGTGATGGATAAAGTAGCAAATAGACCAAGAGGTTTTGCTTTCTTGCGGTATGAAACAAAGCAGGATTCAATGAAAACTATTGAAGGGATGCACGGAAAGGTGACATCACTCGCACGCTTGTCGATTGAGAACAAGAAACCGTTCGTTTCCAATAAAACTGTACCATCTTTATAACTCTTGATTGGTTTGTGTACAGTTTTTGGATGGATGGGTTATTTATATTCGTGGAGGAAGCTAAACCAAGATCAGATATTCAAAGAGCTAAACCAATATCAGATGTCAACAGATCTCAGACTAAACTTCGCACCTTTCCACCTGGTAGCTAGTTTGATCTTGTCTCCATACTAAGATTATTGTGTAATTATCAGTCTAGTTTGAACTTTTGACAGTTAACTCCTACCAAGACCTCACTGAGGAAAATAGTCTAAAGTAAAACTATTTTTATACAACTCAATTCTGGTAAAAATGCATATTTTTATCTTTCAAAACAAATGTAAACACTTTCCTTTATTTAGGTGTAATATTAGTTTTTTTTGTCATCTGGTGTAATATTAGTTATAAACAACAGAAATAGCACCCAGTAGCTAGAAAAAAAAACTAAAATTCACAAAGTAGCCAAAATCACCCTCTCTCCTCTGTTTATGACTGTTCTATAAAAAACAATAGTTTATGAGAGAAATAAACTTCCAAATCAATGTTCAGTTGGCTTCGGCTCACAACTTTGATCACTTTTAAAGACATTTGTTGAATTGTTTTTAGTGTATTTGTTATATTGTTGTGGAATCGAACACTGTATTGGAATCAGAACGAATGTTTTTTTTTTTTTTTAAAAAGAACGAATGTTTTAGTTTTTACTTTTTAGAATTTGAAGATTATCAATTATATATCAGACAACTTATGTTGGTTGACCACCCTCATGCATGTATCATCAAATAAAATCTTACATTTGGTTTCTTCTCAACATTTTACAAAACAAACCACATGTTAGCAGTTAGCACACGATCTATGGTTTTGAGCTCTGAGAATTGTTATCCACTAGCTAGTAGGGTACGTATTATATAATATGTGTTGACATGGGTGGTATCTATGTCTAATTAAGACCTAAAATAAAATATATAATTTCACATGTTTCTATGGTTAAACAACAACAAGCATGTGTATGAAAAATACACACATGATACATGCTGAAAGATGCCAATAATTAATATACTCTAGACTCTAGTGGCATGTTTTTGTTGATTCTGGTCAGTGAATTATTTCAAATTTCTCACAAATTTATATCGAAAATGTTAAACATGTTTATATGAGTGCATTAATATAAATTATAAATCTCTGGTGGGAAATATTTTTTTCATGTTTTTAATTAGGATCCTTTGGACGATTGTTTGACAGAACTCTTTCAATTGTTTCAAGTTCAGAAAAAGAAAACTCTTTCAATGGTTTATAACTAACTAGTAACTAGTCTAACAAAACATAACCCACACATACAATCAAACACTATATAAGCATATGCAATGTGCACAATATTACACACACATGACACATGCAAAAGCCTAACTCCATAAATAAAACATATGGTCTTCTATGTCCACAAGTTAAGGATATTATCCGAACTTTTATATGTGAATGCGATGGCGTAAGAAATTAAACAGATGGATGTTACAAGCTTTTCCACGTTGGCGTGAGAAAAATGCTAATGCTCTTTGGTCGCTCTTTAGCCTCCTCGTTCATAGAACCTTCACACCACCAAAACAAAAAAAATAAATCATTTCCCCATTTGTTCGTGATAGTCAAGAAGTTAATGGTTTATTAGTATTAGTGGGCATGAAAAAAAATTCTAAAATCATTTTATTAATTAGTGCTGATTGTTTTGTTACCGTTGTTATCTACTATATAGAGTATAGTAGTATTATTTTAAAAATGATTACTGTGAGGGCTATAGGATTAGTCATCCATGATATATATTTTGGACAACTATTACAGTTTGATGCATTTAACCACGTGAGTAATCAAACACTCAAACAAGTTGCATTTTTAATGAAAAAGAAAAAGAGACTGCCATTTTAAGTAAGTTGAAATTAAATATTCTTTCCATCTTTAATATTTTACGTTTTAGTTTTCTTCGGTTTTATAGTAAATGATATTTTCAAAATTTAAGGTAACAATTATTTTTATGGTATAATCAGTTTATACTTTATAATTATTTTATTATTGATTGAAATATGTCAGTTAAATAATTAATAATTTTTTAAAAAAAATTATATAATTTTAAATTTATGTATACATTTTTTACCAATATGTATACCAGTATAAAAGTTTTAAATAATAAAAATAAAGGAAGTAAAAATAAATTAAAAATACGGATAATTAGGTCATCTTCACCTTCCTAGTAGTCTCCCTTCACACTCAAAACGACTCTCAGAAAATCATATAAAACCTGAAGCTTCTCTCTATCTTCTTCATCCATTAGATTCACTCTTCATCTTCTATCTCTCCTTCTCTCTTTCTATGGCACTTGTTAGAGAACGTCGTCAGCTCAACCTCCGTCTCCCTCTCCCTCCCATCTCCGACCGCCGCTTCTCCCTCCCCTCCGTCACCACCACCGTAACCACCTCAACCACCGTTTCTAACTCCATCTCCGCCGCCGACCTCGAGAAACTCAACGTCCTAGGATGCGGAAACAGCGGAACAGTTTACAAAGTCCGCCACAAGAACACTCTCTACGCTCTCAAAACAGTCAACGGCGACACGGACCCGATCCTAACGAGACAACTAATGCGAGAGATGGAGATACTACGCCGCACGGACTCTCCCTACGTCGTCAAGTGCCACGGGATCTTCGAGAAGCCTCTCGTCGGAGGAGAAGTATCGATTCTGATGGAGTACATGGACGGAGGAACCCTAGAGTCTCTCCGCGGCGCCGTGACGGAGAGACGCCTCGCCGGGTTTGCGAGACAGATCTTGAGAGGGTTGAGTTACTTGCACGGTCTCAAGATCGTGCATAGAGACATAAAGCCAGCGAATCTGCTGCTTAACTCGAGGGACGAGGTCAAGATCGCTGACTTTGGAGTTAGCAAGATCTTGGTTCGGTCTTTGGATTCTTGCAACTCTTATGTCGGGACGTGTGCTTATATGAGTCCCGAGAGGTTTGACTCTGAGTCGGGAGGAGGAGGAGGGAGCTCTGATGTGTACGCTGGAGATATTTGGAGTTTTGGATTGATGATGTTGGAGCTTCTCGTTGGTCATTTTCCGTTGTTACCGAAGGGGCAGAGACCAGACTGGGCGACGCTGATGTGTGCGGTGTGTTTTGGAGAACCGCCGCGAGCGCCGGAAGGGTGCTCGGAGGAGTTTAGAAGCTTTGTTGAGTGTTGTTTACGTAAAGATTCGAGTAAGAGGTGGACGGCGTCGCAGCTTCTCGGCCACCCTTTTCTCCGGGAAGAGCTTTGATTTTTTTCTTAAAGTTAAAATCGGATTAGAAATTTTTATTTTGTGGAATTTCGATTAATTTCTGGAGTTGTTATTTTTGTACATAATATAAACCCCGGATTTTAGAGAAAATGAGGGTTTTGTAAGAATCCTAACATTGGCATTGCACTATCATCCGTCCATGATAAAATTATTTCTTCAATCTTTTCAGTTTCATTTCATTAGGTTTTGATCTGCTCGTGTAATATGCTTGTTGTATAAAATATTGATATTCATACAGTCTAAAGCGAATCATACAACTGAAGAGGTGTTTAACCGCAAAGCAAATTAGCAATCATACAAATATTATAGTATTAATTATCGCAGAATGGTGGGAATCTTGGCGAATCGTTCGAGATCGAGTTCTTTATTTTATAGTTTGTTTTGTTGGTCCATCAAATCTGCATACTATTACAATAATCATATAAAAATCCCTTGTAATAGCTTTTTGTTTTGTATGAGAAAAACAACAAATACAAAAGGCAGTCATGATAGAAACAATAAAAGATAAAGGGATACGTCCGCAAGTGCGAAGTTTAAATCTAGTTGCCACTTGTGCAAGGAAAAACCATATTATCGGGTTGGTTGTCAACTTGCTTGGAGAGCAAATCTATCTTTGGATGTTCATGGAAGATTCGCGGGGGTTTATTATAGCTTTAGTGGAAGAGTTGATGATAGTAACAACTCTCTTTACTTTTTGTTTTGTTTGTTTGTTTCTTCGTTACAAAATCACTCAAATAATTATTAGATGGAAACGCTGACGTCTTGGCGTACGTAAGGATTGATGATTCATTCCCCATAGGTGTCACTTTTAAGTGTGTGTGACAATGACAAAGAAATAAAGAGTCGCCCTTGACTTGAGATGTGTACATGTAAGGTAGCCAAGCGAAACAGATTTATAAATTTGTTTGACGATCGGGTCTCATTTTCTGTCTATGTTTGTTATCATTTCAATAATGGTACGCTAATTGTTATTTAACAACACACATATCAAATACTGTATTATATTATTTGGGTAGTAAAATATTTTGTTACAAAAAATGTGAAATAGTAGTTTTCGAGTAATTGTTAATACCAATCATAGAATCAAGTCAACATTCATACCGTCTGAACTGACTCGGGTTAATTTCCTTACAAATATTAGATATGTCAGTTCTGTCACTTCATAATACGAAGTACGAACGAGTTATATAGTATTGTGTATTACTGACATAATACGTAGAGACAGTGGAGACTGAGAGTCTCGAGAAAAGAACTATTACTTCATTTACAAGGTAGCCTGTATGTCCTGGTGATTCGAATCTGGAAAACAAAACAATCCATTCAAACTCTTTTATCAACAAGTACAACTACTACAGAACAAACTGAAGACTTGCCAAAAGCAAACAGTACCTGAGCAAACGCGTAGATTGCTCGCAAGATTCTAGCGTAGTCAGTTTCAAGCATCTGAATAACCAAATCAGCCAGTAATGTCCCCCACATCCTGCACATTCCACTCGCATATGTTATGTAACCTACTAGTGAAATTAGCTAGGATAAGGGCAGTGTATACTAACATTGGGCCGACTAATTGCATCACTGTTCTTAAGCCAAGGTATCTGGATGCAGCTCCTACAAACCCCTGTGATAAATTAAAGGTAAATGTTAAGTCACATATAGTTTATGTAACGAACATAGCTCAAAAGCGATAGGATGGAGAAAAAGTAACTACATTTTTGGCTGCAAGCAGAGCTGCTCGAGATTCCAAGTTAATGGCAGCTAACTGTCCACCCTGTATTGACAACACTACTACATCTTAGATTCTTCTGCAAAGAGATGATATATAGAATACAAATGCAAACCTTTTTAAGCATCTCTCTCCTTATCTGGTAATTGGCAGCTTCAAGGATTACTTTTCCAGATAGTTTCTTAGCCAACTATAACAGGGCCAAAAGAGACCAGTTATATGTAAACACACAAACTGATAAAACCTTGGCAAATGTGTGATCATACCAACTGATAAATCTTGGCAAATGTGATCATCCCACCACCCTGGCAAGAGAAACACATTGTGAGCCAGAGAAAAGAAACGTGGACATATTACTAAGGTGAAACAGGTTAAGAACAAGACTAACCTTGAGAATCATAGATTGGACCTCTGAAGCACCGACTTCTAGTGCAGCAAGTAGTTCAACTTTCCATTTACTGAGCCCGACTTCTAAGCTTCCCTGCACCTCCGATGCTTGAGAACTATCCCACAAGCCAGGAAAGATCCCTGATGCTTCACTACATTGGATAAGTTAAGAGGCTCAGCCAGCAAAGAACTAATGCAACTGAAAAAAAGCTGGCAGTGAAACCAATGAGTCACCAACAAAAAAAAAGTACCTAGAGAAATTGTCAACAAGATAAAGAAAGATCTCAGCTTCGAGATCCTCGGTTGGCAACTGGCTAGAGCAGGGAATACTCAGCTTATTCCTCACCGCGAGTAAAACGTTTCTGTATGAAGGTCTCCAACCCCTAATACAATGAAAGAAAACTCTTTGGTTTCAGTATAGTAAGAGATAATGAATCAGTCCCACAAACATGAGCACTGCAGTTGCAAACAGTGTCAAAGTAGCAGACCATATCAAGATTCATCATTGGAAACTTAAAAACTTTCCTGAAGTACAAAAAAGAAGAAGCTACTGAGTCTTATAATGAATCAGTTCCACAAAGATGAGGAACAGATTTTGCTCAAGGTTCATTGGAAACTTAATACCCTAGTAGAGGCTCAAAACAAGAAGCTACTACTGATTGTCTAATAATGTTTCATGGAGACAACAGGAAAGACTACCTGAGAGTGGAGCGAGCATCTGCAGCGAGAAACAAGAATCTAGATTCAAGAGACTGGATGAAACCATCTCGAACCTCAATATCTTCCCCTATCATAAGCCTTTCACCTCCTCCTCTTCCTTTGTTAGGGATTGATTTCAACAGAGGACTAAAGTAACTGCTCTACCAAAACCAAAAAGTAACGTTACTCATCAGATATCAAGAAACCAACACTATATAAGAACACAAGATTGCTTCTATGAAAACTTCACCTGGGACCAAAGAGGATACTCTCGAGCTCGTACAGCTCGGAATCGGTGGCGAGCTCGAAAACCAAACGGAGCTCCGGATCATACGCTGCTGCGAGCAAAATCAAAACATTAGGATTAACGGAAAGAGAAGGAGTGTGAAATTACAAGAGGTTTTCGTTATACCTTCCGATGGCGATTCTGAAGCCGTAACCGCAGCTGAAGCAACACCTAGCTGTTTCCTCCTCCGCAAGCCGGCTCTAGGAAGCTTCGCAATCACAATCGAAGATGAAACCTAAGCCGAAGATAGACCACTGACAGAGTGAGATAAGGAAAAGAGAGAGAGAGACCTTGGTGAGACTGAGATGATGACGAGAGAATGGGCGACGCAGCGTTGGAGCTGCGAATGGTGGAACGACGGCGCCGGAGACGGTTGTCATCGGGGTTGTTCAATTATACTCTCACTCTGGTTACTGACCGACTGAAACTATTCACAGCTCTTCATTTTCTGCTAATTAAAACCTTTTTTTTTTCTTTTAAAGCTTTTCAGTGTTTCATAATTCAATTAATTATGAATTTTCATAACGAATTTGCAATAAATCTTCATTTTTCTCTGCTTATAAACCTTCTTTGCTTTTTTATGTTTTTTTTTTTTTTTTTTTTTTTTTTTTTTTGCTTAACCTGAGAGGTTTCCGGGCCTAAGCCCAGTCAATCCCTTCAAGGGACTAATCCCTTGGCGCGAGACAGCCTATTTGTTACTATGGGAATTAGATACCCAATTGCCTGGCCAATCACTTGGGCAAATCTGAGGGGGAGGATCGAACCCGCGACCCTTAGGACCAACGGGAACGCCTCGCAAAAATCATATTGGGTTTTATATGATATTTAAATGAATGTTGATATTTAAATTGCAAAAATCATATTGGGTTTTATACCATCAATATAGAACACTCAGAACATAGTTGTAAGTTGTAACAACTTAGAATAGCATCAAAGTAAACAACAATGATTAACTGATAATAATAATAATCAAAGGACTAAGGATCACAAGTTTGACAACAGTGTTACATTATCTATAATCAAATCTCACAAAAATAGTTTTTCCTCTTTAAATCTCTCACCTTTGCACTCACACAGCCTCTCTTGACTGGAGTCTGGAGTTTACAGCCACAACGGTCCATCACTAACGCTCAAACTTTTCTTCACAGTTATAAAGACTCAGAGGGTTGTCTCCGGATTTGAGCTTTACAGGAGCCTAGGAAACTCTTTCGTCAAACCTAAGCTGCTTATATTCTTGTCATCAAAAAGTAGATTTGAGTTTTACCAAAGAGCAAAGCTCTTGCCACTTCGCTAGCTCTCCTGCTTTTTGATTGCCGCTCTCACATCGTTAATGTCTGTCTTTCTTTCCCTCTCTTTTGTACAAGCTGGTAGAAGATTGTAATTAGTTGATGCATCCCCAGTTCTTAAACGAGTGTTGCCTATATAGTTTTCATGATTTCCAAAATGTTCAATTAACCTATTAGTTTCATCTACTTTGCCTTTGCTAGTATTCTCTCGAGAAACTCTAGAAATCAACAGAGCTCTTGTCCGTCATTTCTTGATATTTACACCAATCATGTAAACCAACAGAAAATATCGATGAACACAACCTTATACCAAAACCAATTCAAGAATGATAAAAAAAATCAGACAAAAACGAATATTTCAGACACGTTTTAAGAAACAAGCTTAAGAGAAAGAGATTCTGCTCATACGGAATGGCGTACAAGATGCTAACTCCAAACCTATAGATCCGAGGCGTATTAAGGAGGGAAGTGGATTCAACGAGAGATGAAGCTACGCCAAATGGAGAAAATGCGCTTACAAATTAACGAAGACGACGAACATGTAGGCAACGTTTGAGGTCTCCATGGATGTAAATCATCTAATTATGCTTTTAGGGCATTAACTGGAAAAATGTTAAATTAGGGTACTTTCTTAATTTCACCAATATTATATTTCTATTTTGCTTGTTACAGATGGTAAAGAAAAAAATTCTTTTGTCAAATGAACGAAGGCCGTATACAAATTTCGAACCTGTGCCATTTTGACATGCAATCAATTGCTATAGCAATGGTTTTGTGTTTCAACACCCTATTCAATATTCCACATCACTTTTTTCTTTTTCCACCTAATAATTTAATAAAAATATTCATTAAAATACAATTTTTTTCAATGTCTAAATTAAATGAAACAAGTTTACAAATATAAAGCACCCAAAACATATATTATGATATAACAATTTAATTAAAAAAAGTAATTTTGAATGAAATAAGTGGTTACAAATAATAAAAGTGAAAAAAAAATATGTAAAAAATCTCAACAACTACTAAAAATGCAACATGTGGTGTTTTGTCCCTACCATAATCACTTTTCAACATGTTGAATACTTTCAACACTAGTGACAAAAAAAAAAAAAAGAATACTTTCAACACTAATTAATTCATCTTATTTCAACATCCATACTCAACACCTTCATTGTAACCATTCAACTATTGAATCATGGATTCAACATCTCCATTGCTGATCATAGTCTAAGCGAAAGACCGTACATTAAAAAAAATGAATGAAGTAGAGTTCAAATATGTTTGTAATAAAATAATTATCCAGCATTTAAAAGAAAATGTTCAAAAATGTTGGAGCCAAAATTTGAGCTATATGTTGAAAAAGAAAGTTTGAGCTATATGATAAAAAAAACTGAGCTATGCAGTATGCGGGGTTCAAATCAAGAAGAAAAAAAAATTGTTGATTTACGGATTAGTAAAATTGGATTAACACTGATAATAAGTTTTTTTACAAAACCTTTGTTTTAATTAAAATAACAACAACATTGTTACACCCAAAATCCAGCTGACCAATTACATAAATGGGCCAGTTCCGTAATTATTATTTTTCTACCAACACATGTTTCATATTCTCCATTGCATTTGTATCTCTAACAACTGGACATTAAAACACAAATATCATGTAAAGAACGACAAAAACTTCACCATGTCTCTTCTCCATTGCATCTGTATCTCTAACAAATCATCACCATGTGTCTCTTTTCATCTTTTGCGTCTCTTTCTCAACACTCTCAACACTTTTTATTTCAAACCACTGAAAAATTTTTTTCACACAATTTTGGATTTCTCAACTAAATTTCTCTTGAAGACACGGTTAAGCCGCGGAGAGCAGCTCAATGGGATGCTTCTATTCTCTATCTCTCCTATCATGGCAAAGATCGCTTATTTGGTGGGATATAAGCTCATACAAGTATAAATTCATTGTTGTTGACCTAGAGCATGGATCAGCAGATTTTTTTAGCCACTCTAGGTTTTACTCTTGATTGTATAATTTAACAAAAAATCAGTATTAATGATAAAAAAAATATTACATTAAGTTTTAATCAATCTAAATTATCATTTTTAACTGACTGATCGTTGCACATTAATTTGAAAAATTACAAAGCATATCATTTAGACAGTTCATGACCTTAATGCATTGTTGTTATTTTTGAAAAGTTTTCAGTAGTCACTTTTCACATAAAATTAATAAGAAACCTCAAAATTTAAGGTGTATTAGAAAAACTGTTATATATGTCAAAAACTAGATGCTTACCTACTAGTATAAATTGTTCATCGAATATGTCATATTTATGATCATGTGGATCCTTTATCTCATAAATTTGTTCAGTATTTTTCAAACTTTGCTTGAAATCTGCTCATTTTTTTTCTTAATATACACATTATATTTCTATATATTAACCATAACTCAGGACATGGTGTTGGATCTGAGACGACTGCATTCTCATGGGTTCTAAAAACCGAAAAGTACATTTCAAAATGGAACTTTCCAAGCATAGTTTCTTCATTCAATTTTTTTTGCTTATCTTGGAATAATATAGTTACCATATCTACAACATATTGGTATATTAAACATTCTCAGTAATTATAAAATAATCTTTGTAAAATGATTTCATTTGTAAGCCATTATAAATAATTTATAAATGTCTATAAAATATTCATAAAAGAATTGTAAATCATGTATATATTTTAAAAGATGCTAATAGTTAATATATACGTCTATAAAAATATAATTCCGTTGATAAAATATGAAATTATATATTGATTTTATATTAAGAAAATCAGCCACTATATTGCATTGTTTACAAATATAAAAAAAAATATAGTTTATTATTATTCTTTCTATAATTTTGACAGTTTTCCATAAATCATTATTCATATTATTTGGTAATTGATATTAATTGGTTAAATACTTAGCTTTTTATGTTTTACATCTAACTAAAATAAATAATATTAAAAATAATAAATCAGTTAAATTATAATATTAAGATTTTAAGCGACCTCTTATTAATATATTGAAGGATTGTTTTACATGTTTATTGTTGAAAAAGTAAATTAGTTAAAAATATTTAATAAAAGATTAAGTGAATAAAATTATTAAATATGTTTATTTGTTGTATGTATGCTCTTTTGAGCTTGTTGAATATAGACAGACACAAAAAGAAGTAAATACTGATATTGTCTAAAGTGATCTCTTGTAGAGTAGATCAACGTAGTAAGAAAAAGAAGCAAAAGTCATATTGACACCAGCTTGTTGTACGAGTTGACTGAGCCCAAGACCTTAAAGCAAGTTGTCGAGTTGAGTTTGCAGATCCTGAATGGATATCATATTGACACTAGCTTGTACTTCAACTGAGTACTCGACTTTGAGCAAAGACTCCACTTGTGTATGAGCTTCCACAATATTTGTTCTGAATACATAAAACATATACATTATAGGGTCATCGTAGCGATACATTTGTTTGTATTCAAACTAGCAGGAGATTTGGTTTCATACAACAAGCACACATATGAAAACAAAAAAAAGATAGTTTAGATGTCAGTAGAGTTGTAAAGGATATCAAGAAATAGACTTACTTGATCGGCTTGAAAAGTATGGTCCTTGTTGATGGATTCTGCAGATAGAGTTTCATTTTCTCTAAAATCGGAAGCAACTCTTGCTGTATTGCAGCATATACCTGGTTAAAGCCAAAAAGAATACCTGTGCTTACTATATATAACACTTCGTGTACTAGGGAAGTAGGGAACCACTGATGCATGTTTAAGGGATCACTAGCATCTATATTTGTCAGTAGTACTAGAAACTATGTACAAATATTTTAATATTTTGGCTTAGTAAAAGAAGTCGCATCCTAGAGAGCTTGATATAGAACAACGGGATATAGCTGCCATCTCTATTCCTGAGATATCTAAAAGAGTACATTTCTTATATCGTACCTTCTGAACAAGTTCAGCCACCTTATCTGGAGTAGCGAAAGCTTGTTCCTTTAGCGGCTTAGCCAAGACAGAGTCAGCTTTCTGATTCTGAGTTCCAGTTGAAAGAGAAACCTTTATGGCTGTCACCTGACACAAGTACACAATGTGTAAACACAACAATTTTTTTACGTTATTCCACTAGGAGAGAACTCTTTAGATAATAGAAGCCCATTATCTGATGATTGGTGCATAGTGTTAAATAAATGGACGTGTCTACGATGGATTTAGATTATAAATGGTCTGTAGTGCAGAAAAGGACAGCGGTGCAAGGGTACTGACTTGGACTTTATAAAGGACGTCTATAATCTTAAGAAAACATGAAAAAAAGTTTCTCAGAAGAGAAAAGAGAAACCCACCTTAGTTACGAATGAAAGCATAGGATCCACAATTAGCTTAGTGACTGACATGATGAACTCCTCGCAAGTTGTCTTAAGGCATTTTTCTAGCTCCTGCGAAAAAAGGTCCATGTAGCATTCCCAGTCATATAAAGGAATGCAAGGATCCAGTAACGGAGAGGCGTCCAGGTAAACAAGATACAACCAATAAACTAACAAAAAAAAAATTAAGATCATCTGCAACAGCTTGAACTGATCACATATCCTTCAACCAGTTATGTACACCAGTAAACACGGGGCTACAATTTACTTTGTAATGTACTTGAAATCAGGTTTTTAATCTTGTACCAATATTGATAGACCAGTCTTGCAGAAAAGCGCTAATGATTAAAATTGCAAAACGAAATCAACATATTTGAATGCTTAAACTCATGTGAGTATGAAGGAAATCGACAACTGATAGAGGGAGGAGGAGAAAATCATAAACCTTCTTGGCATCTATTTGGCTCTCCAAAACTCGAGGTGACAGGGTCCTTGCTAGAGAGGTTGACCTAGACCAATCAAAAAGTGACGCTTGACCTCCAAGAATCCTCCTCAGATGTTCCTAACCACATTTTAATATTTTTTGAATAACATTAACTACTGGCGAAATTTAGCAAAGTCATCAGCAAAGAGAGACAGTGAAGGAGGAAAAGGAACTAAAATCTGCACCAAAGATAAGCACTCTCAAAAGCGATAAAGTAAGGTTTAGATCTATCATACAAAGTGGACCTGACTGTTGAAAAAAACTAACCAGTAAATGGGAGAAATCAAGCTCTTTGTGGGTGACTGAAAATTCTATATCAAACGGCGCAATCTGAAAAACAAATATAAGCATCGGTTTAGAATATAGCCATCGCATCTATAGCAAAAGAAGCAAAGTAAAGATAGATCAGCCATCACCTGTTCCCTCAAAATAAGGAGGTGCTTGATAAGGAACAGCTGCCCATCCATTGTAGTGGATCGCTTAATGATAAGCTTGCTGGCTTTCTGTTGCATATTTGAAAAAAATAATGTGGACTTCGTATCTCAAATAAACAAGGATAACGAAAGCTTCAGAAGAGAAATGATACATCTTCTTTTAATTGATAATGTCACTGAAAATAATGGCAGATGAAAAGGAATCGAAAGTCAAGGCGATGAAAGTTTGGTTTTCTAGCTTGCTTACTTGAACTGACAAAGAGCAAACTTCAACAGCTTCCTGTGGAACAGAAGTGATAGTCAGTTAGACAACTTTGCATGTTCTTCTTTAACCGAATGAGAATCAATTAAGTTACTGATAAGTAGTCTTGCCTGTGCTAATCCGGTGAAAACTGCAGGCTCCAAGCAACGATATAATTTAGATAGACAAGAGAGAGTCTTCTCCAGAGGTGGATACCAAGTCTTAAATACATCAGCGTTTTCATCCTCCGGCACCTTCGAATATAAGTATATACAACTAAGATTACCAAACCAAAGGAATAATCTGAAAAGTACATTTTACCCCGAGATTGGTATCAGATGGCGTATTAGCAGATCCCTCCAGCTTTCCAGGGTAATCCAGATCTTCATAAGAGGGAACATAATTTGCAATCTGCAGAAGTAAGAAGAAGACTGAAACAGAACAATTCAAGGAAAGTAAAGTTCTCTACGAATAAACAGGATAACACAGCCGAACTAGCAAAATTTTGCACTCATCAGTAGTAGGTGAGTAGCATTAGCGGTGATAGCAGGTAAATTTCACCATTTCTACAAATAAGTAGATGAGAATCACGCTTGTGGAAGTAAAGGCCAGGGAGACGAACAGTAAAGAAATTGTAGAAAACAATGCTGGCAAGGTAAATATAGCACCTCATCTCGAATATATGTTCTGGCACGAAAAGTCAATCTCTCGTTAACATCGGCTAAAATTCTTTGTAATGTAGGCCGCAGTCCAGCCACGGTTTCACTCTGTCTAGCGGACTGCTCTCCCAAGACTTCGACTTTAAGGATATGAACAAGCTCACATAGAAGGTCAATATTTGCCTCGTGAATCAGCTTCGGGCGTAAAATGTCATATAAGTACGTAGACCTGTTCAGGAATCAAGCAAATATGATAAATTGGATGCATCGAATAAGATATAAGAAACGAAAACAATCTGGATCGCCTATGTTACTCATTCTATATCCTAGAATTTCAAGAAGTCATATACACATTTAAGGAAAGTTGACTAGTGTAATGGATCCACCGACTACAACAAGTCAACAACTACAATATAGTTGGAAGCATGGCATAAGATATAAGAAACAAAATCAATCTGTACTAGGCATGAAAGTTCATATTTGCTCCAAACTCAAAAACATGATCGCTTATGCTTCCTCATATTCTCTGAGCCTAGGCTTTTCAGAAGTCATATCCAAAGAAAGTTAACTACAGTGTAGTGGATCCAGCAGGAAGCTAACAACTTCCCATCTCTAAATACAAATAACGCGACTAGTATTAAACAAAACAAAGATAATATTAACAATAATGATATGGTGAATTCACTATTAACAATAATGATATGGTGAATTCACTGTGTGTAATATATGATGAGCACTAATGGTGTATTGAGAACGAGAAGGAAAGCAGATTTGTAACGTCTCAGTAATTATGTATTCAAGTAGACAAGTTAGATGCTTATGGCAATCTGTATTAGCTGTCTATATTTCAGTATAAACGGCACCAAAGATCATTTTTCAGGGTTAAGTTGAACAGATACAGAGATGGTGAACATGGACAGCACAACACATAAAACCTTACAAAGGATCCACTAAAGGTGCCAGACTCGAAACTTCTTCCGATGATGCTGGAAAGAAATGAGTAAACAATTGATACTCCATTTGACAAACCTGAAATTCATAACGGAGTTAAGTCATGTGGTGAGTATTTACTTTTTGCAAAACTAAGTTCATTGGCCAGTGTCCCTCTCGATGACCATCGTCTGACTTTGAAATCCCACAGAATAACAGTTAGATCAACTTTCTAGACCCTTTCTTATATGTTTCTTTCCCCTGTAAGGATATTAACGTCCTTTTCTACTAAACGGGTAAAGCACCTAGTTTCCCATGTGAATAAAGAGAGGTACTCTTTCCTTCATATACCTGCATCAGATATGCACAACCAGATCTAGTCAAAGATGGCAGTGCCTCTTTCTTGGAAAAATCAGATACTCGTTGGTGAACTATGCCTTTGACCTGACAATTTGAAATGAAAAAAAAAATAAACAGGCAATTATAGTTACCTGCAGATAGAAACTAAATCATAATGTAATCCAGAAAAAAATCTCACAAGAGAAAGCCGTTGTTCACAGTATAGTCTGTGGCATTCTGCAAGGTTTTGAACATATTCCTTTCTTGCTGACCTACTCTCAATTTCCTCCAGTACAGGTTTAAGCTGCACAAATAAGTTTTTCGATGTTCAACATCATAAGAAATAAATTATCATCATGCCGTAATCTCAACACTAGACTCACAAAATTGAAAGCGAATAATACTACAAAAGCTACATTTCCTTTGTTTTGTGCGACTCTAGAATTTTTGCAGTAACATGGAAAAAGTCAAAAGGGATCACCTCACTTGCAGCAGCCTTGAAGCGAACATATATAACAGATGCCTCAACACCCTCGGAGACAGATGCTTTGTTTCCATCCGTTCCGCGAAATGCTGCCTGAACCTGACAATAAAATTAACATGTCTGTCTCACGAAAACTAGGCATAACTAAGAAACGCATTCGACTTGCCTAGATTACATGCATATAGGTATTCAATACATGTTACATACACACTACACAGTCAATAGAACTAAATACATGCTTTTTGTAAACTGTGCTAGATAGAATATATGCACATTACAAAGAATAGCTACCTGGGAAGCGGCTGTTTTGAGCACTGCAAGAATGTAAGTTCGAATCATACCCAAGGCGCGTGACTGTAAAATTATAAATGTTAAAGCTTCTCATAACACAGGTTACAAACTCATTTTGGAAACAATGTGTGCATGCTCAAGAAACCAAGCGTCTCTCAATAAGAGAGAAATAGGGGGGAGAGACAGAGAGCGTGAAGGTGCTTTCGTAGTACCTGTAGCTGACGAAATTTGAGCAAATAAACACTGGACTCCGCATATTGGGGATTGCTTTCGATGTACCTACAGAACCCAGGGTAAAAGAAGCATATTACAATCACTTCATGGGAGCAGGACGAACGTTACATGCGGCATTCTTTTAGAAATTCGACAGATAGTGAATGTAAATTTCATAATGTTGAATGCAAAATCATTTACTCACGAGATGCACTCATCGAGCCGTTTTAGCAGTGGGAGAAAGTTATAGTTTGATACATTCATATTTGGAGAGTAAAAATTGGAGGATATCTGCAAAAAACGGAAAAAAATAGAGCAATTAAACAACTTGTTGGGTCTTTCTCCTAAATTTACAACCAGTATGCAGTGATAAACATACACTATGAACTTAAGTTTCCACGTGTAGGCCAAGTTATAAGTAGATTATGTTGATAAATAAAACAAGGGTACAATCTCAAGCAGCTATATGTCAGTAGGATAGTATTTTAAATCTTACGTTCTCCAGTTCATCAAAATAGTTGAGCTTACTCCTTAGTGCTTCTGCAAACTCCATCAATTTCTGCTTCTCCATTAACTAGAAAAGGTGGAAGAAAGAGCTCAGATAAGCAATAACAATCACACAGCGAACCAAAAACTCTTGATCAGCCAAGATGCATTAAGTATATCTTTTATTTTTCGATATTTACAGCAGGAAGGAGGACAATGCATTCTAAAGATAAGAGAAACAATAAAATCATTTTGCAGCATAAAAAGAGAGTTGAAAACAATACCAGTCGGTCGCATGCATCATGAAGAGTTTTAGTCTTTGTTGTTACTGTTTGATGTTGCAGCTGTAGTTCGTTAAATAGGTCAAGCGTTTCATCAACCTGCGTAGGAAAATTCCTAAAGGTCAAATACAGAAACCTTACCAAATTTCTTGGAAAGGTAAAAACTTGGTGGAAACCTGCCTGGTGGAGTATATTATCACACGTCTGGATGCGCTCGGTTAAATTATTGACATAGTGCAAATACTTTTCCTCTGTCTGTGTCAGAAACGAACAAATTAAATTAGCCAAGTAATGTTTCACAACTTTTAACCTCGGAACAACATGACTATCACTAACCTCAGACTTCATCGCTGATTCAAGATCAGTAAACCATTTGTAAAACTGTAATAAAAAAAAGAAACATCAAAACGAAGAAGCATTAGCACACGCATAGAGATGCAAGAACAGAGATGCATGCTCACACCACAAATACAAATGCAACTTCTACAGTATCCCATTCTTTATCAAATGCTAAGCATGGTTTTTCTACACGCACGCCAAAATGAGGATGCAGTAGCACATATATAGAGATGAAAATGAAATAAAAAGAGATGTCCACACCACAAATAGAAATGCAACTCTCTACAGTACCTCATTCTTTTGGAATCTCAAGTTGCACGGCAAGAGATTACCTGATTCGTATTAACCAAAACAGCTTCAATTGCTCCAGAATCTCCCAAGTTTGTGTCCTCTGCTGAGACAGATAAGCCATTCTCGGGCCGGTGAACATACTCATGAACCTAAAACCATAAGCTAACACTCACACTCAAATCAAACGAATAAAAGAGAACACATTCCAGAAAACTTCAAAACAAAACAACTTCAGACTCACAAGATTAGCAGGAAACGGCCGCTCAGCGACTGCGTGAGATAAAGAAACTATAGCTGCTTGCTGCTCCTCTGTCAAAGGAGCGCTCTGCAACGGAAAGTAAACCACATTTACATATGAAAGAAGATAACATGTCAAACCACACTGAATCTCTCAAATTCTCAACGAGCAAAGCATCATTCAGATCTAACTAAGTGATCACTATGCAGACTAATCAATTGGATCGTTCCTGGATATCTAATGGCGGGGGATCTCGAGCGTGATTACCTGTTCCCAAGTGGAAGCGAAATTGTAGCCTTTGGAGATGGCTCCAGATTTGGGAAGGCTCGGAGACGATGCCGCCTTAGTAGCCGCCATAGAATCTCGGGTTTGATTCGTCGCTTGGAAGATGAAGGCGACGACGAGGACGATACGTCGTGCGTATCGTTTTACTCTCTAACTTGAGAATGTGTTCATCAGCTGAGCTAGGCATGGGCAATTGGGGACCAATCGGGTGTCGGTTCGGTTTCAATTAGGCGTCGGTTCGGTTTTAATCGGGTGTCGAGTTTTCGGTTCTAGAAAAAACAGTTCAATTCGGATATTTTAAAAATTCGGTTTGATATCGGTTCGGGTTATAGTCGAGTTCAGTTCGGTTTTTGTAACACCACAAAGTTACGACTATACATGTTATGCATTTGTTCTTGATTGGATTTCGGTGATGAAAACATCATATTGTAGTTGTTTGTATTGATATATACTTTATAAATTGATCGAGGATTGAGAGTTTGAAAATTAAAATCATATCTTCAATCATATAAATAAATAAACAAGTGTACATCCTTCTCCAAACGAAGAAACAAATCATATTATACAATCATATAAATAATTTTTTAGTGTCACACAAAAAGGAACTAGAGTTATGTCTTAGTGTATCAATGAGATTCGGATGTTGGATGTAATCAAATGGATGTCAGATTTAAACCGAACCGTACCGATCATCATTATAACACGAAAACGTCAACCATTTGATTTATTTAGAATATCTGAAATCGAACCAAACTGCTTTTATCGGATCGGTTGCCATTCGGTTGATCGGTTGTCGGATTATCTGCCTAGGCCTAAACAGAGCTAATTGCCTAATTGCGATCTAAAAGGCGTTACAGTTACACGAATCGAAACGCATGAAAACGCTTTTCCGCGTTTGGCGTTTGCAAATAAGCGATTGAAGGAAGTTAACGACCGTTACGCGCGAGGAGATCTGCCGGTGCCGGCGATCCAGGGGGATCAGAGACGGAGGGATGTCATGTCACACGTGTGCCGACTGACGTATAACTTATCACTTGTTTATGTCAGCGATTAGTCCTCAAATAATTTTAAAATTTTACCTTTTTGCCCCTAAACTTTTAGTTTTGAAACTTTCAGTTAATGCAACCGTTGTGTCACAAATGTCAATGTTGTATGTTTTTTAATCTCCAACTACATCCCATTGTTTTTACTTTTGTAATTTTGTTATTTTTGACTAGGTTTTACATGCTGCCTTGAAATGATCTTTCTTGGTGGCTGATAGCTACACCCAACTTAATCATATCTACACTCCAACATCCATTTCGTCTTTCCGTTATCATACTTCACCATTAATACTCAATTATATCAAACCTTTATAAGCATTTGGATACATATGTCACACTGTGTTCGGTTAGAAAAAACGTGCAAAACGTTATTTTTTTTTTGTAACCAACTATAATATGTAACTGCGACTTATCCTAGCATTATTCTCGATTTTTTTTCACACAAAATATTCACCAAAAGTTCACTTAGTCTTGTAGTTTTGATTAATTAGTTATATAACAAGTAACTAATGTAATATATACAGTGAAAAAACGTTTGCAACCTGCTCATGTAGTTATGTTTTTTTTTTGAAAATTAACCTGCTATAGTTATTGATAGGAAGGAAGGATAAACTTAATGCTATATCTTAAGTCTTGCATCAAACAAATTTTCATTTTGAAACATTTCACTCATTCACGACGTCGATTTACATAGCAAACTTAGCAGTTGATGACATTTATCTTAATATTCAGATACATGAAGTAATTTCTTTCTTTTTCCCAAAAACATGAAGAAATTTCTTTCTTTCTTTTTAATGTACATATATCATGTATAATTTATTCACATAAGTTATGGATACTGGATAGTTTCCAGAACTATATGAATGTGTGTGTATATATGTGAGTTTATTTGTGCTTGATCTTGA
This sequence comes from Hirschfeldia incana, assembly GCA_026261945.1. Taxonomy (NCBI): domain Eukaryota; kingdom Viridiplantae; phylum Streptophyta; class Magnoliopsida; order Brassicales; family Brassicaceae; genus Hirschfeldia; species Hirschfeldia incana. The sequence continues at coordinate 336,919 of JABCMI010000133.1, read as the reverse complement.
CCGTAAGCGATATGTTTGAATAGCTCGCTGATGTAATTGCATCTACTTCTTGGTAATTAACACGACATCTTTTGTTCTCTTTAGTTAAATCATCTTTTAACTAGTATTCTTAAACTAAGAACGCCGCCGTAAGTTTAATTATATGATATATTTTTATGGTAGAAGAATTATATGATTAGACATTTTACCCAACTCATACAACCCGAATGATAGGATAATATGTGGAGTGGATGCATTTACATTTGGTACATTTTGACGTTTAGCTTAGATTAGCTAGCTAGAGCTCGCTATTTAGTAGTTTATATACGTCAAACGTACGTGTAATGATGTCAAAATCTCGTTCGTATACGGACTAAATAGTTAAATCGAGATTTTTATGATTTACATACATACATACATATATACTGCAAATGAGTTAACCCTAGGAACTAGAGTTTCCAACAGACAAAAAGTCGAAGAAAGGAACACGACTTTCGTTTTTGTTGTCCGAGTCATGGGGATTGCTTTGGTCTGAAGCTTGATCAATAATCTCGCTCTTGTTTGAATCCGTATCTACTTGTAGAAAATTGTAGAACTCCATAGGCTTTTTACCCTGATTTGCTGCGATCGCATCTGAAAACGAAGATCAAAATCATCAGTTATATATGTGGTTGCAACCATAATTATAATTTAAATTAAAAAAACATAGAAAATTACGTAATAAAGAAAATAGTATATTATACAATAGAAATTATGATTTTATCACAAATAAATCGAAATTCATAACAAAACTTTGACTATGCAACGAAAAAAGGGAAAGGAAAATAAAACTCGGCTACACTCCATTGCAAAATTCTGAACATGAATTTATCACCAATCCATGCAACACTAAAATGATAGTATTATATCTCCATCATTTTTTGAGTTTACCTTTGGTATCTAAACCGATATTTCCGGTGAAAAACTCCTTTAGGAACTGAAGATGATTGATATGAGAGAATTGGTAAGGATAGTTGACGGCTCCATGTATTATCTTCCGACCACCAGAAACCATAATGATTTGTTCAGTCGCCATTAAAGAAGAAGAAGAAGTCGTGGAGGGATGAATACGAGGCTTCGAGGTTTGACGTGTGCGTCGAGCCATGATCACGTGCCAATGGTTCTTGACTGCGTTGTCTGTTCTTCCAGGGAAAAGCCTAGCTATGATGGACCACCTGTTCCCATGGATCCGATGAGCCGCTAAAAGTCTTTCTTCTTCTTGTTCCGTGAAAGGGTTTCGATTTATTCTCGGATCCAGTTGATTGAACCATCTCAATCTACAACTCTTACCTGCATATATACATCAACATAGTTATAAATTATTATCCATTTTATTACATATATCAAACTCTAGATTTTAAATAGGTAGGGTTTGACCAACCCTAGAAGATCATTATTACCAGATCGACCAGGGAGTTTGAGGGCTATGGCGTTCCAATTATGAGGACCATATTGTTCTACCAGATCCTTGAGTTTCTCGTCTTCCGCTGGTCTCCAATGGCCTCGACTACACATGATCGTTTTCTTCCTTTACGCCGATCTGTCTAATTAACTACTTAACACCTTATCTCAAGTAATGATCTAAACTAATACAAGAAAAAAAAGAAAACTATCACAAGAAAAGACAGCGCACAGATGTTATATAAACAACATACGCGATTAGTTTTTATGCGTTTGTGTGTTTTATATACATATATGTATGAATCTTGAAGCTTAAAACCCTAAGTTCTTTTTTTGGGAAAGGTTGGGGAAGATGGGTATGTGGGAACAAGAAGAAAGGTGAAGAACAACAGCACTTATACATATATATATATATATATATATATATATAGTTTATTATATAAGGTTTATGTATATATAAAGAGAAAAATCAAAATAAAAATAAAATAGAATCCGTTAGAGAGTTGGGAGGGTTTGGACGGACCTCGCGACCGGCGACGGATGCCAACGTCTTCCCTAACCAACACAACATCCATTTTAAGTAATCTACCTTTTATTATGTTTATTTTCTTGTACATTTGATCATAATAATTAGTTAATAATATTTACGGAATTTATGTATAAATTTAAACATAAAGGTTAGAGATTGCTTTGGTGTGGGCTGAATTTCGTTAACCTCTCAACGTCTCTTCGTGTGGTATTAATTTAAGGGTTTTCTCTAAATTCTAACCTACACCCGCTACTTCGAGCCACCAACATTCATCTACGTTTCTGTAGTCTTGGACATCTATGCGTATTTACATATAATTAATAAACATTAATACCCTAATTAAAGAAAAAAACAACTATCTTGATATCCTAAACTAGTAATTTTTGTAAGTTACTGTTATCCAATTTCTTAAAACTAATTTTTGTAACTATTATACACATATTGTTTGATTACTAAATTTCGATAATAACTAGAGCAAAATTAGTTTGCGATACTTTTTAAAACTGCTAAATGCTAATTCTTATGTTGCTTATGTCTAATATACTTTTTCATATGCATAATATATGTGTTGTATACGTCTGAGATCTATGTTTTTAATTTAATTATGTGTATATTTATGGAAATTCTAGAAACCTGATTACGTACATTACATGGATCATGAGAACTTTGTTATTCCATAATACAATGTGGATTTCCAACCAACTACATATTGCCTTTAGTTAGTTAATGAGTGATGCTGGTAATTAAATGCTTAGAATACTTTGCAATATTAATTATATACGATAAATTATTGAAATTGGACCTCAAAAACATGAAGAGAAGAAAAGATTAGTTTGGTAACATTGTTGTGGACTTCTGGTTAAATGGCAGGTCACATATATTATTCGATGGATAGGTTCTGATAACCTCTCAAACCTAATCAACGTTTTTTCTCTTAGCTTAGTTCGAACTATATATGCCAACGTTGACACCATACAACTAACTCTGTCTAGTTAAGTTATATTGTTCAACCTTTTAACATCGCAGCCTTTAAATGTTCAAAAAATATATCGCAGCCTTGATCTAAACACCTAGACTAGATCATCCAATAAACCATTTTTCTTTTATATTAATGGAAAGTAGTTAACTAATATATTATTTAGTGTTGACATATTTCTCTTTTAATTATAGTTGGAGTAAATGTTTGTTTTAGCAATGCGAATGTTTTATTCTAGAGATGATGGCATAATTTTATTACCAACAAAGGTAAATACTCTATACTTAAAATGATTTTGATAATTAAATCGATAATAAATAATAAACACAAAGTTTTGTTTTTATATATTTTTAAACAAAGCTGAAATAATTGCTGGTAAAGTTAAGTAGGAAAACTTTAGCAAAAAGAAAAAAAAAGTTAAGTACGAAAACAAATAAAACAGAGTTAGTTGGGAATGGAGCCATAACCCATTTCATTTGTTCTATATTGGTGGTAGATAGGAGAGAAGCCATCTTCAGTTTCGAACCTATCATAAAACAAAACGTGTTGTATTCAAGAAAGACTCATACATCAAAACCGGACCCTGATTACACTTAACCAGCAGTATACCATATCGGTTATCACATTTTTAACTGTACATGAGGACATGTACTGTGTGCTCCACCAAATGCTGACAGAGACTAAAACCAACCGTTAATTAACCAGAGGTGATGAAGCCTTGTTTTGATTATCTGAACGTTGAACCCACAACTGCTCTAGAGTCGTAATGTTTCAAGAATAACTATGAACTATAAAGAGAGCACACCTCTCTCCCACGTTACTTGACGGGATGATTACAAGAATCATCATACAAACAGGCAAGAGTTGATACAATAACTTTGGAACGTGTTATGCGCAGTGTGATCATTCCCAGAGAAACCAACAGAAACATTAGGCAATTTGCTTCCGAGAATTGATTCTTGTTCCAGAACTGGACGACATCTACACCAAATACAAGTAAAATGCTACGCTCTGTTGTTTTCTTTCTGATGATACAAGGATTTGGTCTTTAGAACGAACTACAGAATAAGAAGAAATTGAACTTTGGCTAATCACCGGTGAGAGCTCGAGGGCTATGTTCTACGGTGGAGAGAGACATGCCTGACTGAGCTACGGCTCGGACAAACCCCATGTTTGCAGTCAATGTAGGAGCTCCCCACCTATCACCTGTCCCAAACGCAATCTTGTTCTTCATTGCTAACTTCCTCGTTGTTGGAAGCCCCATCACACGCTCTGAGGGATTGTCATTCACCACCCTGTCACACAATTCACAATCACAATGAGTTAAAAAAGTACGATACAGAACATAATCTGATTGTTGAGATTCGAATTACATTAGCCTCTTCAACAACTGCTCAGCTCTTAGCTTCTCATTGGGTCCACCATACATAGACACCAACTCCTTGAACTCAGAAACAACACTCTCGCACACAATCCCTCTCTTCCCTGACAACACATCTCCCATTCTAACAAGAACCGAGCTCTCAACTTCAGATCTCGCCTGAGCAATCACGAAAACAGTATTCCCTTTGAACTTCTCCTCCAACACGCTCTCAGACATCTCCAATAACCTCTCTACACATCCGTTAGCGATCCCGGACACGAGAGCAACAAGAGCCGTCGTGTCGAAGTTCACAAGAAAGTCTTCACCTTGCAATCTCATGGAAGAGAGCACAGACGAGAAAGCATCTTTCTTCTCACTAAGCTCTGCAACCTCTGCTTCGAAATGCTCACGAAAGGGAAGAGAGTCACGTCCTTCTATGAGCTTGATCTCGACAGAAACAGCTTCTTTAAACGACCTTCTTCGAACTACATTAACCCACTCTCCTTCCTCTAACGTCTCCTCCTCCCAATCGAAATCAAAACCCGAATCAAAGCCAAAGTCGAAATCTTTAGCTCCGAATTGGTCTTTCAACTTGTCGTAAACCGCTAAAGGCAAACCATTCGCGAAGAAGAGAATCAACGAATAAGGTTTAAGCGCCGTTGTCGATTTCGCAGCGGAGAGAACCGTATCGATTCTCGATTTCAAACCCTTGTTTTCGCTCCAGGTGATGTACGTAGGGTTTCTATCGGAGACGATGATCCAGACGGGAGCTTTTCCGAGCGTACACACGAGATCGACGTGGACGCTGTTAATCGGTTTGCAGACGCGCGAGACGGCATTGATCGAAGGATGGCGTAGGATGAATAGGACTGACTCGACGTGGCCGATGTTGACGCTGAGAGGAGGATCGGTGGCGAGGGAGGAGAGGAAGGAGAGCTCGGAGGAAGCGAGCTTGAGGAGCGTGGCAGTGATGGGAGATGATGAAGAAGGGAGGTTGTTGATTGTGTTTATGACGTATTCGCATCTCTTCTTCGCCCTCTCTATCTCCTCTCCCATCTCCATATGGTTCTTCGCCGATTTTAGGATTCCGGAGAGTACACAAAATCAGCTCAACCGCGTCGAAATCGGTACATTAATAGCTCGGTTTACACTAAAACTATAACATGATTAATTTACTCATCTAAACCGAAAGCTTCATAATGAATTTGAGTTTTAATGATTCAATTATGAACCAAAAAATCAATATTAATAAATATGTTTAGAGATACAGTGAACGTCTAAGGCTAATCTTAGGCTTTGATATTCAGAAGAAGAAAAACAAGAGACTGTAAGAAAAATGTTCTTGTAAGTTGAACTATGGATAAGGAATGAGAGATTCAGAAAAAGACAAAGTGGAAATAGCATAGAGATTGTTTTCAAAGGTTAAGCAATGGAGTCTTAATTACGGCGATGATTCATGTTTCTGAAGCATTCATCTCTCATGGTGGTTTTGACCTGTCTCAGTAGCCGTTTAATTTCTTGGGCTTCTTCCGGATTTGGATCATTTAGCCTCATTTATATTAGTTTTGTTACCGGTCTCATCTTACTTTATAGTATTCATGTTAGCATAAAAACAACGTGTAGTCAAAATTTATAGATTGAGTTTATAAGTTTTATGTTGTGTGGTTTTTTCTCACAGCGTTATAGATTGTTCCAGTCAATATTGAATGCTTATTTTTTTTTACTTAGATTTTGTTGATGTTAGGAAGTGCATCTCTTTGGATTGGGTCAGAGTTTAGTCATTTTTGATGTTCCTTTATTTTTGTTAGCTTACAGTCCATAGTCCCTACTTGGTTTGGTTTTCAAGATCTACTTTTTGATAATTTGACTTCTATGTTCTCTATCATAGTTAGAGGATGGCTCCACCGTTTGCTGATTTCGTTTCGTTTACTCTTCCATATATTCTGTCATCTCTTTACAATTTTCTCTATTGTCTCTCTATTTCGCCAAATTTGCGACTCGAGGTTTTCGTGTATGCTTTGTAGATTTATAATGTACTTTCTGGTCTCAAGTTTGGGCTCTTATTTTTTAGTGGTTAATTTTCATTCTCTCTCTTTCAGATTGTATGTCTTCTTCCCCTGCTTTTTTTTAGTATAAGTGTATAAAGTTAGTTTTTTGGAATTTTGGTCATTTCTATCTAGAGTTTTGTGATTATTTGTTGGTATGGGCGCCTTTTTGTTCTTGTTTAGTTTGTGGGGTGCTTCTTACTTCTTAACTGGTGGTTGTACTTATGATGTGTTAAGTATTTGTCTTTTTTTCGTGGTGATTTTTGCCTTCTGTTGAATATTCTTGCTCTAACACGTTTTTTTTTGGTTCTTTGTGTTGGTTCTTGATCGAGGTTTTTTGTATTCGAGAAATGATTTGTCTTAGATTATCTTTCTACTTTTTTCGACATCTCTTTATTATGACCAAAATATTCTATGATAAAGTGATTTAAGTTAGTTTTTGTTCTTGATCTTGTTTTAGCTCATAACCTTTATTTAGTTAGTATCTTTTGCATTTTGCTTTTTTCTATGATTATAGAGATTTTATGTTTTGATTATGAGTTGCGCTTTAGTTTATTTTTCTTAGTTTGGTCAATATTAAAATAAATATATAATTTGTAAATGAAATAATGTAAAATAGTAAAAACTAATAAAATAATGAAAGTTTATGCTATTTTTAGTTGTAAATAAATTAAAAAATAAGAAAAATATATATTTATATTATTTTATTTATTTTTATTCAATTGTATTTTGTAATCAATAAAATGGATAATCAAACTTTAAAAATGGTTAGTATGGAAAAATTAGATAGTGCATAATTAGAAAGTTGTGAAACAAATTGTAATAATATAAATATAAAAAGATGAAAAATTTGGACACATGTCATCAAACTCCCCTTCCACATGTCATAAGAAGAGAGAAAAATCTCCTTTATATATATATATATATACTAACATTAATTTTTAAGATGTTTTGGGTATTCTCTCCATATTTTGACATTGAGTTGTCACCATCTATGTATTTCGTTTATTTTTTCGGTGTCATTTGCTTCTCATCCTCACCAAAAAATATTCACCTCTGTGTGTTTGTTCTTCCTCAGATTGTCTGGTATTGTTATAGATTGGGTTTATAAGTTATATGTTGTGTGGTTGTTTCTCATGGCGTTATAGGTTGTTCCAGTCAATATTGGATGCTCATTTTCTTACTTAGATTTTTGTTGATGTTAGGAAGTGCATCTTCTTGGGTTGGATCAGAGTTTAGTCATTTTTATGTTGTTTTATTTTTGTTAGCTTACAGTGGATAATACTTACTCAGTTTGGTTTTCAAGATCTTGTTTTTGATCATCTGATTTCTATGTTCTCTTTTATTGTTTGAGGAGAGCTTGACAGTTTGCTGATTTAGTTTCATCTACCTTTACATATATTTTGTCATTTCATTGGAGTTGTCATCACTGCTCGAGTCTCTAGTGTCTCTCTATTTCGCCAAATTTACGATTCGAGGTTTAGATAGTTTTTTCTTCTGTGTATGCTTTGTAGATTTATAATGTATTTTCTGGTCTCAATCTTGGGCTTTTATTTTCTGGTGGTTAACTTTCATTTTCCTTCTTTCAGGTTGTATGTCTTCTTTCTCTGCTCTTTTAGTATAAATGCGCAAGTTAGTTTCTAGGAATTTTGGTCTTTTCTATCTAAAGTTTTGTGGTTATCCGTTGGCATGAACACATTTTTGTGCTTGTTTAGTTTGTGAGCTGATTCTTACCTCTTAACTGGTAGTTGTGTTTATGGTGTGTTAAGTACTTATCTTCTATTTTCGTGGCAATTTTTGCCTTCTGTTGAATATTCTTGCTCTAACACGCTATCTTGGTTCTTTGTGTTGGTCCTTGATCCCGTTTCTTTGTATTCGAGAGATGCTTTGTCTCAGAGTTTATCTTTCTGCTATTTTCCGACTTCTCTTTGTTATGACCAAAATATTCTATGATAAAGTGATCTAAGTTAGTTTTTGTTCTTGATCTTGTTTCAGCTCTAAACCTTTACTTAGTTAGTGTGTCTTTGGCATTTTGTTTTTCTCTATGATTATAAAGATTTTATGTTTCGATTATGAGTTGTGCACTACTTTATTTTTCTTAGTTTGGTCAATATTAAAATAAATATATAGTAATATGCCAAAATACTTTATGATAAAGTGAAGAAAAGTTAAGCTTTGTTCTTGATCTTCTTTCAGTTTTAGACCTTTAATTAGTTAGTATTTTTTGGCTTTTTGCATTTCTATATGATCATGGAAATTTTGTGTTTAGATTATGTGTTGCACTCTAGTATATTCTTTTTAATTTAGTTAATATTAAAATAAATATATAATTTGTATATGAGATAATAGAAATTAAACCATAAAAAATATTGAAAATTTATGTTATTTTTAATTATGAATAAATTAAATATTTAAACTATAGTTATATTATTTTACTTATTTTTTATTCATCCTCTCATTTTTGTGACCAATAAAATAGATTATCAAAATACAAATGATAAAGATTAGTGTGAGAATGATTAGATATTACATAATTAGAAAGTTGTGAGTCAAATTGTAATAATCTAAGAGAAGAATGATCTGAAATGTAAAAAGATGAAAAAAGAAGACACATGTCAACAAACTCTCTTTCCACATGTCATAAGAAGAGAGAAAAATATACTTTATATAGATAGACTAGAGAACCAATTAGAAACTGAACCAACAAATAATATATTTCTCTTTCTTTTTTTAAATTAAATTATTTTTCTCGAAACCAATGAGACCAACTCCTTTTCTGTACATTCTTTTATGAAAATAGATCATAATTCTCAAATTCTAAAGTGTCTCTCCCATTTTTGAAGAATCCTAATCCCTTTCTCTGTATCTTTTTTGGTCTCTTTCTTTCGATCCAGAAAATTGGAAAACAATATAATGTGCCAAAACCTTTTTCTAAATCTCTAAATTAGTGTAAACTCTCATAAACAAGACGAAACCTAATCCCTTTTTATATCTTCTCGATCTAGACAATTTGACAAGGAAGATTAGAGGAATTGCTCCTGAATCCATGTCTCCCTTTCTTTATTTTGTATTCCAAACAATTTATGTGTTTTATTCTCATGTGTGTTCTTTTTCGCTGCTTAGTTTCACAAACAACCACTGACATTGAAGGTTAGATTCTGATATCAAAGCAACTACCTAAGTCTAGTTTATCTTCTCTATCCAAACCTCAACTCTCTTGCTTTTTGTTTAAAGATTTGCAGAGATCAGAAAAGACCACAGTGTCTTACTTGTGGACGAGATAGTTATGGACACGATTGTTGTGTATTAATTTCTTGTGGATGAGATAGTTATGGACAAGATACTTGAGGACGTAACATTTTTGTAAAGAAACTATGCAACTAGCTTTTTGTGTTTCTTGTGGACGAGATAGTTATGGACAAGATACTTATGGACATAACATTCTTCTGAAGAAGCTATGCAATTGGCTGTTTGGAAGCCCAAATATGAAATGTCTTAGACTTTGTGATCCTATGAACCATGCATGAGAGAATGTGGGCTGATTCAAAGATATCTGAAAGCTTTCCTATCATCCATAAGATTCGTGGATGGTGATTTGTGGATTGTGGTATATAGATAGATTTATTGTGGATGAGTTCATTGTGGTTAGAATGTCGTAGATGGTGTCTCGTGAATATTTATATGAATATTTCATGGATGAATGTATTGTGGAGGGTAGAAACAGAAGCTGAGGATAAACAAGTTATTCACATCAACAAATATTTAAAAACATAAAATTATCAGAAACTTATAAACAGATGTTTAATTTCCATGACCATGACCAACTACTAACCATCAATTTTTTTAAAAAAAAACTTTAATTCTTCACCTACTTTCTCAACTTTTGAAACACATTAACTATACTTGACAAAACATGTTTTTCTAGCTGTTAGATCTCTTGTCTTCAAATTGATCCAACGACCACAAACTATTCACATAAACCCATAAACCTACTCTTTTATTTTATAATATAATTAATTGTAACCACAAACGAACTAAGCTTTTCTTACGGTTACTTTTTTAAAACAATCATTCTTCTCCTTACACAAAAGGAAGGTCATTGTCGTCCTAAATAAAACAGCTGTCAATGTAAAGTGTGTCAAAACAATATTGTATCTTTTAATGTAAAGATAACTCAAAATGTGTTCTTTTATGTAAGTCTCTCGGTTTTCTGCGGTAAATTGTAATGTGTTTTGTCCCGTTTGTAATATCTATGCAGTTTTACAAAACTGACCTTCTGAACATTTTCAACTCAATACTTTATCTAAAGAAAGCAAAACTTCGAGGATTGATTACTCCAATTATGAAATCTACAAAAAAAAAAATTCTTGAAAATTTGTTTGTTTATACTATAGTATTTAACATTAATATACATTACTAATAATAATAAAATTTTACAAATACATATAAAACATCCTTTAATATGTTATATAACACACACTATTACAATTTTATATGATATATATATATATATATATATATATATATATATATATATATATATATATATATATATATATATATATATATATATATATATAATAAAACAATCACATATCGGTTAGACAATAAATTTCAGTATTTTGATACTACTTATAAAATATCTAATCTATTAAAACAAAAGTACACATAAAAATACCCTTTAAACTTTCACAATATTTACAAACTAATGTTATTGAGAATTAAATAGACATATCAATTAATAATGCTTGTTTTCTTCCAAGTAATCACTATTTTCTAAAATAACTACAATTAATTAACTTTTTTTACAACAATAAACTAATAATCTAAGAGATTACCGACTCAGAAAACTAAACCGGAGGATGATAATCAACGTACAACATAGCTGAAGGAGAACTTCTCGCACCCACAAGCCAGCTTGTCCACCATAGTGTTTTATGCTTTTGAAATATGTCTGATCTTGAAGTTAGGGAAGAAAGCCTTATTGCGGCAAAATTCTTCCAAGTGTGTAGCAAATTTTAGCCATTCTTCGGGTGATGACACAATCTTCGCCAATTAAAAACAATCCGTCGCAAATACTACGTCTGAGAACTGCAGGGTCTTCATGCACTCCATAGCCGAAATCAAAGTTTCACTTTATACATGTAAAGGTGATAGGCTTTGCCGAAGGTTCATTGCCCCATCATAACGTCCGCCGACGCCATTTTTCGACAATACCAGCCCAATCCCGTGAAAACATCTTGTTTCCTCCAAGCCCCATCAATATAGCAGACTCCGGAAAAATCCCATTTTCTGCCAGCTAATGTCTAGTTGTAAAAATTCATGAGGTTTATGTACCAGCAGTTGCACTTCAGCCCGAAGTGTTCCTTCCACATCTGTTTTTTCGCAAAATTTCTAGAGGATTCTCATTCTTATTTTGATAAAAAAAATCATTTATATTCTTCCATATATACCACATAATTCAAGGAAAATAATCTGAATCCATCTCTTTTGGAAGTCTCCAAAAACAATAGTCCAAACTGGTAAAAATCGAGAATGATGAAAATATGCCGGGAGGAGAAAGTAGGCCTGAGTGTTTTTAACTTAACCCGAAGTACCGACTCTAATCCAAACCAAACCGAAACTGAATCCAAAGTATTTTACAAATATATCTGAACGAGACTTATGAGTTTTCTACTTTGAACTTTGGTTACAACCCGAACCGAAATCCGAATTAGGATCCGAAGATATCTGAAATTAGTTAAACATGTTAATGTTTTTATATATGTTAAGGTGATTTAGATATTTTTAATTATATTTGTAAATAATTTATATATTTTGAAAAAAAAATGTCAATTTTTGAAGTTTTACAAAACATTTCTTAGACGATTATAAATATTGGTTAAATCCGATCTGAGACCAAAAGGAACCGAACCGAACTCGATCAGATAATTAGTAAAAACCGAATGATAATTATAAGCATAACACTAAAAATACAAAAATTCAAGTCACCGACTCGAAACCAAACGGACCACCGAATGCCCAGACCTAGGAAAAAGTATACGAGATAAAGCCCAAATTTATAATACAGATGTATACTTAAAGACAACAAGATTAATAGATCCCTCCTCTGCTCCGCAAATACTACACCGTAAATCACACTCTATACCATGTGCTTTTAAATTCTTTTCAACTCGCAAAGTCCCAGTCTCCCAGATAATACTTGCCAAGAGAACGCCAATATGAGATTAATATTTGGCCCACAAGGATTTTATTCTTGGACCCCGGGTATAAAGATTCAGTCTTAAATAACTACAATTAATTAAAACGACTGAAACAAATAATGTAAAGAATAAGTTAATTCACTTCTAATCGAGATCTTTATTTGATCTTCAAACTCTTTAATTCAAAAAGAAAATGTCAGGTCGTGAAAAGGGAGGAAAAGGATTGGGCAAAGGAGAAACTAAGTCACATGAAAAAAAAAAAAAAAAAAACTTACTAAGTCACATGAAGGTTATGAGGGATACCATCAAACTTTTTCTGGGTTTAAGGTATTATTCTTTTGGAAGTTTTTAATCAAATACAGTACATGTTCTCCTCAGTGTTTGCGTTTGATTCTGTTTGTTCGGTAGCAGCGTTTCGTTTTATATGTAACTAGATTTTGACCCGCCCTTTTTAAAGGCGGGAATATTTTTGTTAGAAAATTATTTTACGTAATAAAAATTATGATTTTTGATAAATTATATATTTTAAATTTTTATGAAATTTATCTTAAATTTAATTATATGACTTTTTTGTTATTTTAAATGTGACTAAATTTTAGAAGATTCTAAATAATTCTAACTCGTAATATGATTTTATTTATTTAACCCGAAGTAAACTTATTTTACACTAATTTTTTTATAATTTAAATAAAATATTTTATATATTCAACACTCTGTGTTGAAAATTCATTTTTGCGTTTCAAAACATTTTCTATAATTTTACTAAATTTAGTTTATGTGTTTATTTTAAATGAAGCTATTTTTTTAAGAAGTTGAGATAATTCAGACCCGTATTAAGATTTTTTGATTTAATCAATTGTTATTTCAAGTTGATTTTATTTTGAGATTTCATTTAATAAATTCTTTCAAATAATTAATAACGTGAAAGTTTTTTGGAAAAATATAGTGCAAACATTTAGGAAACAAAATTTTCAAAAATGGTAAGAACTGAATTATATTAAATATTCTTTAATGTAATTTCAAAATAATGACTTTTTATTGTTTGCAAATAATACTGGCAAAAAGGTATATGCATTTTTTGTAATTACTTAGAAATTTTAGGGGAATATTCGTAAACATCCATCTGCTTTAATATTATAGATTGTTAATTAAAAATCTTCCATTAAACTGCGACCCGACACTATTGATTCAATAAAAACTTAAAATACCCCTACTTGAGTTTAGATTTAGTAAGCAGATGCATGATTATTTGAGTTGAATGAAATTATAGGTATTTCTATTGTAGAATCATGTGTGTAAATTCTTTTATTTAGTTTTATTTATTTTAATCTTTTCTATTTTTGACCAACACTTATGCGGTTATATTTAATTAATTGTTAATATGAAATCAATATTCATATTTGATCTGGATTTGTGGCCATTTAGTGACCCGTATATATTTAGGTCCAACTTTAAATAAAAACTGTTAGTTAAAAATCTACTATCAAATCTAGATCCGTCACAATTGATCCGGTAAACTCAAAAAACTCTAATTTGAACATATATTTAATAAACAATCTCATGAATATTTGATCTTGAATGAAACTATAATTATTTGCATTGTGAAATCATGTGTATATATTTTACCCGATTTGATGCATATTGTATCAATATGGTGCACAATTATATTTTGATATGGCAAGTAAGCACTCATGAGTATGCTTTTGACATGTATTGTTTTAGGTAGCTCGTTTTATGGGGAAGTCTATATTCTAAGAATTCAACGTATGTTTAAGGGTTATGCTTGATGCAAATCATAAATCATAGTAGGTATATTTAATTAATTATATAATATGACATAATAATAGGTCTGTTGAATTTATTTTTAATTATAACAAAATCTGTTGAGAAAAATCTAACAAAATCTTACTCAATGTTTTAAATATTTTTATTAAATAATATATCAATTATTTCGTAATTAATAATATAAATTAATATTAATACTAAGTTTTTTAATTAAAGAAGCATTATCTATTAAAAACCGCAGCATATCTTTTTATAAATGATACTTGCCATAATTATAGGTATTATTAGTTTGAATATAAATTATTTAGTTGATTAATTAAAGAAAAATAATTAAAAGCATATATTAAAAATATACAATGGCAATGACCTTCAGTTTTAATAATATTGATGTGATGTCCAACTTAAAAATCCACCTAGAAAATGTTGTAATGTTTCTGTTTTAATAAGATAGATTACAATTATGCTTCTTATTTATGAGCCTTCAAATATTAAACATGAACAAAAGTTTGTATTATAATTTTGTTAAAAACTAAGACCACCAGTTATTATTATAAACAACGAATATATTTATTCGTTTCGTAAAGAATATCACGACATATTTTATGCAGATTAAGAAAATAATAAAACATATTAGTATATTTTTATTTAATGTACAATTATTAAAATAAAAATCAGATTAATTATTTAAAAGGGTAAGAAGTAAATTATATAGAAAAGGTCACATTGCAAATGTAGATTGACATATTTAAAAAAAAATGTAGAGTAAAATTCTTAGTATAAAAGAGGGAGTATAGGACAAACACAGTTTAGTGCAATCAATTTATAATCCATTTATTCCGAAATTGACAACTTTGGCAAATTTCACGTTATAGTACCTTTGGAAAATATTGTTAATCATGTTAGGAGATATTTTTTTATCAATCGTTGCAGAATAATGGACTGGTGGTGAATACTGATCGGTTGTGCGTCTTCCCAGATTTTTAATATTGTATAGAAACCTTAAAACCATTTTAAATATTTTTCTTGATTTGTTTATCCCACACCTAACACCATCACATAAAATATACCTATATATGTTTAAATATGTCGTAGGATTAGACTGAAAACCAACAATTACATATTTTAAAGTGTAAAAATTTCTTACTATTTTATAGGTATATTTCGTAAATATTTTTGAATGGTTGTTAATTTGTTATAAATATATTTTTTTACAATATGGACATTGTAACAGCCCAAAGTTTCTATATATAGAGAGCAACTCTTTGCAGCCTAATTTGCTCAAACACAAAAAGCAAATACAAAGTAACAAATTCCACAAAGACACTAATAGCTAAAAGAAAGAAGCAATCATGAAGTCTACCACATCCCTCACCCTCATCTTTCTCCTGATCGCTTTGGCCACAGCCATTCTGGCTCATCCAGACAACCATGTCAAGGACTCTGAAGGTCGTATACTTCGTCCTGGTCAAACCTACTACGTCGTACCTGCGACTACCGAAACAGAAGGAGGTCTTTCCTCGAACAGTGAAGAGATCTGTCCTCTCGACATCCTCCAGTCTAAGAATCCCCTTGACCTTGGCTTACCAATCAAAATCAGATCCGACTTATGGTTTGTTAAGGAGATGAATAATGTCACCATCGAGTTCGAGGCTCCCGACTGGTTTTTGTGCCCTGAAGAATCCAAGGGCTGGAGAGTCTCATACTCAACAGAGTTCAAAAAGAGTCTTGTAATAAGCACTGGTGGTTCATCAAACCCAAAGTCGTTCCAGATCCACCCGGTCCAAGGAAATGGTTACAAGATTGTTTATTGTACCACTACGTGCTCGAATGTTGGCATATTCACCGATGTTTCTGGTCTACGACGCTTATCTCTGACCAACGACGAGCCTCTGCTAGTTAAGTTCCAGAAGGCGCCGGCTCATGATGAACCTGCCAAAACTAAGTTGAGGATGTTCCCTTTCTACTAGTTCAGAACGTGTAAGAAAGTGCTAAGAAAATGGCCTCTTGAATAATGGTTGGAACAATACCAGCAACCTTTGATATCAGTTTTTTTTTTCCGTGTGTTGTGTGTTTGATTAGTCTAAGGACCATGCTTGTGTTTGTTACATAATATCCGCTGTCTTTTGTAAAATTAATGTTTTTATTGCCAACGATTTTTTTTTGGATATAGATACAAGCAAAAAACATATTGACCAATGAAATGCCAATGAAGCTAATGGCATTTTGAATAACGATTGAGACTGAGTCCGACAGTTAAATTAAGTAAAATGCTACCTCCTGTTGTTTTCTTTATCCAAATACAACTATACAAGGATTGGTCTCTAGAACGAACTAAAGAATAAGTATAAACTGAACTTCGCTAATCACCGGTGAGAGCCCGAGGGCCATGTTCTATGGTGGAGAGAGACATGCCTGGCTGAGCCACGGCTCTGACAAACCCCATGTTTGCAGTCACTATCGGTGCTCCCCACCTATCACCTGTCCCAAACACAATCTTGTTCTTCATTGCTAATTTCCTCGTTGTTGGGAGTCCCATCAAACGCTCTGAAGGATTGTCATTCACCACCCTGTCACAAATCACAATCACAATGTCGAAGTTCACAAGAAAGTCTTCTCCACCTTTCAATCTCATGGAAGAGAGCACAGACGAGAAAGCATCTTTCTTACTAACCTCTGCAAACTTTGCTTCAGAATGCTCAGGAAAGGGAAGAGAGTCACGTCCTTCTATGAGCTTGAATCTCGACACAAACTGCTTCTTTATAAGATCTTGTCCGAACCACATCAACTCATCCTCCCTCCACATTAACCACATTAACACATCAACACAAACTACAAAATAAAAAGGATATAAGTTATAAGTTACGACTAATAACTCTATGCGTGTTCTTTGTTTTCTTTGTATATCAATGGACAAAATGATTTTTTTCAACCTCAATATTTCATATCATACCTTTTTATACTCAAACAAATCATAAATGCAAAATCATTATATTTCTGGTTTGGGTAGAAAAATTTAAATAAATTCTTAATTCAAATATGATTTTATACTTATGATTTGTTTGGATATAAAAAAAACACTACACGAAATGTTAGGGTGGAAAAATACACCTTTCTTGTTCATGGATCATCATAAATGGAATAAAACATCTTTCCTTTGTTGTTTTTTTTTTAGTTCATGAACCCACTCTTTTTAGTTCACTCTGTTTAAGATTCACATTAACTTTGGAATCTAAACAGAAACATTTTCTTGATTGCTTTTACAACTATTAAGCTAGCTCTTGATGGCAAACGCATCAAGCTCCAGATGTGGATACAAAACGCATAGAATCAGAAGAGCGAGGGTTAGTTCTATCAATATGCTTTTTCTTCTTTGTTACATCCAATCATAAGTTCAAATGAAGATAAGATAAAATTAATAAACTCGCGAAACACGATACTGGCAACACATTTTCTAGTGGAAGGTAGTTGGAAAATGGACGCTACTAATTGAAAATATATACAGGCGATGATCAATTTGTATTATGAACTAGTAAATACTAAGAGTTGACAAACACACAGGCTAATACATATACGGTTTACGCACATAATCACCCGTGTACAAAAAGTGATTGCATCAACCAATAACTCCACCTCCCACAAAAATAGCAATAGGTTGAGAAATTATATTTGAATAATATAAATAAGTTTATAAACACTATGTATAACAATAAATAGCTAAGATATAATTTTTAAATGGTGTAAGTTTATAAACAAACATAAGTAGAAACACAAATGATTATATTTTAAATATATTTTCATCATATAACTGATTGCATTTTAAATTTATTATAAAATACAAACTTACTTATCAATACATACTCGCGCCAGAAATCCAGTTTTATTACTAAGTTGACGTAGTAGAGAAGGACAAAAGATAATTTAGCGAATGGGGACGACTGGAAATAGTTCAAATCCTATTTGTAGTAGGAAACGTTAACGCTTTAAAAACTTCTCACCTGACATCACACGAGGAGAGTCTATGAAAACACGAGGCTAAAAATTAAAGGCTAAAAATTACTTTAACACTACACGGAAACTCATTTTATAAAATCAAATATATTATATTTTAGGGTTTTCTGTAAAAAAAGTTATCAGTGTGATTTTTGATAATTTTATCAATAATCTCAAAAATCTATGGGTTAAACCATCAAGTGTTTGTCAACCCGCAATATAACCCTCGATTACATATGTATATAAATGTTTGCATATAATTTTAAGTTTTTAATGGATGCACTATACTATGTCATTTTAAATATATGCATTAGTTAAAAAGATTATTGGTGAGAGTCGAACCACCTACCTTTTTGGAAATCCATCCAAGACATTACCAATTTTTGAATAAATAAGACCATAATACTCGCTGGAAACTTTCAGTGAGATATGAAAACCGTACACCAAAAGCAACGGAACGACACCAACATATAAGTACCATAAATTCTGATTATTATCCTATAGTACCGAAAAGAAACACTCACAGAAGAAGAGAAAGTACACACCATAAATGATGTTTGACAAAACCGAAAACCATTGGAGAAATAACATAGTTGTCATTGCCAGAGACAATTAATCGTAACAAGTAAGTTACAGTGAAAATGAAAAGTCTGTAAATAATTATATAAAAAATGCAATCACGAAGCTTTTCACCATTTTATTATTATTAGTAAGATTAGTGGAAATTTTACTCTGAGAAATGCATGAAGATAAACTATTTATAGATTTTAAAAATCTATTTGAACAGTCACGTATTTTCAATTTAAAGAGTCATGTATTTTAATTTAAATGTAGTTATTAAGAAAAAGTACTTATAATAATCACAATTTTTCACTTTTAGAAAAGACACAATTTTCTACTATTTTTTGTTGACAACACTTCATTTGAATATCTTCTAAGAACTTGTATCTAACGAATTGCATAGAACTTTTTTCTTCGCCATTTTATTTGATTATTGAAATTATAATTTGAAATAGCATAAACATAAGCTATTTATAGTTCAAAATAGTCACATTTTTCTATTTAACGACTATCATTATGAAATGATACTTATATGAACAATCATAACTTTTCAAATCAAAAGGTCGTATTCTTTCAACATAAGTAGTTATTAGTAGATAAAAAAGACGCAACTTTTAAAGTAATTATTTTTAAAGATTGTAAATTTCACTTATGTTAAAAGGTTGTGTCTTTTGAACAAGCAACCTTTAAAATTAATTAATAGCAATTCTGATTAATTACAAAGGTTGTGAATCTCACTTATGTTAAAAGGTTGTGTCTTTTATCACGATGTTTCATTTGAACATCTTTTAAAAATTTGTAACCAAGTAACTTCATAGAACTATTTTTTTCTCCATTTCACTATCAATTAGATTAGCGAAAATTTTACTTTCAGAAAAGTATAAACATAAACTATATATAGATTTTGAAAAGCTATATTTGAAAAGTCGCATATTTTCAATTTAAATAGTTGCAACTTTTATTAAAGAATAGACACAACTTTTTAAGTAGCCGCATCTTTTCATAAAGAAGACACATTTTTTTATAAGAAGACACTTTTTACGAACAATTACAACTTTTCACAAGATTTGAGATACTTATAGAACACACACACCTTTTGGAATGAATCAGAATTTCTATTATTAATAGATATGCTTTTGTATATTTCCTCAATAAAATTTACCTTGTTGTTATCCTTAGATATAGACATTTTATATGTTAAATTTAATTCGGTTAATTATTCGTTTCCATTCAGTCCAAAAAATTCAGACATCCTTAAGTTTTCTGTACAAAGCAAATATTAAAAAAATATGTCCATTAAAAACAAAGCAGATCACAAATACTAAAAATTTCAGGATCATATATCCTCTATGCTCTAATTTTTATACAATAGAAATATATCTACAGTTAAATAGAGAGTTGTAAATGTATAATTGTATATAATTATTGTTTTAACATAATAATTTTATTTATAAAATTACTTATAAAGTGTGTAATCAAGAAAGGAATATAAGATCTTTATAAAACTATAATTCTTCTAAAACTTTATGTCTTATTAAAATAATAAATAATTTTAAAAACTTATAGAACATATAGTGTGACTATTTTTTTTGTTTTATATTATGTAAAAGATGTATTTAGAAAACAAAACAAACTTGTATATTTTTGTAGATATACTTGTATTGAACAAAATGGCTGAGATGTTCGTAAATAACAGTAAATATTCATAAATATCCGTAAATATTCGTAAATAAGTGCAAATTTTTTAATATTTAAAAATTAGATATATGTACTTTTTGAATCAAACCAAATATCCATAAAATACAAAATAAATCAAAAATACTGAAGATCACTATACTATTCGCTTGCACCCGTAATTATCCTTTATCGTCTAAAGGCTTGCGCTCGTATCACAAAAATCAAAGACATGTGAGGAAACTATCGATGACTAACCAAGCTTTGACCATAGTGTGCTCCATTTCAAATCAAACCTGGCTGAACCAATAAATTAACCAACTAAAGGGAGCTTTAAGTTGTTACAAAATTTTGATCCGTGTTTTAAAACGCAGAAATTTTTTATTGAGTTTTTATTTATTTAGAAGTATTTTAAAATTTTAGGCAGTGAATTTTCTTTGGCCTGCATCATACATTAACTATCAATTTTTTTTTAAAAAAAATGAATTAGTTCTTATAAATGTTATATCCTAATTCTATTATAACCATAAGAGTTAAAATATTCAATCATAATTTCGAGAGTAAAAGCTGAAATCTTGTTTGATAATGATAAATATTTAGTTTTTATCATTTTCTTTCAACCCGTGGCAAAACACACGGAAACATATTTTAAACTTACAATTCAATGTCTAAGAAAAGTTTGATATCTAACAATATATTGAGTTAAATGCTTTTCCTGGACCATATAATAAAAATATAATTATAACAAATGAACACATTTTTTTGTAACTGAACATATGAACACATTTGCAAAGCTTTATTGGCTCACTTCTCAAAACAATGCATCACGTTGAACAAATCATGTCACTATACTAATTGGTATATCATTTGGTTAGAATTGGTTTTGGATAATAATTTGATCTGTAAATTATTGTTAAGTTTGTTACAGTTTGCACAGCTGAAGAATCAAACTTGAGAATATACTTTTCTTAAACGGGAGTTATATAAACTAATAATAAGAAATGTTATAATTATTTTTAATAAGTTGTGAATAGGTCCAAACTTACATGACAACTTTTAAAGTAGATAAATTAAGACTCTAAATTAATAGAGTAGATTTTTATCTGAGTTTGTTTAAAGTAAACGATTTTGTAGAATTAATTCAAATTTAGTAAATATCATATGCTTAAAATAAACCAATGACAATGTATTGTAAGAACACGCTCAAAACAAAAATACATTAAAAAAATGATTTTTTAGTTTAAAGTCATCTCCAACTTCACTTTATTTTTCACTATAAAATAGAAGTCAGAGTAAAAATATTTCAATGATACTCTATTTTTTACTCTATAGTGGAATAAAAAATAAGTTTATTCCAAATATAAAGCAAGTTTTTTTTATTCATCACTCTATTTTGTAATTTAAAATATAATATCACTAGAGCAAACTCAAAATCTATTATAAAATCAATTTATTTTAAAATAAAAAGTAGTGCAGACCATTAGAGATAGTTTAATAGTATATATTTTTCTTTCATAATTTAAATCAAAAACTTACAAAACCAGAGCTATGGTGAACGTGCACAAACTTATTCGTTAACCAACTGTCAAAGTTAGATTATTCAACACCTTATTTTTCTTTTTTAACACTCCACATTATCTTCTCTTTTTTCCACTTCATTATTCAACACCCACTTCATTTTCAACCTCTACAATAGTTTTGTTTAATAAAATTCAACACACTACCCCACTATTTTCATTCAGAATTTTTATTCTTTATAATCTAATAACTACATAATAAAATAATTTCGATTGTAATTAACTTAAAAAATAAAATGTAATAGTTTTATTTTCAATATTGTTAATTAACATTTTTAAAAATAATACTAAAATTAATATTTAATATTATTAAATAAATAAGATTATAAAATTTCAGATACACACGATACAACCACATACAACATAAAAGAAAAACTTAATTGATACAATAAAATAAGTTGACAAATATTAAAACTCTTAAATCACACACATAAATTTAAAAATATTTTAATCATGAAACATTCCAAATTTTGCCTTAAATATTTTAATCAGGAAAATTATTAGAATTTTGGGTGTTGGGATTATTATTGGGATTCATTTCAGATGAAAAGAAGAAACAAGATTTTTTTATAGACTAATAGAAAAATTATAGTAGAAAGAGATGAGTTTTTTTTGTCCAAGTCAAATGAAACAAGTCTCTAATTATAGAGTATGGAAAATAAAAAATTTTGATGTAAAAATATATTTTTTTAAAATAAAATTTTAAAAGATAATTGATCTTGAATAATTGGGAGAAAAAAATAAATCAGAAATCTTAGTGACTAGTATATCAATGACAAATGGTTTTAGAGGGCCCACTTTACTTCTTCCCTCTGCAATTCAACAATGTTGAACTGATTCAATGAAACTGAATACACATAGGTTTCAATATTTTTTTCAATACTCCATTACAACTTTTCAACTATTGAATTAAAAGTTTCAATAGGGTAATTAGTCTCATAAGAAATAACTAGACAAACAAATTAAAGGAGCGTTCAGAGCAAAGATAAAATTAAATTAAAGAAGCGTGGAAGGCGAGTAGAGTAAAACCGGAGTTACAAAAATAACTTAGGGGTTTGAGTATTCAAGATAGATAGGAAACCGGTTTTGTATTCAAGTTAGAGTACTCTCATACATTTAAACCTGACCCTGATTACAGTTAACCAGCTGTATACCATATCGGTTTTCATTTTTTTTAACTGTACATGTACCGTGCTCCACCAAATGCTGACAGAGATTCAGACCAGACATAATAAGTAGATATTTGCACTCTAGCTAATTATGTAAAATAACAAAAAAAATTATGTAAAATAACTTATTGGTTGTCATACGCAGCGGCGGAGCCACAGTGTTGTCACATGGGTCTGCCTATAAAACAAGTAAATTTGAGTTAAATGACCCCTATAAAACAAGCTAATTTCAGAATTGACCCCTCTAAAACTTTTGCTTTCATCCATCACTGGTCATACGTGTATACACAGTGCGATTTCCCATCGATTATCTAAGAAAATTTAATAATACCAAATTGATAGGATACATGTTATTCCCTCCGTTCTTGAAAGTAGAATTTTCTGGATTTTATTTTTGTTCCACAAAGATAGATTTTCTATTTTTTAAGGTATTTTTGTATACCTTTTGAGGAACATTAATTCTAAATATTTGGATTGATTAAATTTTATTGATAGATAGTTATTGAAAAGTGTGTAGAAAAATAAATAATAAACTAAATTATAAATATTTATTGTATTCTTAAGAACCGTGAAACCTTCAGAAAATCCTATTTTCATGAACGGAAGTAGTATAAGTTACCACTAATAACTCTATGCGTGTTGTTGTTCATCAATGGAAAAAATGCCTTTCTCAACTCTAATATTTTGTGTCATATCTTTTTGTACCTAAACAAATCATAAATACAAGATGACTATAGCTCTGGTTTAAGTGAAACATTTAAATAAATTCTTAGTTCAAATATGATGATTGTTTGGATATAAAAAGACAAGATGCGACATGTTAGGGTTTTGTGTTTATCCATCATCATAAGTGGAATAAATCATATTTCCTTTGTTTTTATCTTTCTTTTTAATTCACTCTGTTTAAGATTCACATAACTTGAAATCTACGCAGAAACATTTTCTTGATTGCTTTTAATTACAACTACTAAGCTTTTGATGGCAAACGCAGCTCCAGATGTGGAGACAAAACGCATAGAATCAGAAGAGCTAGGGTTAGTTCTATGGGTTAGTTCTATCAATATGCTTTTTCTTATTTGTTGCATAACTCTAGGGAAAAGTTGATGCAGCTTCTTTTTAGTTTTGAAGAGTGGGCTGTGTTTGGTGTTTTGACCTAAAAAGATCGAGCTGGGGCCTGGGGGTGATGCTGATATATTCACTTTAAATTAAAAACTTCCAAACCAGAGCTATAATGAACATACAATATCTTTACATTATCTTATTCGTAACCAACTGTCCAAGACCAGGCTAAACTAATCCAAGAAGCGTTCATGCGTGGAAAAGCAAGTGGAGTATAAAAGATAGGCATCTTCACAAATCTCGATGTGCTTACTTAACTTTATAGTCAACTGTTCAAAACCCAATCACTGTGTATACAAAGATGTATGTGCAAGTATACACATCCATGTATAAAAAATACCTATCACACGATGACATGAATGAACTCACATTTTCTTCATTGAAATCTAATCAACTGCACGAACTTAAAAAAAATGATGAATCCTATGTTTTATTTTCTTCTTGTCTTAGCCGTCGTTTTGGCCGTCATCACAAACTCGAACGCACAAATTTTGATACTGATGGTGATATCTTATTCAACGGTAGTTGCTACGTTCTCCCCAGCTACTTTGGCCTTCCAGGTGACGGCCTAACTCTCGCCCCCCCCCCCCCCCCCCCCCCCCCCGCGACAGCCTGTGTCCCCTCTATATCGGACAAGAAGTTTCGGAGGTCAACAAAGGCATTCCCGTAAGATTCTCAAACTGGAAATCTAGAGTTGAGTATGTTCCCAAATCAGAGAACCTCAACATCGAGATGGACATCGAACCCACGATCTGCGTTCGGTCAATATTGGTTCGTTGATGTGCACGAACATGGTCACTGGGTTGTTCTTCGTAGAGGCTGGTCCTAAGCCAGAAGACTCGTCCAAAAGTGTCTTTCAGATCAAGAAAACTCAAGGTTCAATCTTTACACAATTGCATTTTGTGGTATCATTTTGCAAAGAGGTCGGGATATATGTGGATGAATATGGCATTCGACGTTTGGGTTTCTCTAACTCGACGCCATTCCACGCTATGTACATGAAAGCTCTATGAACGGATCGGATGATGATTAACCATAAGTTCAAGTCAAATGGATGCCATAGAAAAGATAAGATAAAATTAATAAACTCGCGAAACACGATACTGGCAATACACATTTACTAGTGGAAGGTAGTTGGAAAATGGACGCTACTAATTGAAAATATATACAGGCGATGATCAATTTGTATTATAAACTAGTAAGCTAAATACTAAGAGTTGACAAATACACAGGCTAATATATACGGTTTACGCACATAATCACCCGTGTACAAAAAGTGATTGTTGCATCAACCAATACCTCCACCTCCCACAAAAAACTTATTCTTGGGTTCACCCCATAGGGTGAACCTCTAGATTCACCAACCAATAGTATTTGAGCATTTAATATTTGATATCTTTTAAATAAGGAAACAAAATATTATCAAATAAAAATTAAACTAATCACATAAAAAAGAAACAAAATACTTTCAAAACAAAAATTAAATAAAATTTATACTAATCACAAAAAACAAGACTTTTTAATCTAAAAAAAAATATTTTCAAAATATATTTTTAATGGTGCCAACAAACATTAAATCTTAGACTTTTGGATAAATTTAAATTTTAAAGTTTAAGATTTATCCAAAGGTTTCGGATTTACCCAAGGGTTTAGGGTTTACCCAAGGGTTTAGGGTTTAGGATTAGTATTTAGGGTATAGTTTTTTGTTGATTTTGTTATAAATAGTTTTCTTTAAAAAAATAAAGTTTTAGAATTTATCCAAAGGTTTACTAAATGATTTAGGGTTTAACATTTAGAGTTTAGTATTTTTTTGTAGTATTATTTTTTTTTTGAAAAGAATATATTTTTTTTGCAATTAGTATTATTTTTATTTATTTTTACTTCTTTTTTATTTTTAAAACGTAATTAAATTTGACAATATTTTGTTTCCTTTTTTAAAAGATGTCAAATTTGAAATAACTAAATCCTATTGGTTGGTGAACCTATAGGTTCACCCTAGGGGGTGAACCCAAGAATAACTCCCCACAAAAATAGCAATGTGTTGAGAAATTATATTTGAATAATATAAATAAGTATATAAACACAATGTATAACAATAAATAGCTAAGATATAAATCATTTTAAAGATTTAAGATGATATGATATGACATGACTTGAAATAAATTGTAACATGGACATTTACATTTAATGTTGGTTATATTTTTGGTAAGTTTTTAAAATATGTTAATAACTTATAGATCATAATTAATACAAGAATAAATATGGTATTAATTTATAGATCATCGTTAATATAACAATAAATAATATAAATATAAGAAAAATAAATTAAATTAGATTTTACAATTCTCTAAATATTATATAGTTACATTTTTATAATTATATATTTTTATTATTATTAAAAATTCTTTAAATTTTCATGCAGTTTTTTTTAAAATGTAATTTTATTATTATCCCAAACCATTAGCTTCTTTTTAATATCTAAAAACTTTAAAATATTATTTAGTTTTATATTTTAATAACTATATACCTAACAATTTTTTTAATTTATATAAATTGATTTAATATATTTAAACCAAAAGAAATAGATAAAAATATTTTAATAATTATAGTGTGAAATAAACAAATATATATTATTAGATAAAAATTAAATAAAAATTATTAATTTATATTATTTTTACATATAATCAATTAAAATAATAATTAAATATTATAAGCAAATCATAAATATATAAAAATTAACGAAATATTATTTTAATGATAATTTAAATGTGAATATTTTTTATTTCTGCACATGATTTAGGACAACACATAGTATTCTTTATATCTATGTTAATATTGTTTAATTTAATTTTATACCATATAAAATAGATAAAATAAATAAAAATGAATTTTTAAATTTATTTATGATAAAATGATTAGTTGTTGATGACAAAAAAATGATTAGTTGTTTTGATTTATGTGTATGTTCCAATTTAGTTATATACATAATAGTTATTCATTTTTAATTATTCAGTATATATTATCATATTATTACTTCCTAATATGAAAAATAACCCAAATAACTAATAATACATAAAAATAGTTTATATATCAATACTTATCTTGCACCTTATCTTGCTTAAGGTGCGAGTCTTAATTTAGTGATTGTATTATAACTACAATTATAATATTCTGCCAATTTATACTTTATTTAAAGTACAAATACATTTACAAGCAGCTTTCTTAAAATTCATGTGGTACATTTATGCATTTTTAAACCCATTAACAAAAAAAAAACAGAATTAAAAAAAAAATTATGCATTTTAATCAAAAAGTTGGCTTTTTTTGAACCAGAAAGTTGGCTTATTTCGGTGGTGTTATTATTCGTGTCATTTATTACAAAAAGTTACCTTATCGGACAGTTTAGTATAAGCCCTCATTTTACAGATCAGCTCCAATGGAGATTTCTCACCATACAGTTCTTAATATATACAATATATATTTATCTTAAGAACTCCATAGAGAGAAATCTATATTGGGGTTGCCCAAAGGCTGAGCCACAAAGTTTGAAAATGTCTAATACATGTATAAAAAACGCGTTCTAAACTTCTGTGGAATTTTATCAGACTAGGTTTATAATAAAAAACATAATTATTGTTATACAAAATTCATCTCGCGGATAGCGTGGATATTTTAGTATATATTAAACATACGTAATATTATTCGTTAGTAATAAATAAATAAGCAAACAAATGAAAGAAGCGTGGAAGAAAACGAAGTAAACAAAATATTTGAAAAGATATGCATCTTCTCAAGGCTCGATGTACTTGCTTAATTTTAGAGTTAATTTTACAAAATACGTATACAAAGCTGTATGTGCATGTATATACATTCGTGTATAAATACTTGATCACATGAACTCAAATTTCCTTCATCCGGTAACACTCAAATCTAACCAGCTACATAAACTCAAAAAGAATGAAATATATGTTTTATTTCCTTCTTGCCTTCACTGCTGTTTTGGCCGCGACAGCAAACGCCGGCCCAGTAGTTCTCGACGTTAAGGGTGCACCCGTAGTCAACGGCAACAGCAATTACTACCTTCGCCCCCTCTTCCCATATGGTGGCGGCCTGACTCTTTCCCCCCTAGGTGACAATCAATGTCCCCTCTATATCGGACTGGACCGTTATGCTTACTCCACGGGAATTCCCGTCATAATCTCAGATCTTACTACTTCTGCTTTCATTTACGAAACATATGACCTCACCATCAAAATGGACGTCGAAGCCACGACATGTGGTCAGCCAACCTATTGGAGTGACCCTTCGCCTAGCACGTTAATTGACGGGGGGTTCATAGTGGCTGGTCCTAAACCGTCGACTGGTTCGTTCCAGATCAAGAAAACTGAAGGTGGTATTGGCGGTTACAAGATCATGTTTTGTCCTAAAGGTAAAGTTTGCACGGACGATGTCCGTATATTTGTGGACCCTGCAGATGGCGTTCTTCGTTTGATTTTAAGCTCTATCCCATTCCCATACTATAAGCCATTCGAGTTTGTGTTCGTGACAGCTACTGAGGAAGAGGCTTCGTCCAAGACCATATCTATTATCTAAGAGAATTTGAAGACTACAAAACTGAGAGGATAAGAGTTACAGCTTGCGACTAATAATAAAACTCTATCTGTGTGTTTCTGTTTTTGTTTGTTTGTTCATCAATCATCATATATGAAATGAAACATATTTCCTTTGTTACTTTTTCATCATCATGTACAAGCTTCTACAAAAGCAATGAATGAAGGTACATTGGCTTTGGCTAAGTGGAGGACCTTGCTGTTCTTCCATGTACGGCCTCTACTCATGAATTAGCACTTAGCTGGTACCCGCAAACTTCGCAGCTCGGTGTACATGTGCAAATATATGATGCACGGATCATGATGAAGATCAACACTAATATATCTTTCTGTTTCATAATAAATGTTGATAGAAATTTTTCTCTTTTTTTTTTCACAAAATGTTTGTTTTAAAAGTTGAGAAAGAAACGTATAATTGTTTAATGAGTGATATAATACAAATATAACATATTTAAAAATATGTGTGAAACTTCTACAACCATATTTATAATCCAACAGAAGTAGTAAACGATGTCAAGTGAATTAAAATCGGAACCATGTGATGGACTAATCGCAAGTTTAAGTCAAATGGACGCCAAATAACAGATAACGTAAAATTAATGGGAACATGCCTTTAATACACTCACAAAGCACGACCCCAATTAACAAAGAGATCTCGCGAAACACAATACTGGCAATACCCATTTGTTATTTTTTTTTGAATAAGTACAAAAAACCATTTATGGAAGGTGGTTGGCATGATAATATATGTATAATAGGCTATGATCCAGTTATATTACAAGTTAAATTACAAAAGTTGACAAATACACACGTTAGAGCATCTTTATCGTGAAGACCGTAGTGGGTTTTCTATTTTTTACTTTTTGTCTGAATTGAAAAAAAAAATTAATCCACAAGCGTGTTTTCAATTTGGACACGGGAAGCGGCGTGTGGTCCACGTCACTTTTTGGGTTAAAAATCCATTTTAAAATCTCAGAGAATGGCGACTGTTAAGGCGATTCTCAAACGGTTTAAATTTTTGAATTTTTTTCGCCACAATCTCTGTGGTTGAATGTCAAATTGATGATCGAGTTGAGCGATTGTATAGGAATTTAACCACGACGCCACTATTCTCCTCGAAGTAATCCAATTCCTTTTGTGATGATGTAACTGCGCAACGGTTTGAGAGATTGAGGATATATATAACCCATTATTCAGGGTCCTTTACAACCACACTTTCTTTCAATCTCCTTGCAAATCTCTTGATTTACTTTTGGAAATTCCACATATTTCTGAAAAAGATGGCTGAAGGTTTACGTTGCTATATTCAAGACATCAATTTGAGGTGTGAAGGTGCTCCTTTTGTCTTACCAAGGGAAGTGGTCCGACAAGTGGAAGAGGAGAACCGGTTCATCATCATTGGGCGCCCAGTCATGCCGCGACGTCAGAATCTGAGGGCGATTATCACCATCATGCCTCGTACTTGAGGTTTGGAGGGGATAGTTCGTGGACGCATCACTGAGGGACGGAGGTTCCAATTTGTCTTCCCATCAGAAGAGGCTTTAGAGACGGTTATGCGAAGAGGTCCGTGGGCTTACGCGGAGAGGATGCTTGTCCTGCAACGCTGGACACCATTGATGGATATGGGGATGCTTAACTTCATTCCTTTTTGGGTTCAAATCAGAGGAATACCATTCCAATTCATGAACCGAGAAGTGATTGTCTCAATCGCAAGAGAGATGGGTCAGTACATTCAGATGGAGTACAACGAAGAACTCGGTAGAAAAATGGAGTTTGTTCGTGTAAGGTTGAATTGGAATATAACGCACCCACTGAAGTTCCAGCGCAACTTTCAATTCACATTGGGAGTCAACAAACTTCTGAAGTTTCAATATGAGAGACTACGTGGCTTTTGTGAAGTTTGTGGGTTAATAACTCATGACTCTGGAGCCTGCGTTATTAACAATTGCGGATCTCTACATGATGATGGTGAAGAAGAGGACGGTGATGATAATGAAGAAGAGGAGATGGTTCCTAATCGTGGTATCATCATTGAGGAGATTCATGAGGATGAGTCTGGCGATGCAGAAGTACAAGAGGGAGATCAAGTTCAAGCGGAGTATGAACGTAATGTTGCGGCTTTAGAAGCCGAGAATGATGATGAAGAACTTTGGAATGCTCCTTAGAGAGACTCTGTTTTCGGAAGACTACTACCCGGAGGACACGTTCAACGAGTCCCGTAGGGAAACCACTGCGAGTCAAAAGAGGAAGGCTTGGATGAGCGAGGCTAATGGTAACTCACGCAAGTTTACCAATCTTGAGGAATGGGAGTCGAGTAGGAGTCATGTAGGGAAGAGACAGAGAGGAACGCCAGAACCAGAGAATGCAAAGACGAAGGAAGCAGATCAATCAGAGCAGAGAGGCGCGGTGGGCCCAGAACCACCTCTGCCTCCATGAGGACCCTCAGTTGGAGCTGTCGAAGTCTAGGTTCGACGCCTTAAGGAGATAGATAGGAAATATCTCCGGACATCATATGCCTTTCAGAAACCAAGCAGTCAGATGATTATATTAGAGATTGGAGCGCAACTTGGTAATGTGTTCTCAGTTATTGTATCTCCGGTTGGAATAGGAGGTGGATTAGTTATCTTTTTCAAGCATCATGTTCAGCTTTATGTACTTAGTAGTTCAGCTAATATCATCGATTGTAAAGTTTCATGTAATGAAAACCAGTTCTACTTGTCTTTTGTCTACGGTCATCCTAATACAGCTTATCGTAGTCATGTTTGGGAGAAGTTAATGAGGATTGGTGTTAGCAGAAAACGTGAACCTTGGTTTGCTTTTGGGGACTTTAATGAAATATTGAACAATGATGAGAAGATTGGAGGTAGACAACGGCCTGAAGCTTCTTTTCATGACTTTAGATCGATGATGAGAGTTTGTGAATGTACTGATTTACAATCAGTAGGAGATCGGTTCTCGTGGGCTGGACAAAAAGGTACTCATTTAGTTCGGTGTTGTCTGGACCGTACTATGGCCAATGGACATTGGTTTGATCTTTTCCCTGTATCTCATACTGAATACATGGAGATAGGTGAATCAGATCACAGACCCATGATCACTTTTATGTCATCAGAAAGGGAAAGACCAAGACGATTCTTCCGATATGATAATAGAATGATCCACAAAGACGGTTTCAGAGATTCAGTGAGACGAGGTTGGTGTGGAATGGGTCAAGCACAACTACTTAATATTCCACTCACACAAAGGATCAGAATATGTAGACAACAAATATCTCAGTGGAAAAAACTCAATAGAAACAATGCAGCATAGAAGATTGCTTTATTGAGAAGTAAGTTGGATGCTGCAACTACTTCTACGGCTTTTACCACACACGAAAGAAATAAAGTTAAGGAGGATCTCAATGAAGCTTATCTGGAGGAGGAGATCTATTGGAAACAGAAAAGCATGGTTATGTGGCTAAGATCGGGTGATAGAAACACACGATACTTTTATGCAGTTACAAAAGCCAGAAGAGCTAGGAACACTATCAGCTCAATCCAAGATGATCAAGGAGTAATACATAAAGGTCATAAGGAGATTACTGAAGTTGCTACTTCTTACTTTCAGAAGCTTTATGCCTCTGAGGAACCAAATTCAGCCCTTATCAACGAGGTGTTTTTAGACTTCTCGCCACGAGTTTATCAGGATATGAATGATGATTTAACAAGGCCAGTAACAGAGGAAGAAATTCAAACTGCTCTGTTTGATATGGGTCCACATCGAGCGCCGGGTTCTGAGGTTTTTCAGCTGCCTTCTATCAACAGTTTTGGAGAAAATGTAAAGCTGATTTGGTGAAAGAAGTTACAGAGTTCTTCAATACAGGTATTTTGGACCAACAACACAACCACACTAATATTTGTCTTATACCCAAAGTCTATCCTCCAACGGGCATGAAGGAATTTAGACCCATTGCATTATGTAATGTGTCTTATAAGATTATATCAAAAGTCCTGGTTAATCGTCTGAAACCACATCTCCCTGGTATGATCTCAGAGTATCAGAATGATTTTATCCCAGGAAGACTAATTTCCGACAACATTGTAGTGGCTCATGAGGTTTTTCATAGTCTTAAGTTGAGAAAGAGACAAGCTAAATCATATATGGCATTAAAGACTGACATTACAAAATCGATTTCTTTTGATTTGGTATAACTTTCTTAATAAATATAAATGCTAATAAATTAGATATTTTGTTTGTTTTAGTTAAAATATGTCAAACTGGAAAATCAATTGATTAATTAGTATGATGAAGATGTTTTCCTACGCCATGCACATAAATAATAATTTTAAATATAATATTTCTTATTATTTTAAAATAAAATTATGATTTATATTTGAATGGTATTATTTTACATTTAATTTCACTATTTAAAAAAACCATAAATGTATTTTTGTAATCTTATTTATTTTGATTTGGTATAACTTTTTAATAAATATAAATGCTAATAGATTAGATATTTTGTTTGTTTTAGTTAAAATATGTCAAATTGGAAAATCAATTGGTTAATTAATATGATGAAGATGAACAAATATATTTAAATAAATTTTAAATTTTTAACTATTAATGTTTTTTTGGATTAGAGTTACTTTAGTTTTGTATTTTTGATGCAAATTTACATTTCTATTTATACAAATATGATATATAAATTGACGTAAATTTTTATATTTATAATCGTATTTAGTTTATTTTTATTAATGCGAGATATATATTTAATTAGTGATATATGAGTTATTAATACATTATAATAGTTTACCAAAAATAAATAATTATATGTAAAATTAACATTAATGATGATATATGAGTTATTAGTTATTACCACAATTAAAATTTTCTGCAGAAAATATAAGTGTTTATAAGGAAATATCACATATCATAATTTATATGATGTCATGTCACTATTTTTTGTAGACATATCATTTTTTTTAGTGTCATGTCAGCATCTTTTCAACGAGAATAAATATAATGACGACATGTGTACAAATCACTTCGCAAATAATGTATAGAGGATTAATAATATTCTGCCAGTTTACACTTTATTTAAAGTACAAATACATTTATAAGCAGCTTTCTTAAAATTCATGTGGTACATTTATGTCCTTTAAACCCATTAACAAAAACACAATAAAAAAATTTGTGCATTTTTATTTAAAAGTTGGCTTATTCCGGTGGTGTTATTATTCGTGTCATATATAAGTTTACATTATTTTACAAAAACTTACCTTATCGGACAGTTTAGTATAAGCTCTCATTTTACAGATCAACTCCAATGGAGATTTCTCACCGTACAGTTTTTAATATCTATTATATTAAAAGAAAAGTTATGACTTCTAATTCATGTGTGATTTTTTAATAAAATAGACTATCTACTAGAGTTGGTCACAACATATTTTAATCATCATTAATTTTCATATTAGTTAAAATACATTACATTATTCAATCATTAATAACTTTAATATTGTACAAAAGATAATAACTTCCCAATATTTTAAGGATTTCATAAATAAAATTAACAATATACTGAATCCAACTTATATTTAAATCATATATATATATATATATATATATATATTAAAATTTCGAAAAAAACTGTTTAAAAAGATTTTAACAGATATTAATTTTCAAAAATTATATGTAAATATGTTAATTAACTTCGTGATTAGTTTTGAATATACTATACACTAATATATTCAGTTATTGTTTACAAATGGAAAATAAACATTCTATCTTTTTTATCAATTATATAATCAAAATAAATCATATTAAAAGAAAATTATTATGTTGACCTAAATATTTTAACAATATATTAATTTTCAAAAAATGTATGTAAATATTTCACTATTTTTTTAATTAGAAATGAAATATTATAATGCAATATATATATATATATAGTTAATATTTATAAAATTTTAAATAAAAATTCTATCATGCACTTATCTATTTTATAATCATAACTATACATGTTAAAATAAAATTATTATATTGAACTACAAATGAAAATAATTATATTAAAGTGATAGATTATAAATTTTATTTTTATACATATAAAATATTTATGTTAACATAATAATTTGATGAAAGACTACAATACATGTATAAAAAAATATATTAGATTTTTTTATATACAGTAATGTATTATGTAAATGAAAAAATGTAAAAATATTACTAAAATGAAATCCAGTAGTAAAAGACGGGTAAAAATTTAACATAAATTAAATACAAAATAGTTATCAAATATGTTTTTCATGTCATATTAATTTATTTAATAATTAAATACAAATACAATAATATAAATATATAATAAGAAGAAAAAAATACATGTGGTGGTTTTTTTTTGTCATCAGCACATGTGATGGTTTTAAATATTTTACAACATATAAACTAAAAATTATTATATTTGAAATTTTTAAAGAAACATTTTATATTAGACTAAAACTAAATAATGATCTAAATTAAATATATATACATACATAAAAAATTAAATGTTTAATTAAAGTAAAAATAATATCCGCACGGTTGTGCGGGTCGAGATCTAGTATATATTTATTTTAAGAATTCCATAGAGAGAAATTTCTAATGGGATTGCCCAAAAGCTGAGCCACAAAGTTTGAAAATGTCTAATACATGTATAAAAAAATAAGTACTAAACTTCTGTGAAATTTTATATCATAAAAGTATGATATTTTAAACAGATTATGTTTATAATAAAAAAAACATAATTATTGTTATACAAATTCATCTCGCGGATAGCGTGGATACTCTAGTATATATTAAACATACGTAATATTATTCGTTAGAAATAAATAAATAAGCAAACAAATTAAAGAAGCGCGGAATAAAACGGAGTAAACAAAATATTTGAAAAGATATGCATCTTCTCAAATCTCGATGTACTTGCTCAATTTTAGAGTTAATTTTACAAAAATACGTATACAAAGCTGTATGTGCATGTATATATAGGTTATGGGAAAGATATCTTCTCATTAGATGAATGAATACATTATATACACGTACAGTATTAGGAGATTAGGGTATTCTAAGTATTAACAATTACAATGTAAACCCTTAACTAATAGTATTTACATATATCTCCAATACGCCCCCTCAAGATGGAGGGATTGAGATCACTCCAATCTTGCTGCACGCTTGCTGAAACTGACTTCTAGGTAGTGGTTTGGTGAGAGTATCGGCAAGTTGATCTCTAGTTGAGACATGTCGAACACAAAGCTGACCTGCCTGTATCATATTTCGTGTGAAATGGTAGTCCAAGGCGATGTGTTTCATTCTTGAATGGAAAACAGGATTGGCACAGAGATATGTGGCTCCAATATTATCACAATAAATAACAGGAGGTACTGATAAGTGTTGTTGAAGATCAGAGAGTAAGGAGCATAACCAGGTAACTTCGGCTGCAGTATTAGCTACTGCACGGTATTCAGCTTCCGTAGATGAACGAGCCACTCCTTTTTGTTTCTTCGAAGACCAAGAGACTGGATTTTTGCCAAAGTAGATAATATAGCCATTTGTAGATACAAAGTCATCCGTATCACCCGCCCAGTCGGCATCGGAGAAAGCATGGAGCGAGAGAGAAGAGTTATGATGTAGGAATATACCATGTGAGCGGGTTCCAGAGAGATATCGGAGCACACGTTTGGCCGCCTGCCAGTGATCGACGGTTGGTTTGTGCATGAATTGTGAGAGGCGTGTGACAGCGTATGATATGTCAGGTCTGGTGAAAGCCAAGTATTGGAGACTGCCGACAACTGATCGATACTGAGAGCCATCCTCTAACAGAGTACCAGACTGAAGTGTTAGTTTCGGAGATGTGGGTAGCGGTGTAGCTACAGGTTTCGCGTCTGTCATGTTGTTCTTGTGAAGAAGGTCAGTGATATATTTGCGTTGCATTAGATGAAGTCCTTGCCTTGTCCTAGTTGCCTCAATCCCCAGAAAGTAGTGGAGATCTACCGGATCTTTAATAGAGAAGCGATTAGCGAAAGCTGTGAGAACTTGGGAGATGATCAATGGATTGTTGCCAGTTACCAGAATATCATCAACGTAGACGAGGACGTAAGTGAGGTTGCTGCCGTGTGAGTGAACGAATAGTGAAGCATCTGCATTGGAGTTGACAAAGCCAGTGTGGAGCAGGTGTTGTTTAAGCGATAGATACCATGAACGGGGCGCTTGTTTCAGGCCATAAATAGGTTTTCGTAGTCGGCAGACATGATCAGGACGATCTTTATCTATGAAGCCAGGTGGTTGCACCATGTAGACGACCTCAGTAAGTTCACCTTGGAGAAAAGCATTGTTTATATCCAATTGTTTTATCTGCCATGCCTTTGTGACCGCAATTTGAAGCACCAGACGAATCGTTGTAGACTTTATAACTGGACTGAAAGTTTCCGAGTAATCTATTCCATGTTGCTGTGTGTATCCTTTAGCAACCAGACGTCCTTTGGGCCGTTCTTCTTGTCCATTCGCAAGATACTTTGTAGTGAACAACCAGCGGCAGCCTATGATGTTGTGTCCATGCGTGTGTGGTTCGAGATCCCAAGTGTGGTTCTTGATGTGTGCGTCAAACTCTGCTGTAGCTGCACGTCTCCATTTTTCATCTTTCATCGCCTGTGAGATCGTCGTTGGTTCTGTTTTTGGATTCTTTCGTCCTGCAACTGAAAGTGTTAGCTTTTGTATTGGTTTTGAAATATTATTTTTGGCTCTGGTTTGCATTTTGTGGATATTTTCTGGCTGTTGTGTTTGGGAATTTTGTGGTACCGTAGGTTGATGTGACTGGGTAGACAGGGTAGGATTTGTATTTATTGTTTGTATAGGCTGAGTTGGGGGGTGCAACTCATTTTGTTCTTGAGCAGTGGGCTCGACGGGCGTAGGGTGAGGCTGAGCCATAGGTATTGGCTCATTTTGAGAAGGAGCAGTGGGCTCCAAGGGAGAAGAGACAGATGGAGGGATAGAGTTAGAAGACGAAACCTGAGGTGAGGAAGGTAATTGCGTCGCTGGTGGCTGAGGCGGGTGAAGGTCCAAGCTAGGGTGTCCCGGCGCTGCTGAAGGTTGTGGAGCAACAGGTGTGAACATAGAAGTAGAAAGTGGAGTAGAGGCAGGTTCCTCAGAGTGTTTCACTGTGGATTTCTTCTCAAAGGGGAACACAGTTTCATCAAACTGTACGTGTATCGAGGTGTAAATACGATCAGTGGTTCGATCTAGACAGTAATACGCACTCTGAGTCGTCGAGTAGCCTAGGAACACACACCTTGTTGATCTATCGTCAAGCTTGTTAGAGGTATACGGACGTAACCATGGGAAGCATAGGCAACCAAAAACTCTTAGTTTAGCATAGTTTGGTGTCGTACCAAAGAGCTTGTAGAATGGAGACTGCATCTCAAGTATAGGTGTTGGAAGACGATTGATCAGATATACTGCTGCAGAGAAAGCATAGGTCCAGTAGTCTTTTGGTATCGATGCCGTAGAGAGAAGTGTGAGGCCGGTCTCAACAATGTGCCTATGTTTCCTCTCTGATAAGCCATTATGTTGAGGTGTGTGTGGTGGCGAAGTGAGATGGGTGATTCCGTGTTGCCTAAGGAAGTCTCGTAATGCAATGTACTCACCGCCATTATCAGAAAACAGTGTTCCGATCTTAGTCTGAAACTTGTTCTCTACCAACGATTTGTAGGCAATGAAAACCTCTTTGACTTGAGACTTTCGTTTGAGTGGGTAAAGCCATGTATAGCGCGAGTAATGATCGACGAAGACAACATAGTATTTAAAATTGTCGATAGAGGTGATAGGAGAAGACCAGACATCTGTGAAGATAAACTCAAGGGGTTTATGAGAAACAATGGTGGAGTTTGTAAAAGGTAAACGATGGCTCTTATTAATTAAACATTCAGAACAAGACAAGTTTTTCTGTTTGGTAGAAGAAAAAGGTAAAGAAAACTGAGAAATAATAGTGTTTAAAATTGAAAAAGAAGGGTGGCCGAGCCGAGAATGCCACGAAAGAAGAGATGTTTTTGGGTTTGATGCAGTAACCAGGGCCTTTGCTTGAGACAGAGAAACCGGCCACTCATACAGCTCATTCCTAGTCTTGCCTTGGAGCAATGGGACACCCGTGCTGAGATCCTTCACCTGAAAAGACGCAGGAAAGAATTCAACCGAAACTCCATTAGTATTGCAGAGACGATAAACCGAAATCAAGTTCTTATCAATGTTAGGAACACATAATATTTTCTGCAAAGATAAATCACGTGTTTGAGTTGGTATTAAAGAGGAACCCGTATGAGATATCGGTAGTGGCGAACCATCAGCTATGCGGACGTTGTCGTCTCCATGATACGGCTGGTGCAGAGCCAGGTTGTTGAGGTCGGAGGTAATGTGGTGAGTCGCCCCCGAGTCAAGAAGCCAATTAGCAGCCGTGTAGGGAGCATTCATAGCGAGGTTTGCTCTTGGTTGGTATGGGTGGAATGGATTGCTCTGAGGCTGAGTCATGATCTGTTGAGCACCTTGGTTTTGAAGAGCGTGAAACTGAGGACAGCGTCTGACACTATGTCCTTGTGTGTTACACAGTTGACACTTTCCTAGGTACGGCTTGAACGTACGCGTATCAGACCGATATTGACGGTTAGCATCACCATTGTTGTTGTTTCTCCTTGCGTTGTTGTAGTTGTTGGAGGAGCCACCATTGTTGTTGCGGTTGGAAGTGAAGTTGTTGTTGTGTTGATTTCTGTTCTGGACCAGATTCGCAGAGACTGGAGCGACTTCAGAAGCTTGGTCTTTTGTAGCAAGGAGTTTGGCTTCATGATTGAGTAATCTCTCATGAATCTCAGTGATGCTAGGAGCTGTGTCTTTGCCTTCGATTTGATCGACGACATTCTTGTACTCTTCTGGGAGTCCACCAAGGATGATCTCAACTTGATCTTCATGATCGTATGGCTTGCCAAGGATGGCGAGTTGATCAAGTTTTGAGACCACGTTCTGAAGATATTCATCAACAGTTTTGGTACCTTTGGTGTAGAATCTGAGCTGATCACGGAGCTGTTTGATATGGCCCCTACTTGGTTTCGCATAGGTGTCAGCAAGCTTCTCCCAGATCTGAGCAGCGGTGGTTGTGCGAGAGACCATTGGTTGAATCGCAGTGGAGATGGCACCAAGGAGGCCACTGTAAATGAGTTTGTCTTGCCGTGTCCAGCGAACAAACTCCGGATTCTCCGTGACAACATCAGCCGTGGTGATTGTTGCAGGAGGGATGACAGTGGTGGAATCAAGATGCTTAGACAAAGCATATCCATCCAGGAGAGCATGAACTTGCAAGCTCCACATGAGGTAGTTGGTGCTCGTTAGCTTAGAGACGTTGGACATGTTGAGATTGAGGACAGTGTTTGTGTTAAGAGACACGATTTCATTGTTGTTTGCGGAAGAAGTCATTGTGGCGGCTGTTTGGTTTTGTTCGAAAGTTTTTAGGTTTAGAGGAGCGTTTTGCTCTGATACCATATAGGTTATGGGAAAGATATCTTCTCATTAGATGAATGAATACATTATATACACGTACAGTATTAGGAGATTAGGGTATTCTAAGTATTAACAATTACAATGTAAACCCTTAACTAATAGTATTTACATATATCTCCAATAGTATATACATTCGTGTATAAATACTTGATCACATGAACTCAAATTTCCTTCATCCGGTAACACTCAAATCTAACCAGCTACATAAACTCAAAAAGAATGAATCATATGTTTTATTTCCTTCTTGCCTTCACTGCTGTTTTGGCCGCGACAGCAAACGCCGGCCCAGTAATTCTCGACGTTAAGGGTGCACCCGTACTCAACGGCAACAGCAATTACTACCTTCGCCCCCTCTTCCCATATGGCGACCTGACTCTTTCCCCCCGTGGTGACAATCAATGTCCCCTCTATATCGGACTGGACCGTTATGCTCTTTCCAGGAGAATTCCCGTCATAATCTCAGATCTTACTACTTCTTCTTTCATTTACGAAACATATGACCTCACCATCAAAATGGACGTCGAAGCCACGACATGTGGTCAGCCAACCTATTGGAGTGACCCTTCGCCTAGCACGTTAATTGACGGGGGGTTCATAGTGGCTGGTCCTAAACCGTCGACTGGTTCGTTCCAGATCAAGAAAACTGAAGGTGGTATTGGCGGTTACAAGATCATGTTTTGTCCTAAAGGTAAAGTTTGCACGGACGATGTCAGTATATTTGTGGACACTGCAGATGGCGTTCTTCGTTTGATTGTAAGCTCTATCCCATTCCCATACTATAAGCCATTCGAGTTTGTGTTCGTGAAAGCTACTGAGGAAGAGGCTTCGTCCAAGACCATATCTATTATCTAAGAGAATTTGAAGACTACAAAACTGAGAGGATAAGAGTTACAGCTTGCGACTAATAATAAAACTCTATCTGTGTGTTTCTGTTTTTGTTTGTTTGTTCATCAATCATCATATATGAAATGAAACATATTTACTTTGTTACTTTTTCATCATTTATGTACAAGCTTCTAGAAAATCGATGAATGAAGGTACATTGGCATTGGCTAAATGGAGGACCTGGCTGTTCTTCCATGTACTGCCTCTACTCATGAATTAGCACTTATCAGGTACCCGCAAACTTTGCAGCTCGGTGTACATATGCAAATATATAATGCACGGATCATGACGAAGATCAACAGTAATATATCTCTCCGTTTCATAATAAATGTTGATAGAAAACTTTTCTCTCCTTTTCACAAAAGTTTTGTTTTAAATTTGAGAAAAAAACTTATACATGTTTAATGAGTGATATAATACAAATATAACATATTTAAAAATATGCAAATATATGATGCACGGATCATGATGAAGATCAACAGTAATGTATCTCTCCATTTCATAATAAATGTTGATAGAAAATTTTTCTCTCTTTTTCACAAAATTTTGTTTTAAATTTGAGAAAAAAACTTATACATGTTTAATGAGTGATATAATA
The DNA here is from genome assembly GCA_026261945.1 of Hirschfeldia incana. NCBI lineage: Eukaryota > Viridiplantae > Streptophyta > Magnoliopsida > Brassicales > Brassicaceae > Hirschfeldia > Hirschfeldia incana. The sequence continues at coordinate 294,869 of JABCMI010000133.1, read as the reverse complement.
CAATTATAACATATTTAAAAATTATGTGTGAAACTTCTAGCTACAACCATATTTATAATCCAACAGAAGTAGTAAACGATGTCAAGTTATTTAAAATTGGAACCATGTGATGGACTAATCACAAGTTTAAGTCAAATGGACGCCAAAGAACAGATAACGTAAAATTAATGGGAACATGCCTTTAGTAATAATCAATTTACACTCACAAAGCACGACGCCAATTACATGGAGATCTCGCGAAACACACTACTGGCAGTACCCATTTGTTATTAGTAGATAAACAGAACATATGATAATATTTTTAAAAATGTTGATGAAATTAGTCAAATACTTTTTAATATTACATTAACTTGTGATCTTAAAATTTGATGAAATTTTTGTTATGTCATCCAAATAAAAATGATAATATAAAAAAACTAATTAAAATGACAATATTGGTTTATTTTTGTTATTAATAACCTACTATGAGTTTGAATTTTCATTTTTATTTTAGATTTAAAATTTTATTCTATGATACACAGATTTAAGGGAATAATATTATGATGTCATTATGTTTGTTAATTTATATAGTTTCATAATATATGTAGGTCCACTATTTAAACTTAAAATATTTATATTAAATAAAGTTAGCATATCTTACAGGTATGTGTATACTCGTTATATTTATACATTTAGATATATATATATATATATATATATATATATATATATATATATATATATATATAGGCTCAAATTCAAAAGACTAAAGCGTCATTAATGAATTTTAGTAAGCTCTTGTAAAAATAAATGTATTTTTAGCAGAGTTACGATTTTCATTAAAGATATAATTCAGAAATGTTTGTTTTTAGTAGTATGAATTCGTTAATTACAAATTTGATAGAATCTGGTAAAATAAATAATTGAAAACAATACGAAAACCTGATTTGTAAAATGTAAAACAGCTTGTGAAAGCAAGTATTTATTTTATTTTATTTTAAGTAAAAGTATGTTTTAAATATAGAAATCAATAAATATACTTCTTTAAATTGATAACTCTTACAAAATATTTAAATTTAGATTTTATTTAGTTTTATTTTATTTTAACTGTATATACTTTATATTCTTAAACTAGGATAAGATCTGCACCTTGCACATGATGAAATTGTTATTTTTATTATGTTTTAGAGAATAAAACAATAGTTCAGTTTCATTTGGGTTAGGGGTGTTCAATCTGGATATCGGGTTGATTTTGGTTCGGTTCGGTTCGGTTTTTTCAGTATTTCAGTTAGTAAAAAATAACTACTATTCTAAATCCATATTTACTTCGATTTGATTTGGTTTATATACCGTCGGCTTTCAGTTTATTCGGTTTTATACTAAAAAACATAATTATTTAGTTTGAGATCATATTATATATTATACCAGCTTTAGAGTCATGTTGTTAAAAAAAATATTTATTAAAAATATTATATATTTAAATAGAAGAATAAAAAACAAAAACAAAAACAAATGCTTCTAATAAAATAAGTAAATCTAAAATTAATATCAAAACTCTAAATTTTGAAATTAAAAATAAAAAACAAAACAGAAGCATGAAAGAAAAGTTTTTCTATTCTTCCATATTTAGTGTTCATAAAATTAATATGTCTTCGACTGAACACAACTCTGTTTTTTTAAAGAAAAAAAAGTTGTAAGTAATTTCAGCTAATTCTTGTCTATCAAATTTGTAATCTTTACTTCAATTAATTATTATTAAAATAAATTAAAAAGATAAAAAAGAAAGACGGCGAAAATAAAAAAGCATCAGCTGCAATAAATTGTTAATTAATTATAGTTCAAGTGATTCAAGTAATTTAATGATTGAGAACCATTTTAAGGATTTTAAAACCAACATCTTATTATTTCCAAAATCAAATTACTTTGATTTTATTCTTTCATATTGTTTTGAAATGTTTCAACTGGACAGTTAAATTGATGAAGCTAATTTTGTTGCTCACACCAAAAAAGAACAAAGAACGAGTAACGAACCATTTCTGTCTTATGAATTTTCCCACAAACAAAACTTTCAAAAGCAAATCCCCGTCACACACTCCAAGCCTACATCAATAGACCCAACACACAATAATCTAGATTTCTAGCTACCCTCTATCATTGACTATCAAAATAATTTAACGACTCAACAACTGGGAGAATAAAATTCATGTTAACATATCATAAAATACAATATCCCGACTCAATCCCACTTATTTAAGAAACAATCCAATATGTGATGAAATTACTAACAGACGAAGACAATAGCATAACTTTGATGATCTTCAAGTTACTCTTCCCATCACAGACTAAAACTAAAATGGAACTGCAAGACTTGACGTCGACCTTATCATCACGAATCTTAAGAAAACTAATAGGCCTCCAACTACAGAAGAAGACCATACATGCACCGTCTGCTTCAAAAATTAAAACAATGAAATCTATCTATGCTCTCTTACTTTATACTTCTGCTGCAATGATCAGTGATTTCGTACAAATATAAGTTGTCACATATGTAGAGAAACTGAGAAAGTCATCTATGATTCACCATTATTACAATTTATAAGGGGTTTTTTATGTTCTAACTTTCAGTTTCATTTACATAATGTTTTTGATTTTCCTTTTAATTTTCAAACAAAATATATAAATGTTTTCCCTCATTCCAAATACGTTATATGCCAGAATGAGTTTCTTCCCAAAAAATCAAATAAGAAGAATATATAAAACAAAATTTAATTACATACGTCTAAATTCAGATTAGTCTAAAAAATAAAATTTCAAATGGCATTCCTTCAATATACGAAACACATGGTACTTAACAGTATAAGTATCTAAATATAACATCAATTTAATTTATGTTTAAATTCCAAATAAATTAACTTTATTACGACTATCAGTGTTTTATTTTAGTTTACCGAATCGATTAGTCACAACCACTTATGGTACTCCACTTTGAATTAAACAACTTGAAAACAAAGTGATACGTTACAGCTGGTACCACTATCAAATGGATAAGAAAAAAAAATCATTTTCTTTCAGAAAATTATCATTTTGATATTTGTGAACATATTTTCTTTGCTAAAACCAAACATGAATAGTAAATCTATGTAAAAATAAAGCATACAAACCCGGCGCGTAGTGCCGGAACACCACTAGTAAGAAATAATAAACAAACAAATTGAAGAAGCATTGTAAAAAAAAATACTTTTTCCATTTTATTTTAGTTGTTGTTTAAGATTTTTTTTTAAAAAAATATTAAAAACCCATAATTGTTTTTACTGTATACATAATTAATATATTATTTTATTTAATTGTATTAGTTAATGAGCTACAAAATAGAGATTAAAGAAAGATAAATTATAAATCATATGATTTGAAAATATAAAATGATAATTATAAATTTTAGATCAAAAAATGATAACTATTATGAAATAATTTTAATGATATAACAACACTTAGATAAATAAAATGGGAGTTATAATAATTTAAGAAGCGTGTAAGGAAAGTGGAATAAAAAAAGATACGCGTCATCTTAAATCTTAATGTACGTACTTGCTTAATTATATCAAAACCTAAACCTAACGTATACAAGGCTGTGTGTGCATGTATAACACAACAGTGTATAAATACCGAACACATGAACTCACGTATTTCTTCATCCAGTAACATTCAAATCTAATTTAACTACACAAATCTCAAAAAGGATGACTCCTATGTTTTACGTCCTTCTTTCCTTAACCTTTCGTTTGGCTGTGACCTCAAGCCAAGGCCAACCAGTTCTCGACATTAATGGTGATATGATATTCAACGGCAGTTACTACATTATTCCCCTCAACTACGGCACTGCAGGTGGCGGTCTCACCCTCTTTCCCCGTGGCGACAGTCTATGTCCCCTCTTTGTCGGGCAGAGAACTTCAGAAGTCAACAAGGGCATTCCCGTAAAATTCTCAAACTGGAGATCATCTAAAGTTCCGTTCGTTCCCCAATCAGAGAACCTCAACATCGAGATGGACGTCAAAGCCACGATATGTGCTAAGTCAACCTATTGGTGGGTCACTGCGGCCGAAAGGCACTTTAGAAAGTTGTTCGTAACAGTTGGTCCTAAGCCAGAACGTGGAGATTCGTCAAAGAGTTTCTTCCAGATCAAGAAAACTGGAGTTTTGGTCAACGGTTACACGATTGCGTTTTGTTCTAAGGATAACGGTTGCAGCGATGTTGGGATATATGTGGACGAACATGGCATTCGGCGTTTGGTTTTAGGCTCTATGCCATTCCCCATTGTGTTCATGAAAGCTACTGAGGAAGAGACTGCGCCCACTATGTCTATTATCTGAGTGAAATTGAAAACATAATTAAGTGTATATCTAAGAGTTACGGTTTACGCTAATAATAAAAATATGTATGTGTTCATTGTTTAATTTGCTTTGTTCATCAATCATTTGTAAGTCTAATAATGAAAACTCTCAAAACACGAGGCCAATAAAATAAAGAGGGCTCGTGAAAGGTGCTTGAAAATTAAATACTCTTTGATTCTTCTTCCTCACCAACAGATATACAAGGAATTATGCATATTAAATGGCTTTCCTTGACTACCAAGTCATCCGATGTGCTAAATCGAATCAGGAGAAGGTTTACTAGTTTGTGTGGTGCTTTACACATGATTTAGTAGTTATCAGCAAACTTTACAGCTCGGAGGGAAAAGATATCGGGATATTTTTTTAAAAAATATGAAAACTATTGGAACAAATCTTTTGACCAGGGTTCTCAATTCCGAACAATACCTAATTGAATCGAGAAAATTAACAGGGATTGCAGAACTGGGGAGTTTTAGTTATTTTTTCTTTCGTGAAGTTTAAATAAGAAACTAGATTTTGACCCGTCCTAAGAGGGCTGGTATATGTTTTGTTTTGTATGTTTTTTTAAAATTGCATTTTTAAACGTATGCTTTTTTGTTATTATATATATATATTTTTGTATCAGATATGTGTGTTTTGGTCAAATCTTTATTTTTATTTCTAATTTTAATTGTGTATTTTTTTTCTCAGAATGATTAGGTTTCTTATTTTGAACATTGAAATGAAATTATTATTGGACGAAAACTTATAAAGAAATATAAAAACCCCTAAGAAAAAATAGTAGTTCAAAAAAAGAGAGCATTATAAGCATCTTCAAAAATTGGATACAAAACTCCATTAACAGTTCGTAAATCTGTGTAGTCGGTCAAGTTTTTGTTATGGTTTAAAAGAAAATGCATATAATCCAATTCACTTTGTTTGTAGTTTGTAAACAGGTTACTCATTCTTTTCTCTTTGTTCTCTCTATTAATTTTCATCAAATCTTGATATTGTGAAGTTTGATTTGCCTTCTTTGTTGAGACATTACCAAAATTATGTTCTTTATGTGAAGCTTCTTTGTCACTTTTTTCCATATTTTTTCTCTCCATCTGTAACAAATATGATAAAAGATAATTTCAAAATCTGACCTGCCCTTCAGAGGGCGGATATATTTTTTATTGAAAAAATTAATTTTATGTCATGAATATTTTTATCCTTGATAAATTATATTTTGTTAAGAATTTTATAAATTTTTCTAAAATTATTTTATGAATTATTTTTGTTATTTTAAATATGACAAAATTTTGAAGACTCCAAATAATTCTGACCCGTATAATGATTTTTTTTACTAACCTGCTGTTAAACTTGTGAATTATTTCACAGTGATTTTATTTTTTAGTATTTTAATTTAAATAAAAAGTTTAATATTTTTAAACTATTGTTTTTTTTGTCATAGACCCGTTATGTATTGATAAAATCTGCTTTTGTGTATTTTAAAAAATTTATATGATTTTTTTTTATTTTAAACAAAACTATTTTTTAAAATATTTGAGAACATTCAGGTCTTCGGAATCTAGATTCTGACCCGCCTTTTCAAAAGGACATGTATATTTTTCGTTTGACTTTTTCTAGATATTTAATTGTAATACTTGCATTTTTTTCTTAATCATATTTTTTTTTGTAGTCATATATGTGTATAAATCTTAATCAAAATCTATTTGATTTACTGTAGAAATAATAGTAATTTAAAATTGGCCGGCATACACTCATTTCTTTATAATTATAAATCTATTTTTTAATCATATTTATCTATTCAGATTAAGCTTAGGCATCCGGTTCTCGGATCAGGTCTTTTTGGATCCGCATCCATCGGTTCCTGAAAATTTAAATCCATATAGATATCTATAGTTTTTTAGGTCTGCTCGGTCCGGATCTTGTCGAACTCTTGTCGGTTCAGGTATATAATTCTAATATCCGTAAAACACTAGTAATTTCAGTTTTATTTCGGATTCAGGTTGATTTGGGTATATAGGACCCGAAAAAGAACTGACATATCCAAACTGAATTTGAAAACTCGAAAAGTACCTGCAAATCCTAAAAATACCTGGAGAAAATATATCTGAAACTTACCCAAAATCATATCCGAAAAACCAAAAGGTATCTCAAATTTTACCCGAACACCCAAATTATATTTTTTGGAAATCTAAAATTTATCTGAAGCCTGAAATTATAGTTAAAAACCTGAACCCGAAACTTAAAAAAATATCTGAAATATCCAAAATACACACAATCATCCAAATTTACCTAATATATAATAATTTTTGAGTATTTCGAATACCCGATTGAGTCTCTTGTAGGACGTAGATCCAAACCGAGATTCGTGGGACCCCATAAAAAAGATCCAATAAATATTTTAGCATAGACTCGGATTTAAACATGTATTTTCGGATCCGTTCTAGTTTGGTTCTTCAGGTATGGTAAAATGTTAAACCTATATTAGATCTTGATATGTGCTTGAAGCGCATATATAGTGTTTTTTTGTTTTTTTTCTGTAAATGTGTCTGAAATTAATTATTACTATTTTATTATTAACTTTTTAATCATAAATTTATGAATACAAATTGAAGGTTTATTTTAAAATTTAAATATACTAATTGTTTAGTTTATTAAAAATATTGCAGTAACTATAAATAATATATATATATATATATATACACACACACATACAGTTATGCTAAATTATAACACATACCATAAAACAATAATTTTATATAATAATTGTAATAGCATATTTTTAGTAAAATAGTCTTAACTGGCCTAACTATAATGAATCAAACATAATGATAACATTGCTTCTAAGCTCCAAAATTTTTGAAAAAAAATTATATGAACATAAACCTCTAAACTTGTTAAAAAATAATCCCTTAGATTATTGAATTCTATCTTAATTTGTCAATAGCCTCCTAAAATTTACCTCCGGTCATGTGTATATAAGAACGCTATTGATTATAAGATTAATTAGATTCTGATCCACCCTTAAAAGGACGGGTGTATTTTTTGTTTTATATTTTTTAGAAATTTAATTTTCATATTTTTGTTTTTAAATTTTTTGTGTCATATTTGTATAATTTTTTTTTTCTTATGACCAATCTTTGTAAGATTAAAAGGTTCATATTTGTTTAAAAGTATTGATCAAACAAAACAGTGTTAAACTTGTATAAATCAGATATTATCTAAACAATGTCTAAAACAAAACAGTGTTAAACTTATTAAATGACAACTCCAATATTTTATGTTTAAGTTGTATACCCGTCCCTTTCGTAGTACACTGGTTAATATGATGCAGTTATATTATTTCTTACATGCAGTTAGGTTTTTTTTTGCTAGATGCAGTTACATTATTTCTTATGCAGTTATATTTAGATGTTTTACTTTTAGTTGGACACAATTAATATCAATTGGTCATGCTGGAAAATTAATAGAATAGATTATAAAACCAGAGGTATAGTGAACCTACGTAAACTTACTCGTTAACCCACGGTATAAGTTTGTAAGTAGTGCCCGGCCTGCAGCAGAAGCATTAGAAGCGACCGTAGGGGCCCAAGCCTTTTTCCAAATTGTTTGAGCTAAATTTTTCTTTCAGTTTTCTTTTTTAAATCACACAGCTAAAACCCCAAATTTTGTGTGGGGCCTCCACTACTGCTAGACAGGCTCTATGTAACACATGAAATCACATTTTCTGCATCCAGTAACAATCAAACCTAATCAACTACATTGACACAAAAAGGATGAATCCTATGTCTTACTTCCTTCTTGCCTTTATCAACGAGTGATGGTGATTTTGTATTCGCTGGTGCTTAATCAACGAGTTCCAATAATTGCGCATTTAGCGAATTTGGATATGAAATGGGCCATAGAGTTAGTTAGGCCCATAGCCCAAAAAAATATATATCGCGGCCTATATCGATATCGAACGGTAGAGAAGGAGAGTGCTATTAAGAAACGTGATATATCAATCGTTGGATGTTGTGTTTATATATAGTGTGCTTGTATTATTCGTTCGTTGTACAGGCGTAATCAGCCAAGGAATCGCAAAACCCTCCCATCGCCGTTGGATCTCTCTGTCTATCTCTTATCTTCTTTCTTGTTATTCCCTTTGGACGAAGGAAGTACCCTATAAATCGAATAACAAAAGGTACACATTACTTTTCGCTGAGTGTAACGAACTTCGTAGATACATTTTGGGATTAAATGTTATAGCTTTGTGACTAGTCAAAGAGTAGATGTTTAAGTTTCTTAGGAACATTCTTGAGGTAATTAAAGGTGTGTTCTTTTGGTTTCATACAACAGATGAATAGAGAAAAGTTGATGAAGATGGCTAACACTGTCCGCACTGGTGGTAAAGGGACAGTAAGAAGGTAATGTTATATAAAAGTCTCTCATTTCTTAAAGGCATTAGGCAATGTTATTATGTTTGCTGAGTTGTTTTTGTTTTCTCATTTTCAGAAAGAAGAAGGCTGTTCACAAGACGAACACGACCGATGACAAGAAGCTCCAGAGCACTCTTAAGAGAGTTGGAGTCAACTCTATTCCCGGCATTGAAGAAGTTAACATCTTTAAGGGATGATGTAGTCATTCAGTTCATTAACCCACATAGATAGATGATCTAACCATTATTCAATACTCTCCTAATATCAAAAATATTGTTTTTTTTTTTTTTTTGCAGAATTGCAAGACATACTTCCTCAGATTATCAGCCAACTTGGTAGGTGTTTACACACTCCAAGTCCTTTTTCTAAACTAGTGATCGCTTGATGTTAATCAATTTTCTCTTACTCTGTTTATCTCAGGACCTGATAACTTGGACAACTTGAAGAAGCTAGCAGAGCAATTCCAGAAACAGGCACCGGGTGGAGCTGATGTTCCAGCAACTATCCAAGAAGAGGATGATGATGTCCCTGAACTTGTAGCGGGAGAGACTTTCGAGACTCCTGTTGCTGAAGAAGCTGCTCAGCCCAAAGCTGCTGCTTCTTAGAGCAAGAAAGAGCTCACAAGATCATAAAAATGTTTGTCAGATTCTTGTTTTCTCTAATCTTTGCGAACAGAAAGACATTGTTTTACCATCACTTCTGGTGCTTTGGATATCAAGGTTAGATCGCTTTTTACTTACCATCTGTTCTATGTTTGGTCAACATTTGCAACATAGCCTACCTGATTCTTTGTTCTGACTATTTACATTATAGTTATATTTTATATTTGTATAAGATATTTAAACTTTTTTGTTTCATTATAATCTTATAATGATCACTAACATAATTGAACAAAAAGGATTAGATGAATTTATGGATTTATACTAATATTATTACTTAGCTTCACTGATTTAAATTACATTATTAGATTGAATTAAACTGGTTTAAAACATCGGAATCTGATATACAATTATTTAATCAATGAAATTGTGAGTTGTATAAAGCGGATAAAATCACTTTGGCTAGTACCGACTTGCCTCTTAAGCAGATGCTCAGTCATGTGGCCTGAACAATTTTAGAACCATGTGTTTTTCAAAATAAACGATCAACGTTTAATACAATTTAATGGAAAATCGAAAGATTTTAACATTTTCCAATTATTGGACATACAGAGCAGAAAGGAACATCAATAGTGATCAAGAACATTCCGTTTTGTTCTCCATCTCTTCAGCCTTCCCCTGCTGCGTTAGTGTTTCATAAAGTGGAGCGTTTCGCGTTTCCTTCAGCCAAAGACTCACCACACCGCTCAACACGGACGCGACGCCAATAACAATGAAAGACATCATGGCGTTTTCTCGTCCCAATGCAACTAGCAACGGTGCTGCAGATGCTCCCAGCATGAACGCTTGACCCAACAGTGAAACCGCAAAGTTCCTCACGTTTGTCGGGAACAGCTCGACGCCATAGACATATAGGACATCGTAGGCCATTGAAGACGCCATGAACCCAACCGACTCAACGGCTAGCTTCAGCCATTTGGTAGCAGGTAGTGCACGGGTCACAAGATGGAGCGAGAGAACCGCGCATAGCAAGCAACAAATTCCAGCTAGGTATGATGAGATTGAGAACAATGGACGACGGTTCATGACCCCAAGGAGGAAGCTTCCAACGAAAACCGCTGGAAACTCCATCAAAGCATTGACCGCAACGGTTAAGTAGAGATTGAAGTTGAGATTCTCAGCGTTTAGTTGAATACCGTAGTACACAAAACCAACGCCAAATCCAGCCATCATAACCATTACAATCCTCTTCACTGCCCATTTCGTCTTCCAGAAGTTCTCTGACGACGGCGAAGAAGTTATATCATCTCGTCCTTGTATCGGATCGACTAGGCTTAGATCAGCTGGAAGTTGTTTCCCATTGCGCCTCGCGAGTTTCTTTAAGACCACCATAGCTTCTTTGTTACGTCCTTTGACAAGAAGCCATCGAGGGGACTCATAGGCAAAGGGCAAGAGAAAAACAGCGTATCCAAGAGGAAGAAGGGATGCGATTCTGTAAAGGTTTCTCCATGACTTTCTCTCCAAGTAACCCATGAGTGGCAGAGATAGAAACCCTAACGTGAAGAAGAAGAAACCGTATTGGGCTACTTGCCCACGCCATTTTTTTCCCACGACCTCTGTGGCGAGCACGATACAGCAGGAGCTTATTCCTGATTTAAAGAATCCGTTGGCAAAACGCAAGAAAGCGTAAACCCATATGTTTGGAGAAAAAGAGATCGCTAAAGCTGTGACAAACGTTAATAGACAAGAGATAAATAGTGTCTTTTTCCGACCAAACCATGAATCAGCAAGATACCCATAAACTCCAGAACCTGTTTGGATAAAAACAAAAGGCAACATGATAATCATGTGAACGGTGTTCGAGATTTTAGGGCCGGACACAGAAACCAATCAAACTGAAAACAAGACAATGTATGAGAGCATGATTATTATTGGTGAGCATCTTCGAAACGGCATCTCACAATTTAATATTAATAACTTGTATGTAAACTAGTTAATTGTTATTGAACAAAAAAGAAAACTAGTTAATTGTTAAATTTTAAATTACAAAAATTGATATACACTAATCAGAAAAAAAAAGCAGATTAAGAAGAGTGTCTTAAAGTTTTTTTTTGTTGAAATTCTCAATTATGAACTCACAGGTTCTCTGTTTCTATTGTTTCCAATTTGTTTTTATCTTTTTAATATCTAGAACCTGTATAAGATCATATCTCCAGTGGAGTTGCCTTAACATTTTTCTGTTTTATATAAGTTGATGATTTGTGTTTTGCCTTAGCAATATAGCATAAAAATCATTGAATTTGTAAATGAAAAAGTACAAAAACGTTATCTAATTTAGAATTTAAAATATCTTCTAAAGCTTCATATATTAAAATTAGAAAGAGCACTCTCTAGACAGTTAAAAACCAAACTTTAGAGACTAGATTAAATTCGTACCGAAAAGAGATCCAATGAAGAAAAGAGTGGATGGAAGAGCAACAAGAAACTTATGTTCACATATAAGATTCCACTCTGAAACAATTGTGTCGCTCTTTCCTCCAACCCAGTCCCATTCTCCGGTGGACAGTCCACACAACATCGAGCCCTCAACGATGGCTCCCGTTGCGAGAAGCTTAGCAGCGGGCTTAGCGTCGGAGAAAATTGATATAAGAGTGGACTGAGCATCAAAGGTCCAAGCGATAGAAACCAAGAGAGCATGCACGAACTGAGCAAACCCAAGTGCTCCAATGTGTTGCTCGATCACCTCGTCAACTGTGACTGCATAACCATTATTGGATTTTTGTTGACTTGTTACTTCTCCTTTCTCGGATGCTGATGGATCTGTCGATATGTTTGGTGATGTCTCAACAAGCTTCGGAATTTCTAGTTCCGAAGCTTTCATTTTTCTGTTTTTTCAGGTGTATGTAAGCCTGTTTAAAGGTTTTGTTTTGTTGGTAGATAATATATGTCATAAGGAAGCAACCTTTTATACACACATGGTCGAGCAACGTTTTGTATCACTCGCGAATAAACAATCGTTAAAAGGAGATCATGGGTAATGAGTCATTATTATTATTATTATATAGTTGAATCAACTTTTTCTTATATTGTATGTCTATATATTATCTTTTGAGTTTGATTGGTACATTCATTAACTTTAGACTTTAATTCAAAATTGAAATAATACAAGATTTACTTACAACTTGTCATCGAACATTCACGTAAGACGTATTCTTTACCAAAACTGTAAACAAAAAATGTTTTAGTCTCTTTTAAATACGTCCATGTTTTCTTTTGTCTGCAGATGTAACGCATTTGCAAAAAACGTGACTCTTTTATATTGAAAACAAATATAACAAATTAAACGACAAAAGTTACGGTCAGAGTAAACATGATAAATGACGAGATAATGAAAAAGAATGTGATGCATAAGGATAAGACATTGCTGAAATTACAAAATTAACTAAGCAAGGGCAATCCAGTTGTTTTGAAGGAGCTTGTCTTCAATACAGATCCGGGTTCGTATCCTGCTGATTATTAGGGAAAAAATTTAACATCTGAATTTTTCTAGCGTCTGGTGATCAAAGTGTACTCCTTACATTCGTCGCTAGTTTAGATTCAGTGGGGTTAAGATGCACTTGAATCTACAGAAGTAACTTTTTGATGTGTCAACATGCATGTGAGTACAAAAACTCAGTAAGATTTGCTTGATCGTGCTTTCAAAAAGTTCGGGTTCTATTTGTGGATTTGGCCGAGTAAGACATGAAAATGAGTTTTGGTTTTGGAAGAAACTCTTTGTAAGAAAACGTATTCATCCGTTAGTAGCTTAGTGTTGCGTCTAGGTATGCCAATATGACATACGCATTACTCTTAAAGGTATAATTAATATGTCAGATGATTGTGTGGTTCGACGATTAATATACACTATATATCTCTTTACATAAAGTAGATAGTGCTAGTTCAGAAAAAGAAGAAGAAGTAGATAGTGTAATAGAAGCTAAATAATTTTGGTTCGAAGACAACTAAGTACATTTTACCTTATGGATATAAAATCATGCTTTAAGCCTCGTTTGAATATCAAAAAGAAATGTCAGTTTCCTTTATATATATATATATATATATATATATATATATATATATATATATATATATATATATATATATATATATATATATATATATTTAACTTAAAAGGGTTAAAATCGGATTTATTAGAGAGACAAACCTAATTTTCGGATAGAAGGTGCAGTCTACAAATAGATAATCTCCCGAATATTAAAATAGACCGTAAGTAATGGACCCATAACCGCGTGCCACATGTGAAATCTAATAATTTTAGACGAGTCGATCGCTGGTCTGGACCAACAAGGCAACTCCTCATTTAGTGAAACCACTAGACCACCACAATATGATTTTTTTCTTTAGATATTAGTTTAAGACATTATATAGATCTAGGATATCTCAAGGTTAATAAAAAATAGTGTGAAAATCAACTTATAACAATCTTGAAAATTTTCCATAAGTTTTTTTTGGGCTTCTGATACCTTTTATACATATATCTATAAATATAATATATATATATATATATATATATATATATATATATATAGATATATATATATAAATAATAATTAAAAGGTAAACTTAACTAACTCAGAAAAATAAAATTGATTTGAAAATGAGAAAAATGGATCAACAAACACAAATACAACCTCTAAAAAAATGATCAAATAGAAAAAAATAGTTACTTAGGAAAAAACGTAACAATTTTATTGATATAAAACATAACAATTAGCTCTTCCGAATTTGAACATTTTTTTATAGAAAAAGGTAATTTCATCTCTCTCCAGTATCTAAGCATTATAGATAGTTTTTTCCAAAGAGAGTTAAATCCGTGTGACGGAATGCTACTAGACACTCGATTACCATTAGGCCAACAGCTCTTTGGTGCGAATGTGAACATTCTTTTATCTCTTGTAACCTAGGTCGATAATCTGATAAGCATTTACAACCTATATACAGTATCAATACAACAAAAACTTTAGCAAATGTCATTTTCTGTGAATAATCTTTGGTATATATGGTATCAAATTCTTTCACTCTTAACTTTTCTGGTTATCCCTATAGAAATAGAGGTTGGCGTGTTCATGATATTAACATATTTATAGGTCATAACTCATATGCTTTGTGAAGAATATTTTGCGCATGTTTGGCCTAAATCCACCTGTTCCTCCAACTTTGCAGATTACAATATTCGAGTGAAGATCCTCGTGATCATCATCATTATTATAACTAGACTGAATCTGATAAATTGCGTAACACGTCTTTCGTTGATTCCATGACACATAATGTTCATCCCAGATGAACCTCCAAGTCTCTAACTTATATTTGGCTCCACCTACAGAAAAACAACATATTGTTCATGAACCTCCCTTATAAGTAAATATAATTTATTCGTGTTAATGGCGTTAGCTGAAACCCTTATATTATACAATATCTCAAACACATTACCTTTTTATTGAAGTATTGTAATCTAATCATGAATATGAAAATGTTATAACACTTGTTATTACGCTTAGTGTTTTCGCTAAGTTAGTGTGTTATCATACACGAACTTTTTCTTAATTAAGAAATATTATAGGAAGAATATTCGTAATTTAAAGCTCCTTTTTCATATGTTTTGCGTATTCTTTATATATTAGAGCACAACTCATTTTACCAATTAAATCATGACAAAAAAATGCGATTGATGTTGATACAAGAGAATGTATTTTCCTAAGAACAAAATCCTAAATTTTCTCCCATCATTAACACCACGTTCAAAACGACTTGGTAGATAATGATCATGATTTTAAAATTGTTTTATCTTCTATGTAACTTTCGATCTATTACTTTCTATTTGATCTCCTTCTCTCATTCTTTTTTTTTTGATGAAATATTTAATTTATTGATCAACTCTGAAAGAATGTATTTACAAAATGAAGACTTTTACTTTTCGACTACACAGTAAGAAAAAGAATCAAAACAAAAGGTGATTAGTGAGCTGCAAACCAGTGTACTAGAAGACCCTTCAATTTCGGCTTCAAGTAATATTTTGTGGACATGATACGTATGAGTAATAAAATATATGATTGGAGAAAGTAGATAATAAACGTTCTAGATTATACACGAGTTATTTTGGGTTCACCCCCTAGGATGAACCTCTAGGTTCACCAACCAATAAGATTGTGTCATTTAAAATTTAATATATTTTAAAAAAGGAAACAAAATATTATCGAATTATAATATACTTTCAAAATAAAAATTAAATAAAAAGTATACTAATCACAAAAAACAATCACAAAAAACAAGACTTTTTAATCTAAAAAAAAATAATTTATTTTCAAAATACATTCTTTAAGTTTATAATAATCACCAAAAACAAGACTTTTTAATCTAAATTTTTTTTTTGAAAAAAATAGAATTTAAGACTTTGGATAAATCTTAAATTTAAAAGTTTAAAATTTCTCCAATTGTTTAGGATTTACCCAAGGGTTTAGGATTTACTCAAGGATTTAAGGTTTAGGATTAGGATTTAGGGTATAGTTTTTTGTTGATTGTGTTATAAATAGTGTTTTTTTTTAAAAAAAACAATTTTTTAGAATTTATCTAAAGGTTTTTACTAAAGTATTTAGAGTTTAACATTTAAAGTTTAGTGTTTTTTATGTGGTATTAATTTTTTTTGAAAAAAGATATTTTTTTTTTGCAGTTAGTATTATTTTTATGTATTTTTACTTCTTTTTCATTTTTAAAACGTAATATAATTTGACAATATTTTCTTTCCTTTTTTAAAAGATGTCAAATTTGAAATAACTAAATCCTATTGGTTGGTAAATCTATAGGTTCACCCTAGGGGATGAACCCAAGAATAACTCATAATACACGTTCTATAACAATTACTGATACACGTCTAATATGGTTGAACGTGTAACCTACTTTTTTTTTTTTTGTAAACAACGTGTAACCTACTTGATTACTGATAATTCTCAATTTACTCAAACTTCATGAGTAATAAATAATATGGTTCTAGAACGCAAGAAATTTAGTTTTATGAGAAAGCAAAAATATTCCCAAGCATAGCATGGGCTCAATACTAGCTGATGATCAGTATCGTGGACAGATGACGATCAAAGACTCAAAGTATATAACGGTAAGGCATATTCTACAGAGATTATATGGGCATGTTAAGGTTGATGCCTATAGTTTCCAAAGACTCTTATTTATACTTTTATAATAAGAGAGATGGTTTATGAGTAAGCATCCGATCTTTATATATTAATATTATGTCCCGGTCGTCGTAGCACTAACTGGAGTATTCAAGTCAATCAGAATTCACACAAACTGTATGAGTAAGTCAAGTTTTAAGTCCCAACTAAATTTATATCTTTTGTTTAACATTTGTTTAGAAAATTTATTTTGGAACAATTTGGAAAAATACACTCATGGTTCGAACTCAGGACGTAAGGGTTCTAGATTACCACAGAATACCACTAGACTAATGAAACTTTTTGGAAAAATTGGCCGAAAATCATATATATTTTTGAAAGGTTGGAAGCTCATGCTTCTTCAGCTTCCTATCAGGATCGGGCCTGCTAGTCACACTATAGAAGTTTTAAACAAAACAGTTTGATTACCAAAAAAAACAATCAACGTTTCATACGATTGAATGGAAAACCAAAGGATTTTTACATTTTTCCAATTATTGGACATACCATAGCAGAAAGGAACATTATTAGTGATCAAGAGTGTTCTGTTTCGTTTACCATCTCTTCAGCCTTCCCTTGCTGCGTCAGTGTTTCATAAAGTGGAGCGTTTCTTGTTTCCCTTAGCCAAAGACTCACCACACCGCTCAGAACAGACGCAACGCCAAACACAATGAAAGACATCATGGAGCTTTCTCTCCCCAATGCAACTAGCAATGGTGCTGCAGATGCTCCTAGCATGAACGCTTGACGCAACAGCGAGACCGCAAAGTTCCTCACGTTTGTCGGGAATAGCTCGACACCATAGACATATAGGACATCGTAGGCCGTTGAAGACGCCATGAACCCGACCGCCTCAACGGCTAGTTGCAGCCATTTGGAAACAGGTAGTGCACGGGTCACACGATGGAGCGAGAGAACCGCGCAGAGTAAGCAACAGATTCCAGCTAGGTATGATGAGCTGGAGAACAGTGGACGACGGTTCACCACCCCGAGGAGGAAGCTTCCGATGAAAACCGCTGGAAACTCCATCAGAGCGTTGACCGCAACGGTTAAGTAAAGATTGAAGTTAAGATTCTCAGCGTTTAGTTGGATTCCATAGTATACAAAACCAGTGCCAAATCCAGCCATCATGACCATCACTATCCTCTTCACTGCCCATTTAGTTCTCCAAAAGTTCTCTGATGAAGACGATGTTTGACCGTCTCTTCCTTGAATCGGATCAACTAGGCTTAGAACGGCTGGAAGTTGTTTCCCATTACGCCTCGCGAGTTTCTTCAAGACCACCAAGGCTTCTTTGTTACGTCCTTTGACAAGAAGCCATCGAGGGGACTCATAGGCAAAGGGCAAGAGAAAAACAGCGTAAACAAGAGGAAGAAGGGATGTGATTCGGTAAAGGTTTCTCCATGACTTTCTCTCCAAGTAACCCATGAGTGGTAGAGATAGAAACTCTAACGTGAAGAAGAAGAAACCGTATTGTCCTACTTGCCCCCGCCATTTTTTACCTACGACCTCGGTGGCGAGCACGATACAGCAAGAACCTATTCCTGATCTGAAGAACCCGTTGGCGAAGCGCAAGAACGCGTAAACCCAAATGTTTGGTGAAAAGGAGATCGCTAAAGCTGTGACAAACGTTAATAGACAAGAGATAAGTAGTGTCCTTTTCCGACCAAACCACGAATCAGCAAGATATCCATAAACTCCAGAACCTGTAGGGACAAACAAAGGCATCATGAGAATCATGTGAACACACTTATTAAGACCATATGTATCAAGAATTTCTTAAAAAGACTTTCACTATATGTATTAATATTATAATGAGAGTTTTTTTTCTAAAATTTAATAATATTATGTTTAGCAAAAACTTTTTTGACAATATTTGAAAGACCATGTAAAATATTTTCACTTAAACTCTTAAGAGACTATTATTATACTAATATATATATGATCATAGAATATAGTTGAAGAATTAATGCTCTAAAGTTTTATGAAAGTTAATTAATTCGTACCAAAAAGAGATCCAATGAAGAAAAGAGTGGATGGAAGAGCAACAAGAAATTTGTGTTGGCATATGAGGTTCCACTCAGAAACAATAGTGTCACTCTTTCCTCCAACCCAATCCCACTCTCCTGTGGATAGGTCACACAACATGGAGCCTTCCACGATGGTTCCAGTTGCGAGAAGCCTCGCAGCTGGCTTAGCATCTGAGAAAATGGATATGAGAGTGGATTGAGCATCGAAGGTCCAAGCAATAGAGACCAAGAGAGCATGCACGATCTGAGCAAAGCCAAGTGCTCCAATGTGTTGCTCGATCACTTCGTCAACTGTGAGTGCATAACCGTTGCTGGATTGTTGTTGGCTTGTTGCTTCTCCTTTCTCGGATGCTGATGAATCATTCGATATGTTTGATGATGCATCCACAAGCTTCGGAGGTTCAGAAGGTTTCATGTTTTTCTGTTGTTTTCAGGTGTAAATAATCTTGTTTTAAGGTTTTGTTTTGTTGGTTGATATGTCTTAAGTATGTAACCATATTTATACACATGGTCGAGCAACGTTTTGTATCACTCTCAAATAAACAATCTAATGAAAGGAGATTGTGGGTAACGAGTCATTAATTATTATAACCAACTTTTTCTTATATTGTGTCATTGTGTCCCTATTCTATATGTTGCGTTTGATTGGTACATTCATTAGTTTGAGATTTAATTAAAATTTGGAAAAACAAGATTTACTTACAACTTGTCATCGAACTATTAACATTCATGTAAGTACGTAACTCTTTACCAAAACTTTAAACAACAAAAGTGTGTTACTCTCTTTTATTTCTATTTTTCGTCCATTTTTCTTTGTCTGTAGATGTAACGCATTTGCAAAAAACGTGACTCTTTATATTAAAAACAAATATAACAAACGACAAAAGTTACGGTCAGAATAAACATGATACATGACGAGAAAATGAAAAAGAATGTGTGGTGCATAAGGATGCGACATTGCTGAAATTACAAAATTAACTCTTTGATGTGTCAAGATGCATGTGAGTTCCAAAACTCACTAAGATTTGTTTGATCGTGCTTTCAAAAAGTTCGGTTCTATTGTGGAGTTTGGCCGAATAACACATGAAAAATGAGTTTTAATTTGGAAGAAACTCTTTGTAAGAAAACGTATTTATCCGTAAGTATCTTAGTGTTACGTCTCGGTATAGCGATATGACATATGCAGTACTCTTTAAGGTATATACATGCCAGATGTGGCTCGACGCTTAATTAATATACTTTATCCATTTACAAAAAGCAACTAGTGCTAGTGCCTAGTGCAGAAAAAAACGTAGCTGACACAAAAAGAAAAAGAAAAAAACCAAGTAATGTAAAGAGAAACTTAAGCCATTCATGAAATTTCTACATAAATTCTGAATAAAACTGTATAAAATGGTTCTTTTGATACTTTTTAATATCTACCAGAGCTTGATACATAAATATCAGTTTATATTTTTAAATATTTACATATTTCTATTTTTTTATAAACACAACAGTCCAATAGTTTATGTGCTATAAAAATAGTATTCCGTGCTTGTTATTAAAATTTTGAAAAATTAATATTGACCTATTGATAGTTTGAGTAATAGTTTTTTGTTACATGAAACTATTTGCCAAATGTAAAAAAAATTAAATATTTTGATCAAATATGGATAGTATGGTAAGATTTAGATACGTTAGAAAAAATATATTTGGTTATAAACATTAAACATTGATTTACAAATAATTCAAATATATTTAAATTTCAGTATTATTTTTTTTTAAAAATAATTAATAGCAACCAAAATGGTTAAACATATACTTTAAAATTCTTGAAAAATATACAATCCTAGGTGGGATTTAATTATATTAAAATAATATTGAGTTACAAATATTTCGTCTTGTTCTATAAGTATTTTAAAATATTTAAAATCTTAGCATATATAGATTTTATTATTCAAAATAATTAATGGTAAGCTAAACATATATTTTAGGAATATTCAAAATATTGTTTAATGTCGAATTTAAACTTGAATTTCGTTCAAAATAATTAATTGTAACATTATCCTATTTTAATATTGTTAAAATAAATTTTAAATATGAATATTCTTAAAAAATCAGCTAATTTATTTTAGGGAATATATTAAATACAAAATTAAGTTAAATTGATTTAGGAAACTGTTTAATAAATAGAAAATACAATAATTCCTTAAATATATGTTCATTTAATAGTTAATTTAATTACTTCAGTGACATGCCATTGTAAATAAAACTGAAACTAAGGAGTAATTTATATTTGTACTTCAGTTTTAATAATAGAGATATCTATAAATACGCCATATATAAATTATATAAAATAATAAGAAGAAGGTAAAATATTCTAACTCAGCAAAACAAAATTGTTTTGAAAATAAAAAAATGGAAAAAAACAAACATAACCTCTAATAAAAAGATTAAAATAGGAAAAACAGTTCTTACACCGGATAGCATTACATCATCGTATAATCTCTAACTCTATTACTTATGATTATCAATTACATGCAACATATGTGATATTGATGAAAAGTTCTATTGATAATTGTTCTTTCCCCCAAAACATTTTGTTGCATCTTTGTGTTTTAAATCTATGTGTACCAGTAAAAGCCTAGTACTCGTACGGTATGTCTTTTCGGTTTAGAAAAATTACTTTTTTCTATTGTATATTTTCTTATTGGAAAAAAGAAATCGAATTTTTGAAGCTTGTATAAATATAGATCTAAGAATTTTGTAAGTCATTCATTCACACAATAATAAAAAATCTTAAACGAATATTTGCCTCAATTTATTTTACTTTCTTTCTTCTTAGTTAATTCGCGACCGTTCTCA
Organism: Hirschfeldia incana; assembly: GCA_026261945.1. Classification (NCBI taxonomy): domain Eukaryota; kingdom Viridiplantae; phylum Streptophyta; class Magnoliopsida; order Brassicales; family Brassicaceae; genus Hirschfeldia; species Hirschfeldia incana. The sequence goes on along the minus strand of JABCMI010000133.1, from coordinate 273,397 downwards.
ACACATTTGGATTGATGGACGATTTCGTATGTACGACATTTTTGATGGAAATGCACTTTCCAGAACAGAAAAGCACAACGAACAGTTTTGCTTACAGTACTCTTGAACCTCCGATAAGTTTTGTATTCTATAATCTGTACAGAATTGTATAGTTTGAGATTGGAATTGCAGATCTGGATGTATAGATAACGATTAGACTCAAGTACTTCCACGATAGGAAAAATAGTTAATTATGGAAAAAACGTAAACTCAACCGGTGCTTCCACGATAGGAAAAGTAGTTAAATTATTAGGGGAAAAACGTAAACTTTTTCTTGATGTAAAACATAAAACTTTTGCATTCATCTTTTTACACATTTAATGGCGCTTGAAATTAATCGAGTTTCCGATTTGGATCCAATCATTAACAAATTTTATATTGTTCCATAGCAGGATCATTAAAGATTAGTATATTAACGAGGTGCGATCATCCAAAGAGGCCATGAAGAAAGTGGTTCCAATAGTAGGATTGGGACATTACGTGGTGGTTAATTAATGGGTCTACTGGGAATTGGGATGTAGAAACTTAATTAGCTCTTGCGAATGTGAACATTATTTTATCCTTGTAACTAGGTCGATAATCTAATAAGCATTTGCAACCTATATATCAATACAACAAAAAAAATAGCAATTTTCTGCGATATACATATAGTGATATGGTATCAAACTCTTTCACTCTAACGTTTTCGGTTTCTCCCTATAGAAAGAAAGGTTGGCGTGTTCATGATATTAACATATTTATTAGGTCATATACTTCATGAAGAAATTGCTGCGCACTTTTTTTGGGGCCTAAATCCACATCTTTTCTACCATCTTTTACAATCGATTCGAGTGAAGATCCTCGTGATCATCATTATAATAACAAGACTCAATCTGATAAATCGTGTAACACGTCTTTCGTTGATTCCATGACACATAATGTTCATATCCCACATGAAACTTCCAACTTATTATTTGGCTCCACCAATAGGAAAACAACACATTGTTCATGAACCTCCCTCACGTGAATGTAATTATTTGTGTTAATGGCGTTAGCTGAAACCCTTAACAGAATATAAAATTTCAATCTCATTGCCTTTTTCATTTTTTCGTTGAAGTATTGTAATTTAATCATAATTTCAAAAAAAAAAAGATAGTGTAATTATACACGATCTTTTTCTTAATTAAGAAATATTTTAGGAGGAATATCCGTAATTTAAAGCTCCTTTTTCATGTGATTTCTCGTATCTGATGATAAATTACGTAAGATTGTGCTTCACATATCGTGGACAAATGAGGATCAAGTGTATAACTGGAAGGCATATTCAACATAGATTCTATGGGAATTTTAAGGTAATATGCCTATAGTTTCCATAGTATTTTTTTTGAGCAACTAGTTTCCATAGTCTTATTTATATTTTTATAATAAGATAGATGGTGTATGAGTAAGCATCCGGTTTTTATATATCATGTTCCGGTCGTCGTAGCACTAACTAGAAGTAATCATGTCAATCAGAATTCCCGCAAAGTGCGTAAGTCAAGTTTTAAGTCCGATTTATTATTTTTTTTTGATCAAATAAGTCCGAATAATATGTAACGAAATAGCTACTGCAAATTATAATTTGTTGTATCCAAAGTAAACTACGAACCTCACATTATCTTGCAAAGTGACGACAAAAGAAAAAAAAATGGTCTGCTTTGCATCAACAAGATGATAGAAGCATAAAACCGAGGAAACCGAGGACACTATCACTAGTGGAAAACTAGTAATGATACGACATAAATGCTAATATATAATGCCACATACCATTTACCAAATGATCATCAAATCCATACTTAACCCATTTTCAGTTGTCTTCTTTTCTTTACACTAATAATAAATTATGAATATATATGATCAATTATTAGTGGATGACGAGTTGTGGGAATACCGCAAATGCTTCTTTATTAAAGTTAGGCAAGCTTAAGCAATTTTTTTTTTTTTTTGAAAAAGGGCATTCAAATTTAAAAACACAACTTGACAACCATAAATCTGAGAAAGTACGATTAGACAAGCCTTATATTCAACCAAGCAAGCTTAGAAAGTAAAAGAACTTATGATGCATCATAAGTTTAGTGAGAACAAAGTAATCATGAAAAACTTAAGGAGTTGGTAGATGGTATCTACGGCCTCGACGACCATGTTTACCCCTTCCCCCAACTGTTTTCTATTCCATATCTTGATATTTTGGAGTGGTTGATTGGCCTTCCTCCTCTCGACATGTTGAGCTTCGCCGTAGCTTCACTCATAAACCGATCTCCATCATCTTGCTCAACTGGTTGATCAATTTGATTGTAAGAGGAGCTACCATGTATAAGAGATTGCGGAGAGGCCAATGGATTGTCCGTTGTAGCCAACTTGGCTTCAAAGACAATAATAGGTGATGAAATTTCTTCCATAATAGTGTTGTGAGCTGGAACAGAATGAGTACCTGCTAATGGTGATGAAGTGAATTGGAAGTTGGAGCCAGTGGCTATAGTTACCTTAGGATGAGTGAAGTTGTTTGGTGGCGTTGAAAGATCCTTCACCTTAACACCAACTTTTTTGTTTACAGTCTCTAAATTGTAATATTACAAGCAAAAAAACTATATCTATATATATATATATATATATATATATATCAGTTAAATTTGTTGGCAATATGAAAGCCTTTTCTAAAAAGATTACTGTTAATATTGGTAAAATCAACTATTGAACATCCAAAATTTGGGCTTGGTAGTGTCAATTTTTTTTTGAAATATTGCTATTTTTTTAATTCCTTTTTCAATAAAAGAAATTGCGGCAGTACTTCGAGTTTAGATTTTGCTAAACAATTGTTCTACTGCAAAACTATTTTAGGCTTATCAAGTCGCATACCCAGCACTCATACGAATACGGTCTCATTCTCAGGATGGAGGAAATATTATCTTGTGTTCTTGTCAAGAAACTTTATCACTGTTGCTACTGAGTTTGTGGTATCTCCGTTGTTTGTCCAATTGCGTTCTCTCCAAAGAGTGTGCATTGTTGCCTGGAGCATAGTGAAGAAGAAAAATATTGATTTTTCAAGCTGGTGGTCCCTTAATAGTTGAATGATGTCACTCAAATGGTGGGTGTAAGGAGAGTCGAGCAACTGGTGAGTGAGACCCTTCCAAGCTTCTGCCGCGTAGACACACTAGAAAAAAGATGGTCTCGCGTTTCAGATAGAGCTTTATAAATTGAACATGAGGTAGTAGCTTGAGGGTTCCATTTCTAAACTCGATCACTATTGTGCCCAATTGTAGGAACTTTATTTTACTACTATAGGACAACTGATATTTATAAAAAATAATAATAACATAAATTAAAATTATAATACCGAAATACAAGAATAGAAAAGAATTGTAGAGTCGAGATGGTTAATCTCTTTCTTTAAATCTTTAAACGCCTCGTAGTGTGACGGTTGCATAGCGCTCAGATTCCCAGGATACAACTACATCATTGTTTCTGTTTTACCATCACCAAAAAAAAAAAATCTATCGACCCTAATTTTGTGTTGTACTCTCAGACTCAAAATAATAAAATACTAGTATAATACTTACAAGCCCTTTTATAGAAATATAATGAGAGGCACACATTTCATTTTTCAACATAAAAAATAAATATTCTATGGTGCACTAATGGAGTCTTTAATTCTTATCAATTAATATGTTAATTTATTTCACATTTTGACCAAGAAATTAAAGAGTAAAAATGTTATTGTTTGACCAATTCAAACTAGCATAATTCCAAATGGATTTCTTCTTTTATATTTTATCAATATAAAAAATCAACATATATTTGATTTATAAGATTAAGTTAATGACATGAAATCCAATTAACAAATCAAAACTCAAATCCAAATTTAATATCTAATGTGTGTATTTGCTACTTTATACAAGTTTCTCAAACCACACACATTAAACCTCTATTTCTCATTCACACAAACTTTATTTTTAGCATATGAACACATTTTTCATAATGCTAAAAAAATAGTTTCCAACACCAATAACTGCAAGGGAAGCCCAATTTATCCAGCCCAAGAGAGAATAAGGTCGATCATGAACTCGATCTGGAGCATCTCGTCAGGATTAACTGAGTCAAAGGATCTCTGGCTAACGATTAAGGACATGTTTGTTTCTCTATTTTAATGAGCCATCTGAATGAAGATGAGAGTTTTGTTTTTGCACTAAAAAGTACAACTCATCTAGATGGATCATCCGGATAACTTTCGGATATTTAAGTTAATTTTAAAATTCATCTAGTTGAACAAATTTGAATCATTTGAATGCAGATGATTCATACAAAATGATATAATGTATATTATGTCTCTAATATAATTCACAAATTACAAAACTAAACATAATATCATTTTTTCCCACACAAAAACTGACAAAACTACAAAAAAACGTATCTCGGGACGGTCACACTGCTCACCCTTGTATAGCGGTTAACGCAAGAAGGGAACAAAACAAAGGCTTCATCGTTTTTTAGTTTATATAGATGATTAGATTTGAAATGTTATTGTTGAAGAAAATGTGAGTTCATGTGTTAGGTATTTATACACCAATGTGTATATATACATGCACATACATCTGTGTATACACTACGATCAGGTTTCGATTATTAATTTTAAAATTAAGTGTGTAGATCGAGATTTGAGAAGATGCCTATCTTTTTTTACTCCACCCTCCTTCCACGCATCTTTAGTTTAATTTATTTTTTGCTATAAATTTTTTTTGCTTAGTTATTTCTTATGTGGAGAAGAGTTTTAGGCTGGTCTTGGTCTTGGTCAGTTGGTTAAGGAATAGGTTTATGTATGCGCGTTCACTACAACTTTAGTTTTATTAGTTTTTGATTTAAACGTTATGAAAGAGAAAACAACAACTAAAAGCTTTGTTAATTTTCCGGCTCAATTTGGTTCTGCTAGGTGTTTTGGCCAAAAGTTTGGTTAACCGTTGACAATTTTCAGACATGTGTTTTTAACAATGAAAATCAAATTTAATTTTATTATTCAAATTTGAGGTGGTCCGAAATTATAACAACTAATTAAATAAAATTCTCTATGCAAAGATCTTGCCGTCTTAGCGAAAGAGTCATGAACCTGACTTTTTGCGTTCGAAGAATGTGGGTAATCTTAAAGCCCGTAAAGCATATAATAAGAGTCTATATCCTCTCCAATCTTATTGCAAAGTTTGGCCAAGTATGGAATTCCTTAATCATGGCGATCAAACCCCTGCAGTTCATTCTGAAGCTCTGACATGTCGAATGCTAAGCATACTTTCAATCACCCATCTTAGTGCTTTCACTTCTCTATGCAGGGCAGACTCTCTCAGATCATAACACCCACTCTGCATACCACACTAATTCCAATAATCCTTGTCTATCCCCAAAAGAACTTGTCATTTTGAGCCTTCCAAATATACCAGATTATCTAGGGATAAGGATCCCTGTCAAAATCTGGTTCGATTATATTGTTCTTTCTCTAGAATAGGTAGTCCATATTAGCATAGCTCGGTGCAGGAAAAATCTCTGGATTTGTTGGTGTTGCTGATAAAGACCAAGCCTGTAAAGTTGGGTGACACTCGAATGTGGCATGTATAACAGACTCTTATGTTCTCCACATATCTAGCAATAGTCATAACATCTCATATCATGTTGTTTCAAATTCATTGTTACTGCCACATGACTTGTAATCAATTACCATATAAGATGACATACCTTTTGAGGTACTCTTATCATCCAAATCCATACTCTTTAAAGTGTTATTTGCTAATTTGTACATTTAGCTAAATTTGAAGCTTTATAAACTTTTCAAGTAATCCATTTTAGATTTTCATTTCCCATTCAAACCAAATGTGATTTTGACATGTAACTTCATAGTGTTCAAAAGTTTGTTATTCTAATGAACGTCTTCGCCTGAAAATTTATAGAAAAAACTATCTTAAACCATATTGTCAAAAACGAGTTCCAACAATAATAAGAGAAATTGTATATGAACAATCATCTGGTCTTTATATATCATGTTCCGGTCATCGTAGCACTAACTAGAGGTAATCAAGTCAACGAAAAACTTCGAGTACTTCGAATTTCGATTCACTACCCTTCTCTGCCACAAAAAACTTCGATTCACTACCCTTTTCTGAATTTCGATTCACTACCTTAGTGAATCGAAGTTTTCCGTGGCAATAATTTCAGATTTCTTACCCTTCTCTACCACGAAAAACTTCGATTCACTAAGGTAGTGAACTTGAATCTCAAAACTCTGATGATATTCTGGATTCTTTTAATTTCGTTACTCTTAGAATCTCATCTCCACTTGAATCACTTATATTCAGAACCTGTCATCAAAAGTCAGCCTCTCTGTCTTTTTCGAAACATTTGATTTTTATTATCAGTGAATTTGAATTTCTTTGCCAAAGAGTCGTGAATCGTGTTCATCTTTCTTGAAGATAATATGTTGAATCGTCGGGTTTATCTTGTTTGTCTAAATCGCTTTTCATATGTTGAAGCCATTTTCCAGATTGTCTAAATCACTTTGCTAAAGAGTTGAAGACGATTTACTAATTGTCTAAATCGATTTTCATATGTTTCTGGAAAATATTGTTTTCATGTCTTTCTTACGACATTAAACATTTTTGACAGAGATCTATGATGATGTTTTCATATGAAGGACTTTCTGAAGAGTGCATTCCAACAATGCAAATGAAGTTAGATGCTGAGATCGATGATGAGGTTTCGCGTCTGTAGTATTTTCATGTTTTAGAAAACAAACTTATTGACTGATATGTAGTACTTCATATTTCGGAATCATTATCTACTTGATGACTATAAGTTGTGTAATTTGATTATGAATTTTAAGTAGAAATCGTTGAAACAAGCTGATTCATATCCACAGGAATTAATACGGGTTCTAGTTATAAATTTGGAGGCAGCTTTTAAAATCTAGTCCAGCTTGAATCAACGTAAACACCCGTTATCTTTTTGATCATCTTGTCTTTGTTTTTAACGAGTACAACAGGATAGAGGACTAATTTTTTAACCAGTAAATAAAATGTCTAACCAGAACAAGAAACCATCGAGTCAAACATTCTAACCAGAAACAAGAAATAAGTCGAAATCTAAACAAGAAACAGAAAACAAAGTCTTCATCGTCTGATGTAATCCATAATTTGATAATCCTAATTAGTAAACCTATTATTGCAAATAAGTCTGCTACAACATATAACTCCTTGAAAGACTGCCACAGTGTGTAGTCAAAGTCTACTATTACATAAAGTTAGTCTTGTACGACAACGAAGTATACTAATTCATAAAGTTTGTTGTTTATAAACGAAGAACCATAAGTCTGAGATCTCATGAACTCGAAAATCGGCCAATTAAAAAAAGTATATGACAAAAAAATGTCTTCCATTATGAAAGTTTTCGAAATACTGCACCAAATGTTAGCAATAAAAAAAAAGTTTTCGAAATACTATAAACCGGCAATCATAAGATAAAATTATATTAATAGATAATAATTTTTTCCCACATATAAAATATTTATGTTAAAAAATATAATATGATGACAGACTACAATACATATATAAAATTTTACATATCTTTAATTTTTGTATATGCAATAATATATTATGTAAAATGAATAAACATAAAAATATTACTAAAATGGAAAATTTTATAAAGCGTCTAAAAATTTAACATAATTTATGTACAAAATAATTTTCATGCACATATTAATTTGCTTAATAACCAAATGCAAATAGAATAAGATAAATATATAATAATAAGAAACAAATACATGTGATAATTTTAAATAATTGGTTATTTACAACATGTAAATTTTAAATTATTATATTTCTAATAGATATATTAACATTGAAACATATGATTAAAATTAAAAATGCATACCACTAATGATCTAAAATAAAAATATATATTTTTATAAAATTAAAAATAACATCTGCACGGCTGTGCGGGTCGCGATCTAGTCTTATCTATTAAAATATAAGTCACAAATTCTCTTTATGTGTGATTTTTTAAAAAGATGGACTACCACTAGAAAATCATTTCATTTATTTCAAATTAATATTTTGGCATCATTAAGATAACAAATCTTATATAATCAACACATATAACAATTTCACCTATAAAACTGTCATATTTTATTTTTCAATTATAAAAAATCTGTTGTAAAAAAATATGACAAAACCTTGATTAAAAAAATTAAATATTTTATTATATAATGAATTAATTAATTTGGTATTAGTAGTATAATATTATTATAATTTATTTTTAATCAAGATTTTCTTATAAGATAAAAAAATAAAATTTTTCTGTTACTTTCATAAACTTTCTAACTAAGATTTTTTATTTATTTATTTTGTAATGTTTAAATTACAGCTACATATAAATTTGTATGCTTAATAATAAACCTTCATATATAAAAGTGAAAATTCCCCCATATGTAATATACTTAAATATATGTGAATGTTATTTTTTTAATTTGATTGCTCGTTTTCCAAAATAACAAAAATTAATACTAAATGTATAACTATATATTTAATTGATAATATTAATCTAAGAAGCTATAAGTTTACTTTTGTTAAAATATATTCAACAGTCTAAATATTGTGAAATGTTATAATATTTTTAGACATACCAATACTTTTATATTTTACCAAACTTACAAGAGTTTATTGAGTTTAATAATTAAATATGAATCCAACAAACAAAATACCGGCCTGGGCCTTACAAAAATACTGTAAAGAGATTAAAAATTAAATGTGATAGTTTGAAACAATCAGTTTGATTAAAAAGAGTAAACTATAACAATATTAAGTTTCAAAAAGTGATTTCCACATTTTAAAATAAGTGATCATTATAACATACCATTTGAAGTAAAAACAAAATGTCTATGTAAAATATAATGAGAACAGATACCCGCACGGTTGTGTAGATGAAAGATCTAGTAATTGTTAATATGGTTAAAACTTCGGTTGAGACCAAATATGTTGTATTCAAGAGTTGGTTAATCTAAGTTGCTGCTCTTATCATTTTTGTACTGACAGTAACCTTAACAGAGGAGCTTTTTTTTGTAACACCATAACAGAGGAGCATATCCTTATGGTTTAACAAGAAAAACAAAAATAGGTCTAGAGTGCTACTAATTTCCCCATTTTCGAAAGGCGTTAGATCTGAAATTAGCTCGGTCAACAAGGTTAGATAGCCAAGTGACTTTTTAAAATTTCTGTTCAAATTCCAAGTAATCTGAATCTTAAACTAGAGACATGATAAAAAGAAAAAAAAAACAAAGAAAAGTGAACACATTTAGGGTTTTATTATTAGTCGCCAGTTAAAACTCATATCCTCTTAATTTTGTAGTCTAATTTCTCTTAGATACTAATTGACTTGATCTTGGACAAAGTCTCATCCTCGCTAGCTCTCATGAACACAACGTGAAATGGCTCGGAGTTTAAACCCAAACGCCAATTGCCAGATGCGTCCATAAATACTCCGACATCCACGCAATCTTCATCGTCATCTTCAGAACAGCACACTATTTTGTAAGTGTTAAGATCTTCAGAGGCTTTTCTGATCTGGAAGAAATTAGGCTTAGGACCAGCCGCTATGAGCGACGTCCTAAAGTGACTGTCAGACGCAGAGATATACCAATAGGTTGACTGAACGCAGGTCATAGGTTTGATGTCCATCTCGATCTTGAGGTTCTCTGATTCCGGAACGAAACCGACCCTAGATTCCCAGTTTGAGAATTTTATGGGAATGCCCCTGTCGACATGAAATGTTTCCATCCCGATATAGAGGGGACACTGGTAGCCTACACGGGGAGCGAGAGTCAGGCCGCTACCTCCAACGCCAACCATGCGGGGGAGAACGTGGTAACTGCCGTTGAGTATGATATTACCATTAATGTCTAGAACTGGTCCGCCGGCATTTGCGGTCACAGCCAAAACAGCTGCTAAGGCAAGAAGGATGAAAAACATAGGATTCATTCTTTTTTTGAGGTCGTGTAGCTGATTAGATTTGAATGTTTATTATTCGATGAAGAAAATGTGAGTTCATGTGATCGATATTTATACACGAACGTGTGTATATATGCACATACAGCTTTGTATACACCGCGCTTAGGTTTTGATTTGAATTATTTAACTATAAAATTCAGCAAGTACATCGAGATTTGAGAAGATGCCATACTTTTTTAATCCACCTTTCTTCGAAGCTTATTTATTTAATTTCTTTTCTATGATTGCTTCTTTAATTAGTTTAGCCTAGTCTTGGACAGCTGGATACAAAATAGATAATGTATGTTCATTATAGATCTGGGTTTGTAAGTTTTTTATTTAAACGTTATGAAATAAAAAAAAAGAACAGCTAAAAGTTCCCCGTAGTTCTGCAACTTGTGTTAGTTATCTCAGTCTAATTTGGTTTGGTTCTAAATTGAGCCCCTGGTCAAAAGTTTGTTTACCCTTATAGTCAGACAGAAAATACTAACCCTGGATAGTTTTCACACATGTATTTAATTCGCACTTTAGATTCTTGTGATATGAGCGGAAGTCTTCAGAAAATAAGGATAAGAACAGAGTCAATTCATATGCATATGCGTATAGACTACATAATTAATTTTTATCCTCGTTGTTTCACAGATTTTCCTGGTGTGATTACTTTTATGAGGAACTTGTTCCACTTTCCAAGCACCATCGCTAATTGTTTTAACTTAAATAATTTTCTAAATTTTAATAGTTTAAGTATTAATAAGTTTGGAGATAAAATTTTAAAAATAGAGAAGACATTAATTTAACTGTTGTTCTAATTTTCTGGATGCAACTTTTGTTAATGCACAAATCAAGATCTTGATATGGGGTATTTTTAAGTGAGTAGCAAAAGATTTTGTTAATAACTATAAGTATATATCTGATTTTAAGCTATATGCAACATCAATATAAATATTATGAATAAAAAGAAAGAATTAAACTAGAAATATACGGTTGAATATACACATGTTTGGTTATTTATGGATATCCATTCGTGTTTGGATATCATCCGTTCGGATTCGGATATCCGACATCTCCTAGTTCAATACATGTTTGGATATTTTGTTACTTCAGTCCGGCTTTCTGTTCAAAATTTTCAGGTCGGATAAGGGTATCAGATAAAACTATTTAGGAAAAATAATAGTTTATGTCAAATTCAGCTCCGTGTCATGCACAAAATCTTTTATTTTTAGTTTTGAAATATCTAATATAAATGAAAATATTGTGTACTATGATTTGTTTGTCTTTATTACATTTAAATTTTAGCTTTCAATCTTGGTTTTGGATGTCAAATATATTTAAATTTTGAACATGTAAAATATAAATTTTATATAATAACTAGTTGTTTCCCTGCACCATGTGCAGTGATTTTTTTAAAAACATTTTAATTATATACTATATATTTTTAAAACCTGTTAATGTTTTAGGTTTTATTATTTTCCTATTAATGTTTTAATTTAAATTTTAATTTAGTTAAACATAAAATTAAGAGAAAATAAAAAATTTGATTTATTTTAAATTATACTGTATTAAGAAATATATATATATATATATATATATATATATATATATATATATATATATATATATATATATATATATATATATATATATATTTAAAATTATAACTTTAGAAAGATTTTCATTTATTTCTTTTTGTTTATACTTATTAAATAAATTTGTATACTTTTCTTTAAAGATGATATGAATTTTGTTATAGTTATAAAAATAAAATTAACTAGAATTTCTAAAATCTAACATTTATAAAATATAAATAATAAATAAATGGTGTTACAATTAAAATTTTAGATTTTTAACAACAAATTGTATACTATTTTGAAAATCTTGTTTCGTAATAAAAATTACATGATTCGAAAAATAAACTAAATAATATTTCCAAGTTTATAGAATATTATATACTTATTACATTATTTAATATCATATTCAAGTAGAGATAATTATGAGTTATTCCATATTTTAAGAAGTTTATCAAAAGTATAAATCAATATTTAATACAGTTGTTATGTCATATTTTGCCATTAATCATGTCATTTATTTTATTATTTCATGTCATTTTTTTAGCGTAATTGATTGTAGAGATAACATATATCAAATCAATTCTCAAATTATGTTTAGGGGATTGGTAAAATCAGTTTACGTGTCCGGTAAATATATCTTCCGTACATGAATACCTACGATGGTCGCACCATCCGTTAACCTTACCCTCCCTTCTGACCAAACTGATTTGTGTCATTACATGAACATTATTAAGTTTTATTTTGGTTGAAAGTTAAAACTCTGGTGTGTGCCTATTTGACTTTTTCCACATATACCAAATCCACAACTCAACTACGAAACATACAAGTTAGAGCCATAATAAAATTGTTGCTTTGAATGTAGTAAATGTCACGTTAGTTGTTGCATAAGTCCTGTATATCTTTTTTTGTGTGTAAAAGTCCTGTATATCTGTTGATGAAGAAGAAGAATCAAAGAGTAATTTGAGTGCGAGTCTGAGAGTTAAAGAATTATGAAGTACGTTTGAAACATGTGAATTGTCATCTTTTACATTTAATCTAGAGTTATTCTTGGGTTCACCCCCTAGGGTGAACCTATAGGTTCACCAACCAATAGGGTTTAGTTATTTCAAATTTGATATCTTTTAAAAAAGGAAACAAAATATTGCCAAATTATATTACGTTTTAAAAATAAAAAATAAAACATAAAAATAAATAAAATAATTCTAATTGCAGAAAAAAATATTTTAGATTATATCCCTTTGATTTATATGGACGTCAACTATTTATTTATAATCCCTCCATTTCTTAATAGATTATATTTTAGTTTTAATTGAAGCGTCGCAGCATAGTGGTATTATGTCTGCCAGACCACAGTTCGATTCTCGTAAACGTAACCATTTGTGGAAACACTGTGGTCTAGTGGTTAAAGTTTAAAGGATACTACATCTAAGGTTAGAGTTCGAATTTCACACTATACCATTTCTACATCAGGAAGACTTGGATTTCAATTCCCAGAAAAGACAAATTATGCAGAAAAATTGGAGAGAAAATTTACAAGATATTTTCAGCATTGTGCAAAGAGAATTTTCAGAAATGGATCTCATATAACGGCTCAGGGTGATGCTATCAGAGGTGAATCCTCACAAGACAGGTACTATTTTGTCAACTATTATATGATCTATGTAATGTTTTTCATAGTTTGTAATAACATAGTTAATCCGCCGAAAAAGATGATATTTTAGAGAAATTTATTTACAATCTTAAGTTTTAATATAAAACTAGATTTTAACCTGCACATCCGTGCAGATATTTTCCATTTTATAAATGTATTTTATTTTATTACAAATTCTTTAAATATATAGTTTCCATTTTAGTATTAGATACGTGTAATTCTATAGTATTATTTTTTATATTTCTTATTCAGCATTATTAATATATACCAATTTTTAATATATTTTACATTGTTATTAATATATATTACTTACTAATATAGCTTTGAGTTAGATATAATAATATAAAATATGAAATAGTCAAATAGATAACCTTCTTCAAAATATGGTTTCAAATTTATACATTTTCTATAATAAATTAAAATTTACTTATATATATTATAGAAAAAAATATGTTTAATATAATTTATATTTACATATTGTGTTTAAAAACTATAATTTAACATATATTATTTTAGTATTTAACGGGATTTATAAGTAAAAAAGTGTTTTGTTAAAATAATATAACCATATTCTTTTAGTAAAATTTATATATTTTACTGTATATCATGTTATTTTAGTAAATTTTATTGATATATAATATTTAAATTTTCAAAATATTAGATTCCTTTGATTTTTACAACATAAATAGTTTATTTTTTCGTGGTGCATTTCAAAAGTTATTATTTATCATCTATGATTTATCTTTTTTAAAATTTGAAATATTGTTATTTTGAGTTTGAATATTTTCTTCAAAATTTATATTTTGTCAAGAAAATTTTGAAAAATTACACTTCTATTTTTGAGTTTAGAAGAATACATGAATTCTTAATTTATTTTTGTTACTACACTAATAAATTATTTTAGTATTATATATATATATGTAATTCTATAGTATTATTTTTTATATTTCTTATTCGGCATTATTAATATATAATGAATATCGAAAACTATTTTATTTTTTTATTAATATATATTACTTACTAATATAGTTTCGAGTTAGGTATAATAATATAACGATATGAAGTAATCATTGATCTAATTATTTATATTTAAACTTTATACTTGCAGATTTATCATGGTGAATCAAATAACTAACTTTCCTTTACAATTTGATATTTATTAAAATAATTTTTGGTAAATTAAGATTATCTCTGATAAACTATTTGTGTAAAATATAAATGTTTATTAAGTCCTTACATAGAGAGTAGACAAATTTTCCACAAAATATGGTAACAATACAGATTTTTAACCCAATTAATATCTTATATTATTAGTAGATTAATTAATTAAGTCATATTGAGTATATTGTGTAATGATTATATTAAATGGTACAACTATCAAGAGCTTAATAGATTAATATTTGTAACAAAAATCGAGAAAATGTTTCTGTTTAATTTCCAAGTTATGTGAATCTTTAACTAGAGATAAAACTAAAAAGAGAAAAGAAACAAAGGAAGATGTTTTATTCCAAATATGATGTTTGATGAACAAAGATAACAGAACACACAGACAGACTTTTATTATTAGTCGTAGCTTATAAGTCGTATCCTCTTAGATAATAGACATAGGCTTGGACGAAGCCTCTGTCCCAGTAGCTTTCACGAACACAACCTCGAATGGCTTGGAGCCTATAGCCAAACGCCGAACGCCAGCACCGTCCACAGATATCCCGACATCAACGCAGTCTTCACCATTAAAACAAAACACAATCTTGTAACCGCCAAGAGAATCTTCAATTTTCTGGATCTGGAAGAAATCATACGACGGTTTAGAACCAGCCGCTATGAACATGTCGGGCTCAGCGACTCTCCAATAGGTTGGCTGAGCACATATCGTGGCTTTGACGTCCATCTCGATGTGGAGGTTCGCTGATTCAGGAACGAACGCAACTTTAGTCCTCCAGTCTGAGAATTTCACGGGAATGCCTCTGATTACCTCTGAAGAAGCCTGTCCGATATAGAGGGGACATTGGTTGCCACCACTGGTGACGAAAGTCAGGCCGCCACCTGCAGCACCGAAGATGCGGGGGAGAACAAAGTAACTGCCGTGGAATATGATATCACCATCAGTGTCGAGAACCGGTTCACCAGGGCTTGCGGTCACGGCCAGAACGGCAGTTAAGGCAAGAAGGACGTAAAACAAAGGATTCATCCTTTTTGATGAGTTTATGGAGTTGATTAGATTTGAATGTTATTCGATGAAGAAATATGTGAGTTCATGTGATCAGTATTTATCCCTGTTCTAAAACGCGGACGTCCAGGCGAGTAGGCGTCCGACTAGGCGTTGGGCGGAGGTTGACCGCCACGATTTTGGCCAACTCGGTTCAATTAATCGGAGACCCGACTAATTGTTTTACAAACCGATTCTCACCCAAAATTTTGGACTGTAATGACAAATTTCGGGCCATATGACAGGCCCAATTGTCTTCATATGAGGCATGTCCTACTCTATCTATTTATAAGAAGACTCCACGACCTCTCTTGATGATATTAGGCGATGTGGGACAAATAAAAGTTGTTTTTTAACTTTTTTTTTTCCAGGCCGCGATAATAAAAAAATTTGAACAGCTGCGTCACCAACACAGGTCGAACCAGATACCTATTACAGCAAAAAATTGGCCACGAACCACTGAACTGAAGTGTTTCTACATCATTTCTTACATGTTTTCCTATATATCCTCATATGTATAATTAAAAAACATAAAAACTAATCCCCGCGTATACCCCGATTAATCCCCGATTTTTTCGCAACTCGCAACATCTTTGTATAACTATGGGCTTGAGTTATTAGGTTTAAAATTAAACAATGCATTGAGATTGGAGTCGATGCTATTTTTTTTTACTCCACTCTCCTTCCACGCTTCTTTAATCTGTTTGTTTACTTATTTTCTTGCGGTGAGATAGAGTTTTAGCCTGGCCTTGGACCATTGGTTAACGAATAAGATTATGTATGTTCACTTTCTTTTTTCTTTTGTGCACAAGATTACATATGTTCACTATAGCTTACGCTTCTTTAAGAGATTATTGGCCAGATATACCTTAGTGGACACAAAATTTGGGAACTACCCAAAAGCAAAATATACTCATGATCTCTGTAGCAATTTGTGTAAGACTTGTCCAAAATACCCCTAAAGCAAAGACTTGTACACTAAAACGGTGAGAAGAGAAAGATTTGGTTTGATCTTTTATAGTACACTCATAGACTCCTATATATATGTAGGTCTACAGCTGTCTAATAATTATTTAATAATTTATTATTCATCATCTCTCTCATTCTCTTTTCCATGATCATCGATGCTCTCAACTTTTTTTTTTCTTATCTTAGTTTTTCAGCAACTGATCAATTAACCATTTATTTATTGTGTATTAATAATATTTTTTAAAAAGTCACTTTTTATCATAGTATTTTTCACAATGATCTTATAATGAATTATGTCGAAACAAATACTTTGATTTCATCATGTCCTGCCTACCGTCACCGCACATATTCAGTAGCACAAAATACGATCAATTTTATTTCGAGAATTTAACAGAGTTTAAGATTCCGTCGAACGTGAACCAGCATGATAAAAACAAAGTTAACCGTTATAATATTTTGGACGTTTAATATAACATATTATCTGTTAAATTATAAATTACCGGTAACATTATACACATGTATCACATGTAAAATATATAACAGCTAACACGTCCAATATATTATTAACGGTTAACTTTGTTTTTATCATATGTTAAAGACGTCCAAGAAATTAGTACCCAAAGCTATTCTTACTTGGTAAACACTAGTTTATAAGTTCAGGTCGAAGCAAATAGAAAAATGAAAGTTAATAATTGTAACGAAGGCGTTTAATGTTGCCTCAAAGATACTAACAAAGATACTTGTTAACAGATCATGTTAACTGCTATGAATTGATCTTACCTGATTATTGAATAAATTAATGTCTAACAAGTAAAGATACTACTGTCTACTATACTTCAGATAATATTGGCTTCAAGAATAAAGCATGGAGAAACATAAAGATTGTAGTAAATGCTTTTAACATTGTCTTGAAGGTAATAGTATCATAATTGTTAGCATTTAACAATAAAATGTTAATGTGTTTTGACAACTACACTGCTATCAAGTATCTGTGTTAATAATATAATTGGCAACTACACTGATATCAAGTATCTTAAAAGTATCATTAATGCAATATTAGTATATAAAGGTAATTATGTACATTGGTATTCTATACATACGAAACAAATATGCAAATTATCCACAAGATTCGGATACCAATAATCTTTCCAAAGACTTGCTAGTTTACAAAAGGCATGAAGAATCTAATGATGTTAACAAGAGAAGCTCGGTGTTGCGATTATAAGTCCGAAAGAGCTGCAAAAAAATAACAGTATGATTAGTAGTAACACATTATGTTAACTAAAACTAACACGTGTTTGTCGATGTTAAAGTTCATATAAATCTTCATATCCAAACTTTTATATGTTAACAATAACATTGTTGTAACATCTAACTTACTATTTATCAGCTAATGATAATTATTGTTTAACATCTCACTAACATTTTAAAAATCGTTAACAAGTTCTATAACAACTAACCAAACATGTATCAATTAATTGAACTATTTATAACATTTTACCTATCAATAAACTCCACACCATCAAACAAGACCAGGTCATTTGGGGAGTGTGTAGTATCTCATTCATATATATCACCTCAGCCTGAAAAAATACACAAAACTGATTAACAAGGTAATAACCAGTATGATATGGAACATCTACTAGTATTATTGAACGTTACTTACGGAGATAACGGTTAATTTCTATCCTTAGCATCTACTATAGTAACATTAAAGATAATTTAACATGTATCTGAAAAGATTATAAGCAAATCTAGTTATCAGTAATATCTACTTTCACAGATTACATCCATTTTAATAACCATTTCTCTACCATAAAAATATTTCAGATATTTTAACATGATAATGGAAAATATAAATATTGTCACCTACTGGTTCTCTTAGAAGTTACGTTTGACATTACTAACCTTAGCTTCTTCATCTTGCTCTCTACCATACGTTCGTTTTAAACAGTAACGAACGGAAACAGGAGGAGTAGTGGGATATCTCACTCTTCTTCTTCTTCTTCTTCTGCTTGAGAATCATTTCACCCAAATCTTGTATTTCTTGTTCACCTTGAGCAGTGGATAACAACGAACTGGCCAAAACTCCCGGAGAATGAAAAGTTCTCGGTTCGTGATATGATATTCCCAAACGTTGTGTTCCGCAAAAAGTCTACCTCTTCCAGATCTATAGTGTCGATTATGGATACAATTTTCTTCGATTTGTGGTGGGTATTAATATTTTCGCCGACAGGTTCTTCCCCGTAAACAAGCATGCCCTCCGACAACTACAAATCTCTCATTACGCCGACTAACTACCTCTTTAGGTATCTGGAAAAAAAATCTTTATGGTTCATGGAGAAAAAGAAATGAGAGAGGGTGGTTTCTCACAAATTTAATAAACTATTAAACACTGTAATCGATGCCTTTTTAGATAAATGTATTGTACAGAGGAAGGCGTGTTGTAATAGGGGAGCTATGAGCCTAGTCTCTAGTATCTGACACATAGTTATAGTATACGATAGTGGAGCTGTAGGTCTATAGGGGTTTTTTGGTATTAAGAAAAGTCTAACAGTGGACGAGGTATTCTCCTAATTTCAACATATTTTGGGTATATACGACCTAATTTCTCCTTCTTTAATCTGTTTGTTTACATATTTCTTTCATTTGACATACAAAATATCAAAAAGTATTTTAGATTATTTAAATTATTTTTGTAACAGGTTAATATTTATGACATCTAACAAATAATATAAAGACTTAAAAATTCAAAATATTTATATATGTAATGTGTATAATAAATTATTTCAAATTCAAAGTAAATCAAAAATGTAAAACATTATTAATAAATTGACAATAACAAAACTGAAAAATCTAACTTATTTATTAAAAATTATACATACCAGATTTTAGAAACATAATTAATAACTAAAAGAAAAAAAATAAAAGTAAAAGTTATCTATTAGTTCAACCAATGGTTCAACCGGTAATCGGATTCCGGGTTTCAGCGAGTTTTTGCGAGTTTTATTACGTTTTAAATATATTTTTTCACAAAACTCAAACCTTATTTATTTTAGGTCACCAAATTTATCAGTTCAACCGTAGATCTGGATCGGTTTGTAAAACACTGAATATGAGACTTTGATTTTATGGTAGATTATGAGTCGGAGTTTATTGGGTACAGATATTCTTTACTAATTATGTTAAGTTACTACTAAGAAATATAGTATATTGTAAATTTTATGAATAAAGTTTAAAAATAATTTCTAAAATGTATATGACACAAATGTATAATTATGCAACTTGACATATTTAATATAGTTACGAAATTGATATTAAATTAATCAGTACTATTAATTCTCCAGCATGACCTATTGATGTTAGTTGTGTCCAATTAAAAAAAACATCTAAATAAACTGCATAAAGTATAACGTATATAATAACTGCTATCAAAAGGAAACTGCTTAACGTAATATATAGTCAACTTTCCATAATCTCCTATTTTTAAGGGCAACAAAATATATCCATCATTTGATTATAAAGAAAAAAACATAATTACAAAGAATAACACAAATATGAAAATTAAATTTCTGAAAAATGTATTAAAAAAATATATCCATCATTTGGAATGGCGGGTCAAGAATATAACTTCCTAATTAGAATACAAACAAATTTAATAATATAGGTAAAAATAAAAAGGTTTATTAATTAAAAGTTACACACAGGTACAACCAATGATTCAACTGATAGTCGGATTTTGGGTTTTGACGGGCTTTTGTAAGTTTTACCAGAGGATTAAATAATATTTTTTCCTAAAATCCAAACCAGATTACATATTGGATCACCGCGTTTTCGGTTCAACCGTAGGTTTAAATCGAATTTCAAAATAATGGGTGCAAATTTATAATTACGTAAAATCATAATTCTAATACAATTATTAGACCACACTTATGCCAATAGGTCAGGTTGTTGTTCTAATAGAATAGACTAATTCTGATCCACCTTTCAAAACACGGATTATACTTTTTGTTTTACATTTTTCTTAGAAATTTAATTTTCATATTTATGTGTTTTACTAATATTTGTGTTTTGTAATCATATGTGTAAAATTGTTTCTAAAATGATTAGTAAGAGATTTTAATAATTGTATGAAAATAGTTGGACTATACCTGGATTATACCTATATTAATAGGTCATGTTCTTAATTTAATTGAATAGATAGATATGATTACAAAGAAAAACACATATATAATTAGAGCATACAAATATGAAAAGTAAATTTCTAAGAAAAATTAAGTAAAAAATATATCAATTCTTTCAAAAGACGGGTCAGATAAAAACACAAATATGATTACAAAATATACATATATGATACAAATAAAAACACAAATATATAAATTTAATTTTAAACAATATATACAAAACAAATAATATACCCGCCCTATAGTTAGGTTTAAAATTAAACAATGCATTGAGATTGGAGTCGATGCTATTTTTTTTTACTCCACTCTCCTTCCACGCTTCTTTAATCTGTTTGTTTACTTATTTTCTTGCGGTGAGATAAGAGTTTTAGCCTGGCCTTGGACCATTGGTTAACGAATAAGATTATGTATGTTCACTTTCTTTTTTCTTTTGTGCACAAGATTACATATGTTCACTATAGCTATGGTTTTATAAGTTCTGCACTCAAACGTTAGGGAAAGAAAAAAAGAACACTTAAAATTCTTTAATTTCTGTTAGATATTTTGGTTCAATCTGGTTTGGTTCAAACTGAGCACCCTAGTCAGAAGTTGGTTAACCATTAATCGACAGTTTCCATACATGATTTTCGATTATTGTGATATGAGCGCAAGTCTTTAGAAGATAAGGATAACAAAAAGGTTAATATAGAAGAAAGATCCCAAAGAATCTGCTAATAGTATAAATAATTTCTACCCTCGTGTTTTGAAAGAGTCTACTTCCTATTAAACAATTAGGACTCCTTATAATATAGATTCCACTTTCCAAGAACATATACCTGTGCTTCACGAACTCTATTTAACTCTGGTCCCTGTAAATCAAATTAACTTACAAATTTTACGCCTTGCAAAATATGTTACAAAGTAGAGACCAAAACCTAAACTTTCTTATTTCTACGAAATCTATAAATCAACTAATCAACATGATGGTACAGACGATGAATCGTGACTTAGTGGAGAAACTTGGGGAAGGAATGTGATCGAGATGTTAGTCTATTGGAGGAAGTTTTGTTGCTAGTGTAAACATCGTATGAAAATGACATTAGTATAAAATAGAAGTATGAAACGACAAAATATGAAGGTAATAATAGCAATAGTTTCTTCAAACAACTTAGGGGGACGTAATGTAGGAAATTTTAATAAAAATATATTAAAACAATAAATACATCGAAAGAAAATATAATGTTTAGTTCGCAATAAATAATTACTATTTGATATGTTGCAATGGACCTCTAGGTTTGGAAACATTTATCCGGAAACGAAAATTGTACTATACTAAACCATTCCAAACCAAAATAACTGAATGTGAAATCGAATCAAATTTCATAAATAACTGCATGGATTCTATATCTCTTGAACTGAATAAATGAAATCGAACAGGAACCAAACTGAGACTTAAATGAGTACCCAAAAATTTAAAATACAGATTAAATATCCAAAATATTGATTACATTTACTTTGCAAATAAACCAAATAACCCACGCAAAGGTACTATTTATAAACCAAAATACCCAAAACCCTAATTGCCTAAATATGTTTTTATCCAACATATTTAAATTTATTCAGTTCACTCGACATTTTTATATGAACAATCCGAATTACTCAATATTTAACATAAAAACTTGAATTATTCGATATTTTTACTCATATTATCCAAAATTATCTGAAGAAATAGAACCAAATTGGAGCCTAATTTTTTGCATATGAATCAATTCTTAGCTTTAATACTTTAACTGAACTGAAACCAAAATAATCATGCTTAATTTTGTAAATAACCGAACTGTTTTTAAATATCTAGAACTGAAAAAGCCACGCCTAAATGGAATTATCAGAAACTACACATACGACTACTGAACATATATATATATATATATATATATATATATATATATATATATATATATATATCACTCTGTATTTTACTCAAAAATAGAAAATAAAAAAAAAGAGATTGTTTCATTTATATTTCCATTTTGGAGTAAAATATAGAATGGATATAAATATGCTCTAATACACGAAATAATTATTTAAACTAAATCAGGACCAATCCAATTCGATCCAATGTAGATAAGAAAATGAAAGAAAAGAAATGTGGATTTTGTTTAAAGAAAGAAATGTAGATTCATTTTGAATTCCATACATCAGAATTGCCTCTTTTTCTCTCAAGTGCAATAAAACTAAAATAACATTCTTTGGTAACAAGAAAATATATCGAAATGACGCTTTCTGTGAAACAAATTGAGTAAGTTTTAATATAAACTTTGAAAATAAATGATCTCCCTCGCAAGAAAAAAAACGGACCTAAAGAATTGATCTCTCTTTATCTATTGGCCTCGTACTTTTGGGAGTTTCCTCGGCAGTCCATACACTGCAAACATGTACACATAAGTTTCTCTTAGCGCCATTGATCAATTTGCGAATTATTTAATTTCTTTGTAAAGACGTATCAGCAAAGAGGAACAATCTTAAACTAGGGCGAGGACTAAAACAAAAACAAAAATCAAAGGAACGATGTTTTATTCATTTAAGATGAACAAAGAAAACATGAAACGCAGATAGAATTTTATTACTAGTCGTAGGTTATAAGTCTTATCCTTTTAGTCTTTAATTTCTCTTAGACAATAGACATAGTCTTGGGAAATGCCCCTGTCACAGTAGCTTTCATGAACACAACCGGGAATGGCGTAGAGCTTAAAGCCAAACGTCGAACGCCATGCCGGTCTACAAATATCCCAATGACGCCGATCATACCAATAGGTTGACTGACCACATATCGTGGCTGCGACGTCCATCTGGATGTTGAGGCTCGTTGATTCGGGAACGAACACAACTGTAATCATCCAGTCTGAGAATTTTACGGGAATGCCCCTGTTAATTAACCTCTGAATATTCCAGTCCGATATAGAGAGGACACCAGTTGCCACCACGGGAGGTGAGACTGAGGCCGCCACCTCCAGGGCCGGAAATGCGGGGGAGAACGTAGTAACTGCCATCGATAATGATATCACCATCAGTGTCTAGAACTGGTTCGATGGCGTTTACGGTTGCGGCCAAAGCAACGGTTAAGGCAAGAAGGAAGTAAAACATATGATTCATACTTTTCTGAGTTTGTTTAGTTGATTAGATATGAATGTTACTGGATGAGGAAAATGTGAGTTCATGTGTGTTGGATAAGTTTCAAGAATCAAGTTCAAAGAGATGAGGGAGCTGACTCAAGTTCAAGACTTAAGTGAAGATAGATTAAAATTTATTAGAAAGGAGAATATTGGATAAGCTTCAAGCTTACTTAAAAAACAAGTTATTCATTAAGATAAGTGGATTAGCTTATAGGATTAGGATAAAGATAAGATTCATAATCCAATGTCAAATAGGTTTAGGTTTAAGTTAAGTTCCTAGATCTTTATGTAATAGGTAAAAGCTAAGACCTATGTAAACGGATCAAAGTGTAAGGAAGATCTCACAAGTTAAAAAAGAAATAAAACGAAACTACAGTTTTATATATTGCTTTGCAAACACATACGATCTCTGCAACTTTAATGTGCTCATTATTTATACATGCACATGCATCTTTGTATACACTACGATTAGGTTTTGAATTATTAAATTAAAAGTTAAGCAAGTAAATTTAGATTTGAGAAGATGCCTATATTTTTTTTACTCCACTCACCTTCCACGCTTCTTTAGTTTAATCAGATTTCTGCTACAAATGCTTCTTGAATTTGTTTGTTTAGTTATAGAACCAGTTGGTTAACAAATAAGTTTATGTATCTCTGGTTTCGCAAGTTATAATTAAAGATTAACCAGTAATAGAACATAAAAGTCAAATAACTACTAAAGTAATCCAGAGTACATAATTCATAATTCCAAACTCCATGTAAGAAAACTGATTTGCCCATTGTCTTTCAAACTGAAAGAAAGAAGAAAACATAGAACTCCGACTAAAAAAATAAATATCAAAAGTACATAAATAAAGATGTTAAAAACTATAATCGAGACAACTTGTAATGAATAAGAAAAATGAAATTATAAAGTTTAAAACATATCTTATGAAAATAAGAATTGGTTCTAACTTTTTTAAAATAGCTATAATTTTAATTCCAGTTAGAAAGTTTGAAATAGTTATATTATTTAAATAAATAAATTAATGATTTAAGCTAAAAACTTATAAGAATCTTGTGAAACCTATAATAATGATAATCATGATATCAATTAGAAATTTTGATATATTTATATTATTTAAATTAATAAAATTAATTAGAAGTTTATTTATATTATCTAAATTAATAAATTGATGATTTACTATAAAAGCTAATAAAATTATGACAAATAAGCAAAATTAGCTAAAATCATGGAGAATGTGACAAATCAGCAAATCACACAATTTCAATTAGAAATTTTGTTATTATTTAAATTAATAAATTAATTCGAAATTTATAAATATTTATATTATACAAATTAATAAATTGATGATTTAATCTAAAAACTAAGAAAACATGACAAATAAAAAAATTAGCTAAAATCTAATTTTGGTATATTTATATTATTTAAATTAATAAATTAATTAGAAGGTTATTTATATTATCTAAATTAACAAATTGATGATTTAGTCTAAAACTAATAAAAATATGCCAAAAGAAAAATTAGTTAAAATCATGAAGAATGTGACAAATCAACAAATCACATAATTCCAGTTAGAAATTTTGAAATATTTATAATATTTAAATTAATAAATTAATTAGAATGTTAGAAATATTTATATTATATAAATTAATAAATTGATGATTTAATCTAAAAACTAATAAAAATATGATAAATAAACAAAATTAGCTAAAATCGTAAAGATCGTGACAAATCAGCAAAATTACTTCATAAATAATACGATAGATAGATTAGATGTGCCAATGATGGAGCTTTAGATGTGACAATTTCAAAAAAAAAAAGTATAAGAGATGATTGCTTCTCCGTTTCACTTAATTTCAAATCAAATTTTGTTTTAGAATATACTTTATTCAACATGCACCACAAAAGAGATATCCAATGTAACCTATATATTATTTATGTATGATTTTCAACCAAATTCTACGAGTTTTGGCTTTGTTCATTTCATTCCATTTCATTTCAAAACAAATTTTGTATTATAATTGACTTTATCCATGTTATGTAGTTAAAAAAAAACAGTAGACTTTATTTGAGCTAAAGATTTTAAGTCTAGCTAATGCCATGCCAAAATAGGCTACAAAGGAGATTACTTCATTCAGTTAAATAATTAACAAACAAAAATATCAATAAAGAAAAGAAAACCCAGAGTAATCAAGTTTAAACATTTGTGTCATTTTAAAATGTGTATACAATTTTTTTTTAACAAGAACATTGATATTTCACGAAACCCTTAAACAAAAATAAACTACTGGAAACTCAATCCTATAGGCCAGCAGATATCAGTTATATGCACAATTATGACACAAAGCAGTGCAGGAGCAGCATCTGTCCGATAGAACATTTTGTGTTATGTGATTATATTTCTGGCTCATAGATCTGAATTTGTTGCGATAAAAGAAATAATAAAAATAACCAAAATATCATATCTCAATTTTGAGAGAGAACGAGAGATCATAATAGTTGATCGGTCAAGTGAATTTAGCTAATAAAAACTTTATGTCAGTGATTTTCTGCAATTTTATATTTGTAACTAGGTGTTTTCCTGCATCATGTGCAGTAAAGATATTGTATTTAAATATTACAATTAGTACATATTTTGTTATCTTAAATTTTTTTACATTTTATTTGGGGTGGACACTCGGATACCATTTGGTACAGTTAGGTTCAGTTATTTCGATTTATTGTGAGTTCGTTCCGGTTCGGATCTGCGGGTTCATTTTGATCGGGTTTCGTATTAGTTCTCTAGATACCAAAATTTTGAAGCCATTCAAATATCTAACCAATTTATATTAAAGTTTTGTACTATTTTTTAGATTATATTTGGTTTGGTTTCTTTTTCTAGTAATTTTTGTTCACGCCTATATTTTTGATTGTAACGACATATATATATATAATATTAAGATCTCAATAATTTTTCAATGAAAATTTTGAAATTAAATATTTATATTTTTATATATTAGATAATTTAATTTAAATGATATATATAATAATAAAATTTCATATTCATACGATTTGTGATCAATTGTCCCTTGTTTAAACAAAAAAATAAACCATTGATCACAAATTTTTTAGTATGGGACTTTTTGCCATTTTTCGTAATTTATAGACATTTTAAAAAATTCAAATTATAACATATATGAAAAAATCTATTTTTTAACGAATGCTTAATGTGATTTTTAAATTTTTAATAATATAAAATTAAACAAAAAATGTAGAAGATAAATTTTTTTTCCTGAAATATGGTAAGAATATATGGTAAAAATATATGGTAAGAACTTTTGCTGAAGCCTAATTATATGGTAAAAAAATTTTAAGTAGTCTAATTGCATGACATGTGGCATTTAAAGATGTAATGTCACATTTTTTTTGAAAAATCACTTGGCAAATATAGTCTAGGGAATTGGATTCTAATCTTCTGTTTTGAGTTAATAAATATATGTTATCTAGTAAAATAAATAAATAAACCGTTAATATTTGACATCAAAGGTAAAACCTATTAGAAAAGAAGAATCATATCAATTGGCTTTATATAAGGTTTTATACCCACTATAGATATAAAAGGAGCAAATTTTCGTTGTAACGTACTCGCGATCTCCAAAATCACATTTGATCCATATTTAGTTAAATATCTTATAAAAGAAAACATATAGAAGCGGAAGATCATCAGCATATTAGATACAAACAAATGAAACTTACAATTTCATATGACTTGGATTTTATTGGTGTTATAATGATAATCATGTCTACATTTTTAAAAGAAACTACTATTATGCATGAACATACAAAGAAAAGAAAACTTTCTGGGATATCTGGCAGATTGAAACACAACATACTAATGAATATTGCAATCCTATTCTTAGTTAATTATAACTAGATTACAAGTTGTTTTTATTAAAAGAAACATATAAAATCAGAAGGTCATCAGCATATTCGATCCAAACAAATGTAACCTAAAATAATTTAATTCAAACAAATTTCCGGGATATTTGGTGGATCGAGACACAATCGACTAATGAATATCGTAATTTTATTTTAATTAATTATAGCAAGATTACAAATCGCTTTATTAAAAGAAACATATTGAATCAGAAAGCCATCACCATATTGGATCCAAACAAATGTAACCTAAAACAATTTCCCGGGATATCGGATGGATCGAGACATAACGGACTAATGAATATCGCAATTCTATTTTTAATTAAATATAGCTAGATCAAAAGTTGTTTCTATTTTTTTTTTGGAACAAAAGTTGTTTCTATCAAAAGAAGGGAAAACGATCTATTTCCCCACGAGAAGTATCATATAGCACCAGATGTCCACCAAAGTATGACTTCGTGCTATTTCTCCTTGAAATAAAAGTTCAAAACCCATTTCTCCACGAATATAAAGTTCTATTAGAATTTTCCCATAGTTATAAAGATCGAAATCTAAAACCCCATAAAATCGATTTATGGTGGTTTAGGATTACAAAACCTCACATTCGAACCAATTGACATTTTCTTCTTCAACCTTCAATTGCAGACCATATTTCGTTTAAGGTTCTTGATAAAAATAGCACGGATATGTTTGGTCGAATATTTTTTAGTTTTGATTTAATTTCCATCGATTTATTGTATGAGATTGAAGATTTTAAATTCGGTTTTTAGAAACCATGAGTAAACTAAATATGTTGGAGAAATAGGTTTCGAACTTTTATTTCGGGGAGAAATAGCACGAGGTCATACTTCGGTGGACATCTGATGCTATATGATATTTTTCGTGGGTAAATAGATCGTTTTCCCTCAAAAGAAACATATAGAATCAGAAGGTCATCAGCATGTTCGAACCAAACAAATATAACCTAAAAACAATTTACTTTTTCATTTTGCAATATGACTTGGATTTTGAATGTTGAAATGGCGCAATCATGTCTACATATGTAAAAACTTATTTTATCTATAATTATACAAAAAGAATGCAATCCTCTTTCTTAATTATAGCTAGATTACAATTTTCTTTAATTAAATTATTTATTTATTAGAAACCAAAAATAAATACCAACAGAATTTACAGAAGTCTTCAGTTACATAATTATTTAATACATAAATAGTACCAGAGTGAGTGAAACGGAGAGAGAAAGAAAATAAGCGTTTCGTCCTTTTCGTTTTCTTCTTCTGCTTCCATTAATCATACTCAGAAAACTTTTTACTATAAAGAACTCAGAAAGCGTTTCGTCCATTTGATTCTTATTTTACTCAAAATGTCTTAATTCATCTCTTTACTTCTTTTTCTCTCGAGGCTTGCTTTCACCTAATTAGAACAAAATTTGAGTTTTCACATTTCCTGTTAGCCATGTTGAAAAATTCGATATTTCGATAAACCCATAATCAGTTTCGTTCTTTGGTGTTTTTTTGATTTTTTTTTTAAAGAGAAAGAATCTTGGAATTGGGATATTCTGAAGGTATTAAAAGGAAATAGAGTAATTTTGAGAATGATAAAGCTACCATATTTGTAATATTGAGAGAAGACCAGAACCATAAATATTAAATTTCCAAACTTTTGTGTGGACTCGATAGGGATAAAGATTTGACATCAGAAATAGATTGCGACAAGAAAAAGAAGAAAAAGATAATGTGGTGGTGGTGTTCTTCATCAAAAGGCCGTTCTAATCTGGAGAGGTTTCTCTTAGGATTCACTCCTAAACCCCCTTCTTTCTCTCTTCCTCTGGTAATGTTCTTTCTCTCTTTTTTTTTGTCTTTTGAAAGCAAAGTTCTTTCTCCTAGTTTTCTTCTATTGAAAACCCTTGATAATTAGTGTCTTAATTCACAATTATATCACTATGAAAACCATTTGAATTGGCTTTCTCCTCTTCGAAACATAATCAACTTAATTTTAAATCTGTGGTGATGTATCAGACAACAATCTAGATTTTGTAATATTTTAATGATTTTGTGTGAATTTTCAGTTTAAATTGGCTATAAGGACAATAATTGCATGGTCCATAGTCCATCCGTCACGGGAAAAATAAAATCCATTCTTTTTAATGGTCACATCATTTCTTGGATTATATATCACCACGTGGAAACGTGAGAAAGAATTTGCTTTACTGAAATAAAAATTAATCCGATAGTTAAAGTGCTGATATTTGGTTTGAATCTTCTTGATGCTCCTTTGAATCTGTATCTTTAGAGGTCAGTCTTTATTCAGTAATCATCGTTTGTTTTTGTGATTATGGACTAAGAAGAGCTTTATTGTCGCTACATGTTAATCCATAGTTCTATACATTAGCTAATGAAATACTAAGACCATGTGTCGGTATTAAAATTAAACATCATGTTACTGGAGACAGTTGTTTGAAACGATATGAATAGCCTGATCACATTACATTATCAGATAAACCCGGAATTTATGTGCTACTTGCAAAGTTGTGTGAGTGATCTTTACTGTTTTGTGGCAGCAACAGGGTAAAGAGGAGATTGAGTATTTCAGTCTTAGTGATCTTTGGGACTGTTATGATGAGCTGAGTGCTTATGGCTTTGGATCACATGTTGATTTAAACACTGGTGAAACCGTTACGCAATATTATGTCCCGTATTTATCAGCCATCCATATCTACACTAACAAAACAACTATCATGTCCAGGTTACTTATCCGTTTTGATTCTAAAACATTTTAACTTGTTGTTATGAATCTTGTTGGTGTCACAATGAAAGTGTTTAGGACATGTCTCTAGATGTTTGGTTTGTGTTTGGCTTCTTGGTTTCTGAAATGACCTTTTTGGTGTTGCAGGAACTACAACGAGGTGGTTGAATCTGAGAGTAGTGAGTGTTGGAGTGATAGTGAGAGCGAGAAGTTCTCAAGATCCATGAGCAATGATTCGAGTAGAACATGGGATGTTGTCTCTGATGATTCAGTTTATGATCCGGATGGTACAATATTGCCGCGAGATAGACTTGGCTACCTTGACTTCAAGTACATTGAAAGAGATCCTCCTTACAAGCGGGTTCCCTTAACCGACAAGGTTTGATTTCTTAGTAACCACACTCTTCTGTTTGTGATCTTTGGTTTTGAAGCAAAGATATTGTACTTGCTTCAGATAAATGAATTGGCTGAGAAATACCCTGGACTGATGACATTAAGGAGTGTTGATATGTCTCCTGCAAGTTGGATGGCTGTTGCGTGGTAAGTAATTAATCTTTGGTTAACACAACCCTTAAACCATTGAACTGATAAGTGTGATGGTTTGGTGTATTAGGTATCCGATATATCACATCCCAACTTGCAAGAACGAGAATGATTTAAAGACAGGCTTCCTAACTTATCATACTTTATCTTCGTCTTTTCAAGGTACGTATGATCACTGCTTAGTGACGTAAACCACAAGCATCATTTCTGGTTCTTTACCGGTTTCATGAGCTGCAGATAATGTGGTGGTGGGAGATCAAGAAGAGACAGAGTGTTGTGAAGAGTCTGTCATGAACAAGAGAATCCCATTGCCTCCATTCGGTTTAGCTACTTACAAAATGCAAGGAGATCTTTGGGGAAATACAGTGTTTGATCAGGACAGGTTGGTTTATCTTCAGAGTGCTGCGAATTCATGGTTGAAACAGCTAAATGTTGATCACCATGACTTTAACTTCTTCATGAACTCCAGCTTTTGAGAATCTTGAACTGTTCTTTGTTGTTTCAAGCTCCCTGATTTGTTGTTGTTGTCTGGCTTGTTGTGTTGTTTTAAGTAGTAACCGGCACTGTTGAGTTGTTACTTCTGTTGTAAGCCATGAGAGTTACTAAGAAGAAAACAATCTTTTACTTCTTTCTTTTTAGGTGTTAAGGCGATAAGAAAACAAAAAAAAATTTCGTACTTGAGTGAGACAATGTAAATGAAGTTTGTTTCTCTTCTTTTATTTTATTTCTGTTTGCTATTCTTTTTCTTATTGGATCTGTGAACAGAGAATTCTGTTTTGTACTTTCTGTCTAAATATGTAAAACAAATCATTGTCTTTCTTGATGTCGGTAAGATAGGAAGAAGACAACACACCTTTTTGGTATATTTCATGTGTACTTTTTACTCGTTCTGTAGATCTATTTATTTATTTTAAGTTGAATGTTTGATGAAGATGTCTCTTTTTTTTTCTTTACAATGTGAATTTGCATTATATGGTTACTTTTGCTTTGTTCTTTCAGTAACTCACTGAAGACGTAGACTCCAGTGTTGATATCCTCTGACTCATTCTACATCGAATGAAAGACTTAGATGAGATTGGAACTTCAAAGAATTAAGTTGAAACAGTCAAGCTGTTTGTTCAACGACATTAATAGAAGAGATGCTGCTTGGTTATGCAATCAATAGTGGCCATAATAATCGGTGATACTCCATCTATTTCATTATAAGTGTAACTTTAAACTTATCCACACATATTAAAAAATCATTTAATTTTTTACATATTTTCTATATAAAAATATTATTACCCATAAATCTTAACCAATAGAAAAATAAAATAGAGAATAAAATTAATAAATTTTACATTAAAATGCGAAAATGACACTTATTTTGCAATAAAAAAATTTATCTACAACGACACTTAATAAAAAACGAAATGAGTATTTTATTGTTTGAAACCAGTGAAAGGTCTTTGTATTTCAATATTGTTCTCTTGAAAAAAATTTGTGAAATAAATTTGCATTCGTGTAACAATGTAATTTTGAAAATTGAAATGAGTTTTAGTCACCGTATTATTTGTATCTACAATTTTAAATTTGAACTAAAACATCTTTTTTTATCAAAAAACTAAAACATCTAATCCAATAAACCTTGGCATTATATCTGTGAAATCATTATATTTAAAGGTGTAAAATTAACATATACAGATTTTTCATGTATATACTATAGTCTATAGGTAACAAAATCTAAATTATAACCCAATGAAACTAAATTTAAATCTGATTACCAGTTCTAATTTTTTTACGAAGGAAACTAAAATTTCAAAAAACACATGTCAAAAATGAATTGGGAATTAGTAAACAAAAATTCCTACTAATTCACAAGAATATACTTTAGTTTATACTATGATTATTTTTCCAACTACCACATTTATAGTTGCTTTCTAAAATATACAAATATTATCGGTTCAGAATTTTCTCAAGTTTTTGGATAATTCTTGTCATTTAAAGTTTAAGATAATACCCTCTCCATTTCATATTAATTAGTATCATTTTATATTCAGAGACACATGTTTCATTTAATTTTGCATATTTTCGATATAAAAACATCATTATCCATAAAACAGAAAAATAAACTAGAGAATAAAATTAATAAATATGTATTGAAATGCTAAGAAGACATTTATTTTACAACCATTTTTTATAACCGACAATTAATACGAAACAGCCAGTATTTTCCATACTCATAATGGTGCTTCTGTCGAAGAAATAATTATTTTTTTCTAGCTATCGAAGAAATAATTCTTTTTTTTCTAGCAAAATATCCTTATTAAAATATCCTATTGGTCAGTCATTGACCAAAATAAAATAAAAATATCTTACTAGTTCTTCTCTCTCTCTGTTTCCTCTTCTTCATTTCCAAAAGTGGACATGAACTACACCACCGTTACGCTTCTGTTTCTTTTCTTCTTGATTCCTTCGCAAGCAATCTTCTCCGCTTTTCCTCGTATACTAAGTTGAAATCGACAAAACTTTGTACCTTTCCGGGGAGATGGTTTCCTTTGCTGGATTCTCCTTCCTCGCTGGGTTTCTGCTGGGGATCCTTTCCCTCTTTGCTGTTGAACTTGCTGCCTTCCTGTATCTCCTGAAGCGATTGAATCGGAAGAGAAACCTCCAAGAGTCCAATAAGACGAGCTCTGAAACTCCAAAGTCCATCGATTTCAATCTTAACAAACAGGTTACCGAACTTATACGCCTCCTGAGTTCTTAAAGTGTTGACTTTTCGTTTCGTAGTGAACATTGAGTTTCTTGCTTTGTAGTTAGTTCTTAAAGTGTTGACCTTTCTCTCTAGTTCTGTAGTGAACATTGAGTTTCTTGCTTTGGAGTTCTTATAGTGTTGATCTTTCTCGTTAGTTCTGTAGTGAACATTGAGTTTCTTGCTTTGGAGTTGTGTTGATCTTTTCTCGTTAGTTCTGTAGTGAACATTGAGTTTCTTGCTTCGTAGTTCTCAAAGCTCTCTGCTTTCTCGTTAGCAAACATTTAATCCAATATAGTTTTGATGTTTTTTTTTTTTTTTTTGCGTTTGATCTGATTTCTCTTAGGGAGTGATTTGGATTTTGGAGTCTGATGAGAGTTTAAAGGATTGGAACAAGGAGAAGCTACCAAAAGAGCAAAAGAAGAAGAAGAAAGACATCTTGGAGGTGCATCCAGTTAGGAAGTCTGCTCTTATCAAAGACCACAAACTGATCTTGTCAAATGCAAATGGCACTCAAAAGATTATTTCTTTGAAAGGTTGCTCCGTCGAGGCTGTTTCAGGGTCTGAACTCCCCACTAGGAAATGGTACTTAAGTCTCCAAACATGGCTAATCCATTCAAGTAAATGTTATAATGTAATACTTTATAACCCATTTTGTGTTTTATGTTATCTTAGGGCTAAAAGATATCCTCTCAAAGTAGAAAGCAAAACACCAGACTTGTACAAAGGAAACAGCTTGTTCTACATCTACCTCGAGACTTCTTGGGAGAAGGAGTCATGGTGTAAAGCTCTTCGTCTTGCTGCTTGCACAGATCAACAAAAGGCTACCTGGCCCACCAAGCTGAAACATGATTTCCAGAACTATATAGCCTCACTTAATGCTGCATATCCTTCTTTTATGAAACAATCATCAGCTGGATTTGATTCTGAGTCATTGGACAACAACAAGGGGGTTAAAATAGATGACCCTCCTTCCTCAAAGGTCCGTTTGTTATGGAAGAAATTCTCAAGAAAGAAAGTGCAAGACAAGAAGACTTCAACACGTCCTTACCAAGATTCATCAGGTAGCTCTGGAAGAAGCACCCCAGCTAGAAAGATTAGAGATAACATCATCCCTGAGGAAACTGATGTGAAAGATTTCTCACGTTCTTGGAGCCGTGGCAGTCATGTCTCTGATGTAAACTCGGAAGACAAGTTTTATACTGGTGAAGGAACTATGGCGTGGAACTTGGTGATCTCTCGGTTGTTTTTTGATGTTAAATTGAACACATGGATAAAGAATGTAGTGCACGAACGTATCCAGGTCTGAAAGCTTTCACTACATAAAGATTTGGTTGCATATAATGTTTATCTAACACATTTTTTTTTTGGTTTAACAGAGAGTGTTGTCCAACATGAGACTTCCCAGCTACATAGGAGATTTAATCTGCTGTGATGTGAAGATTGGGAATCTCCCACCTTATATACATGGTGCGAGGAGTCTTCCAGTGGAGATGGATGGTGTATGGGCGTTTGAGCTAGACGTTGAGTACACTGGTGGTGCGGGTCTAGTAGTTGAGACACGTGTTGATGCCAGAGAGGAAGATCTGCAGAAAGGTCTTCAGCCAAGTTCCTCTGGGGATGTTCCCATAGATCTCCTTGAAGGTCTTGCAGAGTTTGAAAAGCAGTTAAGTGTCCCCGAAGGAACTGTTGAAGTGAAAACTGGAGGAACAAAAGCAGCTCCAAACAATGGATCTAAGTGGAAGTCTATTCTGAAGGACATCGCTGAACAAGTATCTCAGGTGAATCTTAAGTGAAATAGGAGCTTCCTTTTCTCAGTTCTATTAGTAATCTTAGAGACATTCTCCGTTTGATTAAACTGCAGGTTCCAATTAATTTGTCAATAGGAGTCTCCTCCCTTAGAGGAACGCTGCGTGTACACATGAAACCGCCTCCGTCTGATCAACTATGGATTAGCTTCACAACCATGCCAGATATTCATTTCGATCTAGTCTCATCTGTTGGTGACCACAAAGTCACAAACAGCCATGTTGCTACCTTCTTGATCAACAAGTTTAAGGTTAAAAACACTTTGCTCCCTCTAAAGGATTAATACGAACTAAATCTAACACAAGATCTCATCCTGCAGAACGGGATACGAGAGGTCATGGTGCTCCCCAACTGCGAAAATGTAACCATTCCATGGATGATAGCTGAGAAGGATGATTGGGTTCAACGCAGCGTTGCGCCGTTCATGTGGCTGAATCAAGACTCAACAAGTGATCACGACAGCTCTAAAGCAGACAAGCCGCCGAGTCCTGAACAAACAAAGAAAGTTACCAACGTTCCCAAGAAACCAAGAACTGAGGAGGAACATGTAGCTGCACCATCAGCAGCTAACTCTGCATCTCTTATAGTAGAAAGTGACAGATCCTTAGAGGAACTCAAGACTCCGCTGCTGGAAACAAGCGAAAAGCAAGAAACAATAGAACGAGGAGGCAGTGAAGAGGAGACTGTTCCAGTGAGTATCTCGTCATCATCAAGGTCGGTTGTCTCAAGTGAAGAGGATGATTCCAAGGGAAAGAAAATGGGAACAAAAGAGAGGATGTTTGACTTTAGGAAGAAGGTTGGGGAGAAGTTTGAAGAGAAGAAGCGTCATGTGGAGGAAAGAAGTAAACAGATTGTTGAAAAGATGAGAGGACCTTAACACAAGTGTTCAGAACAAGAAGCTCCTTTTGTCTTTTCCAGGTTCAGACACAAGAAAAGACTGAACAACAAAGTCAATAGATTAGATTAGGATTATATAGTTACTTGTATTTATATATGTTTGGTGAAAGTATCAGAACTCAATTGTGAAATCTTTCTTTATTCATAATATTACATCAAACCAGAGATTCTATGCAAAGTGTTTCAATACAGACAAAGATAACTTGAACTAAGAGGCAAGTCCCATCTAGTAATCTTCAGGAGCTAAGAGCTGGTGTGTGTGGTGTACTGGTGGCTCAGTGGGTATGACCATGTACTCATATATAATTGCAGCTAACGCACCACCGAGGAATGGACCAACCCAATAGATCCAATGGTCATGCCATCTCCATCCAACCAATGCTGGACCAAAGGCTCTAGCTGGATTCATTGACGCTCCAGAGAACGGTCCACCAACCAAGATGTTCGCCCCAACTATGAGTCCGATCGCAAGCGGTCCAATAACACCAAGGTTTCCACGTTTTGGATCGATCATAGTCGAGTAGACAACGTAGACAAGGCCAAACGTTAAAATGATCTCTAACACGAGTCCGTTAACTGCACCAACACCTGATGCTAGACGGAAACCAACTGGTCTCTGCATGATGAACACAACGAACTCTTTAATAAATGCTTAAATGGACTTTCACATGGATTAGTCTTTACCATGCCGTTTGTGGCGAGTCTTAGTAATAG
Source organism: Hirschfeldia incana (assembly GCA_026261945.1). Lineage (NCBI taxonomy): Eukaryota > Viridiplantae > Streptophyta > Magnoliopsida > Brassicales > Brassicaceae > Hirschfeldia > Hirschfeldia incana. The sequence goes on along the minus strand of JABCMI010000133.1, from coordinate 236,236 downwards.
ACAAGCGAGGATGGCTCCAAGAAGCTGAGCTATCCAGTAGTAGATTGCACGGATTGCAGAGAGTCTGCCTCCGATAAGAGCACCAAAAGTGACGGCTGGGTTCACGTGTCCACCGGAGATATTGGCGGCTGCAGAAACAGCAGCGAACAGAGCAAAGGCATGTGCTAACGCGACTAATACTAGTCCTCCTGGTGTGTTTGTCCCCACATGAGCCGCATGGTCCCAATACAACTTGTCTGAGGATAAAACACACAACGCACAAGTCATATTCGGATAACTGCATACAGATAGAAACATCAGAAGGGTGAGGGTACGAACCGAGGGAGAGGATAGAGCCTTCAGCTGCAAAGACAAAGACAAAAGTGGAGAGGAACTCAGCTAAAGTGGCTCTGATGGAGTCAGGGTGTGTAGCCTCGTCGGCTCTACCCAAACCGTACGCTCTACGAGCTGATGTTGCCATGAAATTTCACAAACACACTCTGAAACAACAAGGATGTGTGATTAAGAAAGGTAGAAGTGGGAAGAGAGAGACAATGAGAAATTAAAAGAAGCAAAGTAGACAGATGTGATATACCTGAGTGTCTTGAGATGGACACGTAGCTTTAAATTGCATGCATGTAATTTTCCTCCGCCTCCTTATCTTCTCTTGGTTAAGTTTTGGGCGGACCTTTAAGTTCGAGTTTTATATTTTGTTATATAATATAACAGACGTTTTTAAGAAAGGGTTACAGGCGTTGTTAGCCGCAGAAGCTGCAGCCTCGGCTGCTTTCTTCGTTCTCCCTCTTCTTCTTGTTTTTAAGAGCATTCTTGCTCATCTCCTGCAATGAATGAACAACAGAGCATCCATCAACATAAGGAAGACTGTTTCTAAGATTTTGTATGTGTTGCAAGAATTATCCTGCTGGGTTTCCTCCAAGCAACTGCAGTTGCAAGTCATGAACAGAGACATTTATGTGTAAAACCGTTTTCAAGTAATGATTATGAACAAGTAAGTCACTTCAAAACGATCTGATTCTGATGAACTAGGTACCAGTATCATTGTGATTTATCATAGAGAAGTTCTTTTTGAGTACCCCGGCTTGAATGGCAGCTGCGTGCTTAGCATGTGGAGGTCGATACGCAGCCGGTTTTTGTATTGTGGGTATGGAAGCAACAGCTCTCTTCTGAGTTGATCCTTGTCCTAAGATAATTGTTAAAGAACAATATAAGTGTCGTTTTAATAAACATTTCTTACAAAATCAGACACACAGGTTTAAAGAGTTAAAACCAAGAGACTTGAACCTTGAGATTTTCCCTCTTCGAATTTCAATGATTCAATGACTTGACACAAGTTCAATGATCTCACTGAACCTGTCTGGAGACTCCGGTTTCCATTCAGCCTGTAGGTTAGCAACCATGGCACCTTAGTAACTAGTAAGACAACCTGAAACTATGTTGTCAAAAGCTGTTAAGAGATATACCTGGTACAGTCTCTCAAACATCTTCTTGAAATAATGCTTCCGTCATAGTTAAAGATTCTTATCCTTCAGACAGAAAAAAGAGGATAAGGAACACAAACCAGTCCATATCAGAGATACATCCCAATTCTCCATAGTAGGCTAAGGAGAAACCGTTTCTGAAAGATAACATTGACTCGGAGCATACATTACATAGGCGGCCATGAAAATATGAATTTTTGACAAAGTTTAAACGGAGAACTGAAAGATGTGAAGGAAGAACACAAGGGATATTTACCATATCACCAGGTAAGTTACGAAATCCAGCCACACAGAGAACTTTGATTGGTCTTGTCAACATCTGATTGTACAACCACTAGGAGTCAATTCGAAACATGATTCCAACTCTGCTTAGTTACACATGAATCGCGTCACTTAAAGTAATTTTTCACCAAAGTCAAAGCCTCTGCGTCAGCTGGAAGGTTACTCTAATTATTAGGATAAAAAATAAATTTATAAATGTTAAGAGGATAAAAACTCAAAACTTTCTACTGCTGCTTTACTCCATCGTCGTCTCTACCAACAATCTCTTGTAATTTTCTGACTAATTCAATCCAGGTAAGGTTTTTTCGTACTGAGAATCGAGTCTTTATTCTAGGTTAGCGTCGAGTTTAGTTTCGAATCCATTGAACACCACCTGCTCGACGAATTTCCTCGATAGAATCATAAGCTCTCTCGCAGAATTAACCTGTTACTCTGTATTCTGTACTTCAACAAATCAATCTTTATGTATCATCTGGCTTTAAACATTTTTCAGTAGAAATCTTGAGGGATTCCAATGGCAGAAATAAGTCTTGGTATGCTTATAGACATTGTGGACGAGGAGTGGATGAGAGACACTCTCCCTGATGATGGTAACCTCCTTTTGCCTTTTTCCACATTACACCCTCAAGATCGTAATCATTGTTGTGTTGTTTATTTATTGATTGCAGATCTCCCATTGCCTCCAGTGCTTGTTGTTAGGACTGATGATACTGAAGAAACCAGTATGTTTCCCACCTTTATTTCGTTTTGCTTTACTACACCTAGAAATCGCTTAGCTTTATTTACCATGTTGATGCATATGTGATCCATGATATTAAATACCTATACTGAAAAGGATAAGGACTAAAGGACATATATACTTAGAGTAACTTTGAGATTTAGGACTTTCTCTACCAAGAAACTGCATCCCTTACGACTTAATAGCGTTTTGGCTGTTTCAGATCAAGAAACTCAGCAGCCAGATAGAGAAGCTTGGCATGATCTTGCACTGGATACACAGTAGAAAGGCTACTAAGTTCAGTGGAAACTTTTACAGAGAAACTCTTGCATCTTTTATTGTGTCTGATCATAAAATAGAACTTTGTATGAAGACAATCTTTGCGTCTCACTTCTATTAATCAAAATCTCTCTTTTTTATCTAATCATCTGCCGAAATTTTTTCAGAAGAACTAAACGTGATACATACAACAAAGGATTAACCAACAAAAAAAAATTCGCTCGTTGACGTGGCTGTTATATTAGCACACGTGACGTCTAATGATTCGTAGAGAAAGCAAACCTTTTACTGACGTGTCTCTTATTGATTCGTACACGTGTTTGGTAAACGTTCATATTTAAATTCTCAAACAAAAAAAAAGAAAACGATATTCAGGGGAAAGGAGGAAGATGCTGAGCTTATCAGTTCCAAGCAATCACGTTCCTCCATTAACGCTCTTGAGCCACCAACGAAGAATCCTCTTCCGATCGTCTCTACTGTTTCACCAGCTCTCCCCCACTAAGCTCGTTTCTAACTCTCCACCTGGAGTCGTTGTAATTCCCGCCGCAGCTTCGTCTCCAATCGAAGTTCCGGAATCAGAAGACGACGAGGACCACTTCGATGACGAATTGCTCCGTCTGTTGGCGCTCGTACCGGTGGAGATACGACGGACACTGGAGGAGCACCCCGAAGTCAGCGAACTCATAGAGATAGTTCTGGATTTAGGTCGTAAGCCTCTGGCGCGATTCCCTTCCGGAGATTTTATCGTCTCCGAGGAAGCTGTTAGGGTTAAGGATCTTGAATTCGCAGTCTCTCAGGTTGGTGAGTGATTCTTTTTACGTATAACTGCTTAATCCATGTGTTAAGAGTCTCCCGAGCTTCCAACTTGAAATCAATCGGCGATAATTAGATATTAGCATTAGTATATTTAATTTGGACTGATAGTATGTTAAGTTTTATATTAGTTTATAAGTCAAAACTAGTTCGTGTTAGTTTTTTTTAATTCGGAATCTCGGGACTCTGATACCATGTTAAGTTTTATTAGTTTTTAATTCGAAACCAATCGGTAATGGTAACGAGTGGATTGTTCAGAGTCTTTAATAGATTAGTGTTAGTGGTGGTTCAGTATGGGATCTTAAATACCATGAGTTTCTCAGGTTGGTGAGTTTACTAACGATAACCGAGCTGGAATCAGCCGGACATTACATCGGATCAGTGCCATAAGAAACCGGAAAGGCGAAATCATTGGCTTAACCTGCCGTGTTGGTCGATCTGTTAAAGGAAGCGCGAATTTGCTGCGTGATCTTGTCCAAGATGGGAACTCTTTGCTGCTTATTGGTCCACCAGGTGTTGGTAAAACCACAATGATCAGGTCTGTGCATGAACTCTTCTCATTGTTCCTTTTAGAAACCATTGGTTTTGATCTTTTTATGATGTTGCAGGGAGGTGGCAAGAATGCTAGGGAATGACTATGATAAGAGAGTGATGATTGTTGATACTTCTAATGAGATTGGTGGTGATGGTGATATTCCTCATCCTGGGATTGGTAATGCTAGGCGGATGCAAGTACCTAACTCCGACATACAACACAAGGTTGCTTCAACTTTGTTTCTTTTATAGTGCATGAGAGAGATTGTGATTTTAATTTGATTTTACGTTTAGGTACTGATAGAAGCGGTGGAAAACCACATGCCTCAAGTGATTGTGATTGATGAGATTGGAACTAAACTTGAAGCTATAGCTGCGAGTACGATAGCAGAGCGTGGGATTCAGTTAGTTGCCACAGCTCATGGAGCCACCATAGAGAATTTGATTAAGAACCCTTCGTTAGACCTCCTCGTTGGAGGTGTTCAGGTTAGATACTATCTGTTTGATTACCATTTCAAACCGAGAATGAACTCAAAGATATAGTTTGGTGTGTTTTATGAGAATCTCTTACAAATGGTCATTGTCGCATACTTCAAATGCCAATCTTTGGCAGAGTGTGACACTTGGAGACGAGGAAGCGACCAGAAGAGGTGGCACAAAGACTGTCCTTGAAAGAAAAGGTCCACCGACATTTACATGTGGTGCAGAAATAGTTTCAAAGACTGAAGTTCGTGTTCATCGTAGTCTTGAAGCAACTGTTGATGCTGTCCTCGCAGGTAGACTCTTGTCTTATTAAGTTGGAACTGTCAAAATAAGCTAAGAACATATACATAAACTATTTGGGTGATACAACTAGTTTGAGATTCTGTCTTAAAGGTCGCTTACCAAACGTTGAGATCCGCAAAATAAACTCCAATGGTGTGGAAGTGATTATGGAGAAGAAGGAACCTATCATGGTTGTGACGCCTTTGGATAAGAAACATGAAAAGGAAACATTAGAGGTCTCAAAGCTCACCAAGGATGAATCTATCTCTGAAGTCCTTCCAACTAAGGAGATTACTGAAGCAGAGTCTTCAGAGCATGAGACACCGATGTATCTATATGTCTATGGGGTAAGATTAATAACCTATTCCTTTTTATGTTACCAATGGTCATATATGGTTTTTTCGATATAATATACGTATGCATATATAGATTGCAGAATCAACTGTCCTTCAGGCAATCAAAACACTAGAGATGGATATTGCGGTAGAGATAACCGACAACATCAGTGAAGCAGAAGCCTTACTTGCATTGCAATCCAAGATCAGGAAGAATCCTCGGATTAAATCATTAGCTACATCTAATGGTATACCTGTTTATTTAACAAAGGTAAAAGAAAAAGCTAAGACTGTTCTTGAAGTTTTCAATATTCAGCATCTTTAACCAAAAGAAACTCTCGTGGTGTAGACTAGTTCAGGTATTCAAGTGGCCAAGGCGATAGGGGCGTTACTCTCTGATTACGAAGATGGACTAGGAGAGTTTGGATCAGAAGATCGTCCAAAACTATCTGAAAAAATGGACGCCTTAGAGGTACGTAAAGAGCTAGTCAGAACTATCTTTCATAGTAACTGTTAATGAACTAAAGTCTCACCGGGAGGTGGTTGGAGAATTAATAGACTAATAATATATAAAAGGTCATTGTCAATTCATTTATTAAGTTGGAATGTATTAAGTTGGAAGATAAACTCAGTAGTGATACAATGCACCATTATCTCGAACTGATTTGTTTATGTGCAGGAAGCAAGATTAGCGATAGAGCGGATAGTGATACCAGAAAAGGAACCAGTTGATCTTCTCCCAAGGCCGAGGAAGATCGTGTCATTTCAAGGAAACCTAGTGAGGAAGTATAATTTAAGATCAGAAAAACATTGGAGAGGAGATGAGGTGTATCTACGGATCCTGCCTTATGGTATGGATGAAGACAAAGAAGACGAAGATGAGGAGGAAGAGGAGTTGGAAGAAGAGAACGGAGGTGAGGTTGAGGAGTTCGGTTGTGTCACAGACGAGTCTAATGGTTTACCCTACGGTATCGACAGGTTACCTCTATTGCCTGACTAGTTTTGTTTTTATCTGTTCATAACATTGTTATAGATACACCTTTTGTGAAATGCAAATATAATCTTTATAATGAAAAGAATATTTGTAATTGGGTATTGTGAATTGATGCTTAGATTATGCTCGAAATATTGGTAGATCAGTGTCGAATTTTTATCTGTTACTTAAAAGGTTTTACTGGTTATAGATAAACTTGAATACCGGGCATCGAAGAACAGAACACCATTTGTCACTAATCGCTAACTAGAGTCCGACTAATTTTGTATTTTGTTTTTCTAGGAGTTTAGACTTAAGATGGTGATACAATACAATAAAATCAATTATTAAATGGAAAGCATATTTTATAACTTGTACTAAATGGGGAAAAAGTATATTTTAATTAGAATATGTAGTTTTATAATTTATGTTAATGTCGTCCATGTATCACTATCTGAATTCGAACTTATAGTGCAGGTTGCTGACAAGTTAAACCAACAGCACTTTTCTTTTAAAAATGTTTTGACTTTACAAATTAAAACATCCATTGCATTTTGTAACAATACTTTGCAAAAAGTGGTGATGACCGATGAAGTTTTGACTTGTGAGTGACTCTATACATATCAAACCGTCATTCCATATTTATTTAATTTATCTTTCCATTCAGCCATTGTGATCCATTTTTTTGGTTGTTAGTTAACTCAAAATATAAATTAATATATACACGTACACGCTAATAGAATATAAATATGATAATTGTTCATATTTGGAGCTGAAATGGAATAAAAAGTTGGATAGAATAACTCGAGTTAGAGTGCGCTATGTAAGAAAGGGCCGACCACATGAGTGTGGACCACGGTGAGCGTTAGGTAGTTAAACCTTAACAACCTTAATCAGCTGACAGGGCCGACTTACTTTGCTTTATTAACCTCACTAAAAGTTCAAATTTACAAAAAAATTGGTGGGCGTCATATATTCATATGTATATTTTTTTTAAATGTCTTGATTGCTAGTTTTTCTTTTTTTTTTTTGAAAATGAAAATTTTGAATAGCTTTAACTAAGAAACTTATATTGTATTTACGTGTTTGTTATGAGTTTATGATATATGTCATATGTAAGCGTTTATAAGTATTTTGGTAAAAAGAATACACGTATAGGATAAACTTAAATACTGTGGAGTAATTTTTTGTTTTGAAAAAATATGTAATGATCCAAGCGGTAAAGTATTTCAAATTTTATTATATAATTGAAGGTTTAAATGTGACCATCATGATGGTGCTATCAATGTGTTATCTTTCGCATAATGCATTGTTATTAAGATGATTATTTTTTGTTAAAATGTTCCACAGACATATAAAATGATTTTAAGTTCCACCATGAGTCATTCCGCAGGATTAAATCGATAATACACAAGTAAAATACATATAGATAGCCATTTTTTAACCTGGTAAACTCCATATTTTGTGTACCGAATCAAAAAAGAAAAGAGTAGAATCTTGAGTATCTAAACTAGTATCTATATAAATCGTATTCTCAAATATACAATCTAAGATTCTTGTATATTCAATCTAGCTTGTTTGTTTTGTAAACCCTTTGTAGTCTAACAAAAGTTGGTATTTCATGTCACTACTGCTCTCTTAATAGTAGTTGAATTGAAGTTAGTGTTCTTTTTTTTTTGATCAACTGAAGTTAGTGTTCAATTCACTTTTTCTTTCGGCTTCGAACTGGTGCATCACTTACTCTATTAAATAAAGTGCCAGCCTGTATCCACAAAAACCAAAATCATTTCAGCTAATAATCTAACATCTAGTGTGATTAACTTCGTCTTACTCTCACCTTGACTCTAAAGAAAAACTCAGAAAGAAGCTTTAGTGAATAGAACCTCACTCATAAATCTCTAATTAGTTCTTTTATACGCTTTAGAAGCTATAATCGTTTCATGCATGCACAACTGCACATATTATAAAGAGAATCATAGTTGGTTTGCTTATTAATAATACTCTATATGCTTTGATTACTTTATAGCATCTGTTATTTTCAGCCGATAGAATCAAATTTTAATCAAAACACATTACTCAGATCACTTTACTTCGGACTTACGTTAGATAACTCATATGGTCAGCTAATCAAAAGGCCAACCCAAGAAAGGCGGCAAAAGTTAGCCACATGGCTTTTCTTGACTCTTTGCTACAACAATTTTAAATAATTAAGCCCATTCACATTGTCCCCCATATTTTCCCTTCTTTTATCATCAACTGGTTTAGATAATTTAACAACTCACGTCATCGTTCAAATGCACTAAATCAGAAAGTTTAAACAGATGTCATCTAAGCATTTTCACCTTTAACTTAAACTCTTACTCATTATATACATTGCACATAATTTTACAGTTTAACTATAAAACCACTTAGAAAAAGTTATTCACATCTTCAATTTTTTACTTACCTTACATAACAAACTAACAGTAGCCTAGTTTATATTTACATAAAACTATACAAAGTATGTGTGGATATATATAGAGCTTACTTTAATATATTTTATCATTATATGTTGACAAAAATAATATAGGTATTGTAAGTGCATGTGCCGTCAAAGCACTTTGCAGAAATTGGAAATTCGTCAATGATAAACTGGCTTTTACGACCGCCTTATCTATTTTATAATATACAGCAAAAAGATTATCATTCCATTGGGATTCTTGTCCCAATGCCATTCTCTATATAAATGTCTCAGGCATGTGATGAGAAGACGCACACAATTTTTTACATAAACATACTGAATCATTTATAAGCACATAACACATGGCTAACCCGAAGTTTTTGATGTGTTTGTTCTTGATCTGCGTTTCGTTGTCGTGGTCATCAGCATCTCGGCCGTTTGCAAACGCAGATGGAAGTAGACGAGGGCGTATGATGAGAGAAGCGGAAAAAGTGTTGAAAGCTAATATGGAAAAGCTAATGGAGAGAGGTTTCAATGATTCCATGAGACTTAGCCCTGGAGGTCCTGATCCTCGTCATCATTGAGTGCGAACTCTCGTAGAGTTTAAAGTTCCATGGATGGATCGAGAACCGGTTTAGAAGAAAACATTTGTATGTAGCTTTGTTTGTTCGTTCGGTGTAACCAAAATAAATCATTGTATCCGTTCGTCACACATTTTATGAATGGTGCATGCTCTTTACGTACCCTATACATTCTGTTATAGTATAAGCTATAGCCTTGGACCTCTTGGTCTAGTCCAAACCAGAGAGGACGTTTGCATATAAAGTATATATACAAGAAAGGATAAAGAAATAGTATGAAAAGTGAGACGACAATAATTTAGTTTATCATGTCTTCGATCTATTCTCTAATGGCTCGTGTAGATATATGATTTAAAATTGTGTCTGAAAAGTATACCTGATTTATGCTATTTGTCATCATTTTCCACCAATAAAACATATATATATATATATATATATATGTATATAAAAGAGAGATAAGATAGTGACTGAAGTAGAAAAACACAACGGTAAACAAGGATTTGGTTTAACGAAAGTAGACCTTTTAAAAGTTCGAAGTCAACGCCTCTAATTTGAAGATAGCATAACGGGCTCTAGCAACTACTATTAAATTGATAAACCGATATATTAACCAACAACTATAAAATTGACAAAACCGGTTGATACTCTTTCATGTACACGATACACATACTTGCAATTTTTAGTGGATCTAGTAACGAAATCAGAAGTATTGTGTATGGAGTTGTTAGAGCCCGTTATGTTGATTAATTACTGAGCTTAATCAATACAGTGATAGAGCACAAGATCGGACATACCCTATGTGCAAGCATCATGGCTACAACAACACAGCATCTAAAGACTAAAGCAATATAAGGATAGGTGCACAAGCTTTGAGAAAGTTGATAAGGTGCTAAATGAGATTTGAAGGAGCCACTTACGGATGATATCACAGAAGATTCCAAACACACTTCAAGATATTCTAATTCGAAAAAGGTTGTCACCTTAAATTGTGATTTTCACAAACACTTTAAACTCTTGGTTCTCACCAAAATGAGCACTGTTGCATCTAGAGCAGTGTTAAATTTCAACGGAATCGGATGTGCCTCTCATGGAAAAGGCAAACGATAGACAAACCCACCAATGTGGGTTTTGATATGTCTTCACCACTACACTGGCGAACAATGGGGGAAGCTTGACGAGATTTGTTTGTAAGGTAAAAGCAGATGATATACCCAATGAACCACATTCCTTCTCATATAGACGTGTATGTAAGCATCGTATAATTACACATAAAATTACTGCAAATATCATAAATATCACAAAATCTATAGCAAAATAACATACAAAGGAACTCCAAAACAAGATTCATTAAACAAGAAATATTTTCCGGCCATAACTTTATCTCAACCCCTAGTCTAAAACTCTAATTACTAAACCTTTAAACCTAACTAAAACAGATATGTAAGAATATGATCCAACTTGCAGAGATTAGCTAATAAATGAAATAATGAGGAGAAAAATAAAGAAGAGAAGTGTGTTTGGTTGTCTATCAAAGACTGAAAACTAAAAGAGCAAGAACGCTAGACCAAGGGAAAAGGAGTAGAAGACTCTAACAGCCTTAGAGAGTATGGTTACATGTATGATAAACGACTCATGCAGACGTTGGTTTTGTCTCTAATAAACCACCGACTCTGTTTTTGATATAAAAACACATATTTTTCTTTCAGTTAACCGAAGCCAAGTTTAGAAGGGTTTCCATGGCGTCTCTTAAAGAGATAGAAATAATGATGTTATTTTAGACTTAACTCTTAGAAATGTAATGAACGATAGGTCCCAGTTACAGGGAAATCAATGTTGATCAAAACAAGAACACTTTGGTTCTTAAAGACAAGTTTACTGCAAAATTATTAAAGGAATTAAACTAAACTACTACGTGAGCAACCTCAAATTAAGGAAATGCAATCCCACTAAATAAAATGCAAAATTGAAACTAACGCTTCTAAACAATTGATTTGGTCTTCATGGAGAAGGGCACGTTAACTTCTTGCTCAAGTTATATATCTCATCATGTCAGGAAAAAAACCTTAGGCCTTAGAATCTTTCATCTTTGAAGAAGCTGGTCGAGCGTCGCTGCCTCCTCCACCCTTCTCAGTCTTTGTTTGTACCCGTGCGGCTTTGATGGGCTCGTCTCAAGGCCTCTTTGAGCTTCTCCTCTCCGTTTCGGAGAAACTAGCGGTGTCAAGGCTAACCGCTTGGAGGACCTCTGTTATTAGTTCAATCGACGACATCCATGGTGTTTAACGGCGTCTTCTCGCGGCTTCTCTTCTCGCACCTGTCATTGACTCTTGGGTCTTGAGGATAACCCCTGGCGGTCTGAGGCATATTGCAAGAAGATGGAGTTGTCGATCTACTGCTGTCTCACCTGTTTTTAAAGAGATTTATTCTCTTTCTGTGCTTCAGTCCCCTTGCTTTTAGCTCCGATGAATCTCACTGAGTATTCCTTGATGTTTCTGCCGTATGTTTGTGTCGCGTGGCCGGAAGAGGAGTCAAATTACCGCCTGCGCTTGACCAGTTCTGTTCTTCAAAGTAAGCGGCGTCATGTCGGATCAACTCAGTCTGGTTTTAGTTCGAGATAGCTTTGGTTTGCTTATGCGACGTCCTCCTCTACTGGTGTTCCGGAGCCGTTGCCTGTCGCCCCCGTCGAAGCCGTGTAGAGCCACTCTCGGGTGAGGTTCGCGTGTGCACCTTTAGCTATTCACTTGTTATCTTTGTTTATCAAGGATTCAAGTAGCGCTTGAAGTGGGATAAATTGTCGTCTTTTGCTCTGTTTTCTATTATCTCTAAGTTCACCATTAGTGGTACTTTTGGAGTTAATTTCTAGTGTTTCCTAGGGACTTTTTTAAACTTTTTTGCAGTCTCTAGGAGCAGATTGGCTTTTTAAGCAGAATCTGGTTCAATTCATATTGTAACCAAACCTTTATTTCTTTGGAATGACATTTACAATTTAGCAAAAACATTTATCAAAAACTCATAATGGGGTCAGGGGTGTAATGGGCCCAAATCTCCAACTTCAAAGGTTTTCGGGATGTCTACTACAACCTCTGCCACATCTGCTGAATGCTCATCAGAAGAGAATAAGTTAGATTGCCGAAACTTGGTTCGCTTGTTAGGAACAGGCGTACTCTCGTTCTGCAGATAGGACAAGTGGCGTGCGACTCAAGCCAAGAGTCGATGCAATGGGCGTGAAACCAGTGTTTGCAGCTCGGTAAGAGCTTGGCTTTGTCTCCTTTGTCAAGCTCAGAGAGACAAACCACACACATGACGCCGCCGTCCTCAAAGTTCCGAGGGTTAAAATCAACGACGGGGATTGATCGGATGAGGATGAAGGGGTTAACACTGGCCAAACCATGATCATGATGATCATTGTTGGCATCATCATCATCACCATCATCACTATCATCATCACTATCATCATCATCATCATCACTATCATCATCGCTATCATCATCATCACTATCATCATCACTATCATCATCATCATCATCACCATCACTATCATCATCATCATCACTATCATCATCATCATCATCATCACCACTATCATTATCATCAGCAAAGTAATGTTTATAAGCGCCACACAGTACTCCTAGGAGCCCAAGCGAAACCAGAACGATACCACCTACCAAAAAAACGCGGGCATTCTTGCCATCACAACGAAAAAAACAATACAGGCAACACTCAAAGCCAATACTAAACATAGAGATAGCATAAACGTATATGTGGTTCATCTGAATATATGTATTTCTTTTCAGAATAGCTGAAAGGTGGAAAGGATACTAATATAAGAGATAAGTATTAGCTCCCTTGTATATAGGAGTACAGTATATTGTATATAGTTAAAGTATATTCTCTAGATAAGCTCTATATATATTTTGATTTTCGTGAAGTATATACATTGCATATACTTATAGGTTAAGTGATCTTACCATTGTTCTTAAAAGGACAACTTACTAAACTTGAATAAATCAAAAAGGTAAAGTAGTAAGTAATTTCCTTATTTACTTATCAAAAATGTAACAGAAAAGGATATTTCCTTATTTAAACTAAACCATAACCATAAAGACGGATTTGTGTTTGGCCGACCTCGAGAAAACGTGACTTTAAATGTCTAAATCTTAAACAATATATATAGGCAGTGTGTTATAAACGCTTCTACTCTGTTGTCAGATATTAGAGTCTCTATAGTGTGAGAATATGATCCAACTTGAAGATTAGCTAAGAAATGAAAAAATGAGGAGAAAAATAGAGAAGAAAAGTATGCTTGGTTGTTTATCAAAGACTGAAAGACACTAAAAAGCCAGAAGGTTAGACCAAGGGAAAAGGAGTAAAAGACTCTAAACTAATTCCAAAAGAAAATTCATACCATTTAACATGAATGGAATGGACTACTCATTCCCTCAATTCCACAACTAAATAGATAAAATACAAATAAAATCATTACATAACAAATTTGATTTTGAATAAACAGAATGAATTCCATCCAATTTTTTTTTGTTGTATTTCATTCTTACTATTCCATTTATTTTAATTCCATCAATTCTTAAATATTTTACTAGTTACAACCAAAATGATTAAAGGAATTAAACTAACTACTACATGAGTGGGTAAGCAACACACATCCTCAAATTAAGGAAATACTATCCCACTAAATAAAAGAAAATATTGAAACTAAAGCTTCTGAACAATTGATTTGGTCTTCATGGAGATGGCCACCTTAACTTCTTGCTCAATTTTTATCATCATGTCAGGAAAACTCATAATGCGTCAGGGGTGTATGGGCCCAAATCTCCAACTTCGAAGGTTGTCGGGATGTCTACTACAACCTCCCTCACATCAGAACAAGTTGGCTTGCCGGAACGAGCAGGTTCGTTTGTTTGGAACAGGCGTACTCTCGTTCTGCAGATAGGACAAGTGGCGTGCGACTCAAGCCAAGGGTCGATGCAGTGGGCGTGAAACCAGTGTCTACAGCTCGGTAAGAGCTTGGCTTTGTCTCCATCGGCGATCTCAGAGATACAAACGACGCACTCGACGCCGCCGTCCTCAAAGTTTCGAGGGTGAAAATCAACGGCGGGGATTGATCGGATGAGGATGGAGGGGTTAACACTGGCCAACTCCGTGATGTTGATGATAACATGGTCATCGCTGGTACCCAAACCATGATCATCATGATGATCATTGTTGGCATCATCAACAACAAAGTAACGTTCGTAAGCTTCAAATAGTAGTCCAAGGAGCCCAAGCGAAACCAAAACGATACCAACCAATAAAACTCTGTGGGCATTCTTGTTGCCACGATAAAGAACCCAATACATGCAGCAATCCAAGCCAACATAAAACATAGCACAACCAAGTGTCATAGTGTGGCTCTTCTTCGAATATATGTGTTTCTTTTCAGAATAGCTGAAGGTGGAAGGATTACTAAAACTTTGAGTAAGAAGTTCGTAATGATTTTGATTTGTTTTCATGAAACATACATTACATGTATTTATAGGTCTAAGTGATCTATACCATTGTTCTTTAAAAGGAAAAATTACGAAACTTGAATAAATCAAAAAGGAAAAAGTAAGTAATTTTGCTTAATTACTTATCAAAAAGGTAAAAAGAAAAAAAAAAAAAGGAAATTTCCTTATTTAAACTAAACCATAACCATAACTCTGATATTTCGGTAAATAATCGAATTCCGAAATATATTGTTTTAATGTGTCTATTAAACCATATATGTTCTTATGTAGGCATTAGGCAGTGTGTTCTAAACGCTTCTACTCTGATATCAGATATTTTTCGAAATTTATTTCCGAATTCGATTTTCGATGGAGTTTCTGTTAAGTTTCTTGGGCTTCCACTTAAAACCAATTGGCAATTAGTGGAGTTCCCCAAGTCCCTTATATATTATTCATGTCCCTTACATCTTTCCGATGTGGGATCTTCTCTCCAATACCCTCCCTCGAGATAATGGTGGGTCTAACCATTAATCTCGCAGAATCCATCATACCCTCCGAGATCATGCTTTATCTTCTAGCAATCTCGGAGAACTGAGCCTTCTATGGGCCATCAGCTAATGGGTTGATCGGGCCACTGTCCGGGCCGGATTAATTAATGGGTCGGGTATTGGGCCTGCTCTGATACCATGTTAAGCTAGATGGGCTTCCAACCTAAAACCAATTGGCAATTAGGGGAGTGACTCATCTATCTTATATATTACTAAGGATCCCTTCCAATATCCGATGTGGGACACTATGTGTCTAATACGCCCCCTCGAGATGATGGCTCATTGAGCGTCAATCTCGGAATGCTCGGGCAAGGATCGATGGGCCAACTTTGGGCCAGATCGATGTGGAACGGATTGGATTTCGTGGATCGGGCTCTAATACCATCATCCATGTGAATAAATATAAAACAGAGTTTTATTGAAATAGAAATAGCTTATTAAAGCTTTATTATGCAATGAAAATAAAGAAACGGAAGAGTTGAGGTTGTCACCAAGAACAAAGAGATTTGTGAAATGATATTGATTTTCCAAAGTTGGAAGGTTTTCATTACATAGCATGACTATTTATATTAAAACTCATTAGGCAAAACCCTAACTATATGGGCTAATGGACTTCTCACAAGATACAAAATGGGCTTTCATTTGGATCCTCTAATACTCCCCCGCAAACTTAGTGTAGAGTGCGGAGCTAAGTTTGGAAGCACAGGTGCAGCGGCTTGATAAAGAGACAAGAGCTTGAAGTCTTCGTTTGAAGTAGTCAATATCTTCACTTCACCATAGGATCAGTCAATAGTGTGAGATCTTTTTAGGTCTATCTTTGTAGCCTATTTATCTCACGAAGAGTCCGGGTTTCTTTACCTCGTTTAACTCCCCTAAGCTGTCTCATAAATGAACGTGAGTCTTCTTCCACAACTAAAAAATTCTTTTTACTCTCCGCTTCCCATCAATAAACCAACTACAAACTGTGTTCTAACATTGTGTCTTTCTATTTGGCAATATGACGAACACTTGGTGCGCACTCCATAAATTTGCAGCTATTAACCCATTACTATCAAACACCAAACCCACGCACTCATTCAGCTTCACGGTTCCCTACTTCTAAATCTAAAACAGCTGTTCTTCTCAAGCCAATAAGCTACTCCATGTTCTGTCTTAGATGAAAGCAAGTCGTTACCTTTATATAAGCAAGAGAAGAAGCTTGAATCAGAGTCCATATCCCCTTGATGCTAAGCTCGCGTATAAACTTCAGTGCTTGCTCTGGACCAGCTTCTTTGACTCTTCTGCCTTGTTGAATTTGGGCTTCTGTTAAGTGTCGACAAAGACAGACAACGGCTCCGTACTTCAATGGCTTATGAGATCTGGTCTTGAGGAACCACAAATTCTGTTTTTTTTTTAGACTTCAGTACACTCTTGGTTGCTAGCGCAGATGCATGAGCTCAGGGTCTTCTGGACGTGATGAATGAGTGTTGTCTCCACTTCTACTGCAGATGTGTAGACACAACAGATATGAAGGACCTTTTTCTTGAAGGACCCTTTTCTTTCAGTAGAAGGAGACAGATGAAAAGTTTGGAGCTTGAGTGATATAAAAAGTTTGTGAGAAGTTGAGAAAAGCTTAGAGACACCAAGATCTACTCCCTAGTGCTCTGATACCATGTTAAGTTTCTTGGGCTTCCACTTAAAACCAATTGGCAATTAGTGGAGTTCCCCAAGTCCCTTATATATTATTCATGTCCCTTACATCTTTCCGATGTGGGATCTTCTCTCCAATAAGGTTTTAAGTGGAATTCCCCAAATCCCTTATATATTATTCATGTCTCTTACATCTTTCCGATGTGAGATCTTCTCTCCAATAGTTTCGCATGGGTCAGCAAGTTTTATATGCCTTTCTACAATCAATTTCGACTAAACCGAGGACACACATATCGAATCTCGAGTCGGTCAGTTCCGGTTCAGCATTTACCAGAGAGACACGTAAGCGTTATTATTATTGGTTTCTGTTTAGTCGGGTCCTTTACGCGCGTGGGAGCTAAACAGCGCGTGCATCTTCTCCATCCTCGCGACGCAATCGCTTCCTAGGGTTTCGACTGTTGGCAATCACGATCCTAATCTAAACTCCCTCTCCGATTACCTCACACCAATCTTCGATTCCTTGCTTCGAATCTACAATTCTGCCACCATGCGTGATAAACCCTAAAGGAACCCTAATTTTCCCCAATCAGAAAACCATCATCGAGGCAATGGCGTCTGGTTCTATAGCTCCGAAGACGAAGCATAATTGCATAAATTATTTTCTTAATATATGATAACCTTAAACGAGTTACATATCATAACGAATGTAGTATATATTAAATGCATTATACAAAAACAACGATTTCTAATAATAAATTGGAAAGATAACATATAATCAAATAGAAAATGTTGAGGGAAACATCAAAACACGCCGCCAATAATAAACCCCTTTGTCGAGGTGAACGTTGCAAGGAAAACGGTAACATTCTTTTTACCGTTGGATAATAAATATTTTCTCTTTAAAATCACAAACGGTAACTTTCATTAAAACTCAACACCACCTGTCTATATAAACAAACTAATGGCAGTCTCCTCTCTACCACCACGCTTCCTTCTTCTCGATCGTGTTATGTCTCTCTCTTCTCTCTTTCTCTCTACCACCACTCATCCTTCCTCTCTCTCTCTCTCTCTCTCTCTCTCTCTCGATTGGAAAGCAGGTATATTCTATGTCTATTATCATCTTTTGTTTTTTTTTGTTCTTTTCTGAATAAACGTAAAACTTGTTTTTTGAAATTTTCAAACTTCTTTTGAGAGAAATTAGGGTATATTGTTTTGGTTAATTAAGAAAACTTTAAGATGCATGATGTGAAAACTAATTCGATCCATATGGCCAATCAGTTGATTTATCAATTGGACGTAAGAGATTGTATGATTGTTTTTGTGTTCATGGATTGTATTCATTTAGTTTAATTTCTAGATTGATCAATCATAATATATCAAAATTACTCTTAAAAGTTGTCTTCTTAAAATAAATGGTTTATTTTTTTTTTGTTTTCAAAACTGAAAGGGAGAATTTCGATGTTATATTCAGTTAGTTGAAATAGTCTGTTCGTTTGGTTTTTACATTTGTGTTTTGATTGGCCTCTATGATATCGAGACTCCACGGAGGAATGTTCGTCGGAAGGAGAAAACAGAGGACTATGAAGAAGAACGGAGCTCCCAACAAGGTTGGTTCGATAATTTACTTACGGTGGTTTAGTAGCTAGAAGAATTAGTTAAGGACTGTGTATGATACAATTTTGGCTCTTATTGTTTTTGTTTTGCGATGAAGATGGCTAAAGGAAAGTCGCCTCGTAAATCAACGCCTAAGAAGAATGCGGGACTGTAGCTGCTGATGATGATCACACTAATGTCTCACCTTCACTTCCCAATTTGCGTCTGGAAGCAAAGTTAAGAGCTGTGAGGTAAGTAAACCATCACCAAAATTTAAGCACAAATGTAAGGTTTAGTGTGATCTTTGGCCAGATATGTGAAATTGGGTCTAATGTCTAGTGTTCCAGAAACTTTAATGGATAGTGAAGCCGACCTGTCGCCAAGAGCAGTATCTTGTGGTCATTTCGATGGAAGAGGAGAAGTGTCCATGAGTGAGGACGTTGCCCAATCAAAAGAGATATACATTGACAGGTTTCAGAGTTTTGATTGCTTAAAGAACACGTGCGAGAACATTGCAGAGTCTTCTGATGGGACAATGATGGAGGATTGTTTTAAGGAATATGTTGGAAGCTCCCACAAGGTGCAACAAGTAACAGATGAATGCAGCCGTATAGATTTTGGTATGACACTCAAGACCGCTACAAAACCGAAGCTTGACACGGTGCAAGAATCATGGAACAAACTCTGTTCGAGTCATGCTGATATGAGTCCGTACTTGGACTCAGAACCTGTAGAAGCTCCACAAGTTCTTGATCTAACGCATCAGATAACCAATCTAATTTCAGAAGCTAACCTGACACATTCCAGATGCCTGAACCTTGTGAGTATTATTAACATTACTTTTCAGCTTCATCTCTTTCCAGATTTTTTAACTTGTGGAATGCACTTTTTTTAGGTTGCTATGGAGCCAATGATGAACGTTTCTGGAGATCTTGACACGTTACTTGAACAGATGACTTCCACTGTCGCACAGGAAGGATTTAGATTTTTCACAGACCAAATTGCTTCTTCCAGAAACCTTCAGCCATTGCTTCGTTGGTTGGATCATCTGAAAAATCTGTCTTTTCCAAGTTAGGCAAGGTTATTTTTTTCTGCAACCTGCGTTTATTTCTTTTACTCTACATTAATTAATCACATATCGATTTCTTAGATTGAACTTGATACATATCGATTTCTTAGATTGAAGGCATTTATGTGAATGTTACGTAACAAGATATGGAAGATTCTTAGCGTATAACTTTGTTGTGCTTTATGTTCCCCAGAGCCTTACTCTTGGCTTAAGTGGAGTTTGTAAGTGATCATGTGACAAGGATTGTAGGGAACATAGCTTTGATAATTAGATAGCTCATTTTATGCAGATATCTTTCAACTTTCCCCCTTTTAGTGACAGTTTTCCTTTCTAGAGAAAGCTGAGTGTTGCCATTGATTGTCGTGTTTTCTACTCAGAAGCTGAGAGATTCTTTGCTGCGTGGACTGCATATTCCAACAACTCTGCAATCCTTGGCATGTGTGGGGCAATATTCTGTCTCGGCTTTTGACAATATATATGTATACCAAGTTTTTCAAGTAAGTGGCTAGAGGTGCTATTTTCAAAAGTGCTATGACGATATGTCCAGCTGGTTCATTATTTTCTTGTATTTTTCTAATTGTTGATGGTTATATTCATAGGATGTATCATCCGACAATCAGCCTCCTTGTGATCAGTCTTCTGGTTGCTGTAACTCGTGCAAGCTTAAGGTAAGTGCTGGAGAATGAAACACTTTTGCTTTTCGTTAATTTGTTTCTTGGAAAGTTAAGGTCTTTAACATGCAATTACAACGTGAAACAAGTTGGCCGTTGGTAATGCTTCTGCTCAACATGTTCTGGTTATGAGCAAGAAGTTCACCCATTTATTTATTGCAGAATTTTAGGGGAATAGTGCTGCCGCATCTTTATTAGCTAGACAAAGAAGCTTAAGCCTTGAGATTTTAAGATTTTTCATGTAGGATAAGGTCAACGAAAGTTCTCAAAATTGGCTTACGAGGATCCCTCACGCATGTTCAGTTTGGACATGTTGTCTTTCGCAGATATATGGGCTCAAAACACTTGTGAAAAGTTTCTTGCCTCGCCATGGTCAAGTCGTAAGGAAAATCGATGACTTGTTAAACATTTTGAAGAAAACACAAGGTTGCGATGGCATCAAATCATGGTATGTTCTTTTAGCAAATTCTTGATCCTTGGTTGACTTCTCATATGATCGAAGGTTCTTACTTGCTCTTGAAATTTGTAGCGATGACACGGGGGCTAACGTTAGACTAGCTGCTGCTAAAGCTGTTTTATTACTTTCGAGGAAATGGGACCTTCATATTTCTCCTGAACTTTTTCGTCTTACCATCTCGATGGGAAAGGTAAAAGGCTTTCCATCTTGCACAACCAAATAATTTTTTAAAGATTCTTGAATATTATCCTAGCTGCTTGTCTTTTTCAAGTTTTTTTTGTGTTAAGTGATGGCAAGCCATGAGTTGACTTTTTACAGTGACAACGTAATGGAACCTGCATTTCGTAATTTATGAGAGTATCTACCTTTGCATATGTGACATATTAATAAGTTGCTCTAATGGAATTGGCTTGGGTTTATGGTCATTTGTTCCTAAAAAAGGATCTTACTAGTATAGTTAACCATTTAGTTGCAGTGAGGAGGGCTGTCTGACTTGTAATCGATTGTCTTGTTTGGTGAGTTTATGGTGCACCTTATTGTCTTTCTGATCATTTGCCTTTGTTTTCTGTCAGGACCCCAATGCTTTTATTACCAAGACTTTTCTCACCAAATTACATAAGTTATTGATTGAAAATATGATAACCCAGAAGATACGCTTGTACTTTTTCGTTTTCCATCTGTGGTCAATGCAGAGATCTGCAAAATGATGTAAGTTGCTAAGACTTCTCGCTCTAAGATGGGAATATTTCGGTTGTTTGAACACTTTACGTTTTCTGATAACTTGCTCGGCTTTTGTTCAGTCACTTAGATACATCAATGGATTCATCAGAAATGCTACAAGAGATGGTCGCCGAGATGTAGATCAACGGGAATCACTCACTGATTGTCCAGCTTACATGATAGTGTTCCTGATCCATGTTCTTACTCATGACCCGGATTTCCCTTCAGAAGACTGCATGGATGAGCATGTTTATGCTCGGTTATTTGTACTTGTAGTTGGTTTCTGTTTGAATTTCTCTTCTTACATCTTCTCTTTGCAGCCCTCTGTTGTCGGTCTTACAAGTGTTACTTAGTAACAAGGAAACAGTCCCTATCTTGATTTCTATCTTACGTGCAATTAAAAGAGCTGAAGATGCTGTTGATGCTTGTAAAACACCTTAAACCTTAAACGGAGCGAAATTAGCAACGAAAGATTGAAACCCACGACGGCGATTAGACCGGAGATGCTGGTGTCTCCGTCAAATTCACTTGGGTCTGACGTCAATCGTCAGATGATGAATTTAAGTCTTAACTCAATCTCAAAGCTCGAAGTTCGCAACTTGAAGCTTGTCATGTACATACCCAATCAACCACATTCCTTCTCATATACACGTGTAAGCATCATAGGTCATAGCAAATAATTACATCAAATTACTGTAAATATCATAAATATCACTAAAATTTATAACAAAAAACATACAAAGGAATTAGTATGTTGGATTGTAATCCCTAGCTTTAAACTCTACTAGATTTTGATTTGCGTTTCGAAAACACAGTTTTGTTGAATTGTAAAAAATTTTGATATGAATTAGTATTATGTAATTTTGTATATTATTATGTTATTATAAAATTATATTATATTGAATAAAAAAATTCAAGGAAATTATTTAATTTATAAACTAGTTTATTTGAAATTTTGTATATAAACTATTATGTAACACAATATTATATAACTCACTTTTGGACATAAGTATTTTACCAGGATGTAAAAAACTGAATCAAAACCAATTTGAAAAATTACATATTGGATTTGTTTTGGACCTGCATGACTCTATTCGAGTCAAAGTACCAAAAGTACCTAATTTTTTTGTGTATAATTTATATATTTGTATATGTCAGGCATGTTTTCAGTATTATAGAATTTGTTTTTAAAAAAAAATCAAATTCGGATTTTTGGTTATAGTTTTGGGTTTCAATGAAATTTCAAAATTCCAAAATATTATTTTTCGGGTATTCGAAAAAAGTTGGTTATTTTTGGTTCTTTGTGGAAATTTTTGGACTTTGGGTATTTAACTATTTTCAGGTTTTTATTTGGATTTTTGTGTGTTTTAACTAGTCTTAAATACTTGAATTGACCCGAAACCATTATTTATCAAAATTGTATTTACTTTACCAGTACTTAAATTATGAATTTGAATCGACCAAGATCTAAAAAACCAACCCAAGCCCAATGTAAACCTATAATATTATTGCATAACAACCATAATATCAAGTGACAAAATATTTTAGAAAGAAATGTATCACATGAAAAAGTAGTAATAGGATTTATTTAAAATATTTACAATTTTATATGGTTAGAGCAATGATTCGTAGAATAAAGAGTTATACATAAATCCAACAACTTTTAACAGTTGATCATTAGATGATTTTCTTTTAATAATTTAGATAAATTAAGTTAAATAAACTATTTGATTTGTGATTCATTAATTTTTGATAAAGCTTTTACTATATCATTAAAGAAATTGTAGAAAATGGTGATTAAAAATAAAATATATTGTTATAATTCAATATAATTTTATTTTTATTAGTGTTAATCTATTTTCTTTTATTTTAAAATTAAAGTTAATTTAATAATAATTAATTAATTACTTTTAGGAAAAATCCTAGTTTTGTATAAACTAGTTAAATCTATACTATAACTAAAAGGAGAATATTGAGTTTTTAGGAGGTCCACGTCGGATCAAAAAATCGGCCAATCATGTTTTAGAGTTTGTCCACATCAGTCACTAAAAATATTGTAGTTAAATAAAAGAAAGACGTTTCTGATTTCTCATCCCTTCTCTCTTACTTCAACGGCGATGTTAATGGCCAGCCCTCATTCGATTACCTCTCTTTAAGAAGTTTACTAAACTAAAACCTCTTCACTTCCCCTATCTTCCCCTATATATCTCACTATGATTTATGATTATCGCACTCCACGGATCTCGAAGAATATCTTTACATTGTCGACTGAAAGTTGTATGATCAAGCTTTGATCGGCATCTTCTGCCTTCAATAGCCAGTGAAAGCAGCAGAATCGGATTGTTCACGAACGCTGAGGTAACCACGAGCGGAAGACCAATGCTCCGCCGCAACGAAGTCGAGTGTTTCCTCCTCTCCTCCGTCGACCTAGACTCCGAAGATGATCCGCCGTGATTCACCTCCCTGAGATCCGGAAACCTGAATTTAACCACTCATCGTCTCGATCGGATTTTCTTGCCCATAGATATTCTTAAGGTTCACACAAAAATGTAACGGAGAGCTGGTGCTACAAAAACAGCAGCTGCAAAATCGGAAGCACTAAAGGTATAAAAGCTTAGCTACGAACCATATCTTTGAGTTTTCTGTTATGCTCTTTGTATCAAGTCTTTAGTTAGAATTGTTGTTTTTGCCTTCTCCAGGAAGAAGTATTAGCAACGGGTCTTCTAGAGACAATCTCTTTGCGGAGCTGATGTTAACAAACAAGATACACTATGCTTAAGCATCCCTTTGCTTAATTAACAGAGCTCCACTTTCATATTGGGGTAAGGGTTATTGCATATGTATCTGTTTGGCTCTAGCTCCAGTTCCGAAACAAGAGTAAGTAACAGTTACGTTAGAGTTTTACATCATTTTAAATCTTCTAGAGCATATTATCATATCCTCACTATTGTCTTTGTGTTCCAACTATCGAGTCTTAGACCAGCTCTAAATCCTCCAGTGCCATCTGGTTAGAAACCAAAGAACCGTTGGGTAAGCTTTTTACTGTAATACTCGCATTTGCAGTAATTCTTCGGGTAAGCCTTTAGCTTCATTGATGATGAATCAGTATATACACGACGAGATGGTGAGGGAAGTTGGAAGTAGGAAATACCATGAGGTATTTGAAGGCATCTATACCATTATTGAAGCCTATGAAGAGGTATGTTTATTAGATCCTAACGCTTAATGTCCGTTGTAACCATAACAATAATGGCATACATAGTTTAACCAACTCAACCACTTGCTTCATAGGCGTCTTAAGGTTTGCTGGTGTGATCAAGTCTACCTTCAGTGACCATGAGCACTTGAGCAGAGTGCTCAATGCAATATGATTGACCTCCAGGTTGACATGTACTAACCCTATTTCCTTTACACTGTTTTTTTTCTATTCCATCCATTTGTTTTAAATCTGCATTTACACATCAATACTGTTCGACAATTGTGCGTCTAAGTGTTTTTGATGCACAATCCAACCAACTTCACCAACCGTTGATCACCATATTTGTTCTTACCCATCGGTTACATGTTCAACTTTTAGGTATCGTGAGGAAATGACATCGCAGATGTCACAGAGTTAGCTGTGTTTGTTGTGTCTTACACAGAAATGTATAAGTTGGCTAATGTGCGTGCAGCAGAAGTGGGTGACATGATGGTATAATCCATATACCCTAAATTGTTTCTTGAAAAGGAGGTGTACATAGCATTTGTTATTAAGCAGGGTGCAGGTGTGGGAGACCACTTAAAGCTGAGATCCCGCCATTTTTAGCCAAAAAACTGTTAGGAAAGCATTCAATCTAAAGCTTACTGTTATTCCTGGTTGTACATGTGTTTCCTGCAAATGCTCTAATGGACAAATGTTAAGTGGTGATGAGCCGAGCAACGAAATTGATGGATCCCCTCAAACCAGACACCCCCACCCGGCACAACAGCAACAGCTGCACAGCACAACCCTGAGGGGAGTAAACCAGGGGAAGACCAAGTTCAAGGTGTGCAGGAAAAGGCACACAAAGCAATTAATGTGGAGCCGCTACTATTTCTATTTAGTTTCATTGCAATGTTATTCCCCAAATATTCTCAGTATTCTGTTTCTTGAACCATGTTTGCATATTCAGCTATTAATCTTACGTAATATAACTTATTATAGGACGTGTTGATTTCATTTGTATGGTTTGCTCGACCAGGTTTCGACCGTAACTCAAATACGCTTTTATTTATAACCTACAATCGACGTAGAGCCACTTCTAATTTTCTTTAGTTTAGTTGCAGTGTTTTTTCCCAAAAATTCTCAGTATTTTGGTCACTGAGAATACTGAGAACAAAATGATGAAAATGATTTCTATTTTTCTTACAATGTGCTGTTAACATTTGTTTTTCAAATATTCTCTGTCAAAAATATGGTTTCTATTTTTTCTATAATCTAATTTTTGATAAAAGAACAAAATGAAGTGTTATAAGAGAAAATTTCTAATCTAATTTTGTTAAAGTACAAGATGATCAAAAATGCTAATTATTTTATTTATCCAATTTCTCAAATGAAATTTCATTCATTATTTTTTTTCTCAATACATCTAACATAAAACAAATATAAAACAATATGCCAGAATATTAATTATAAATAAAAATAAATGACCTAACAAAAAAAAATATTAAAAATCTGACCCGTCAAAAAAAAGCAATACATGATCATATTAAATCATCTTAACAATCGCATTAAAAAAGTTAATTTGACTCAACAAACTAAGATTGATTATTTTACCATATTTTTTTCAAGAACTTACGATATAAGCAATTATAGTTTCTTTTATTTGTCATCTATTGGATTTCTATTACTTTAAAGCATGACATACACAAAACCAAGTTTTTATTAAAAAAAGAAAAGACATACACAAAACCGACGATGGTCTAATATCTTTTCGGAGGCATAAGCCGACGAGTACAATTAACAATATAATTTTAGAATAAAAACATATTATATTTATTATATTCAATATAATGTAAAATTTTAAATGATTTATAAAATAAAACAATTTTAATATAAAATAATTTTAATGTTAACTCACACGTCCGTAGGACGGATCAACCTAAGGATAAATTTGAAGTACGCGTGAGTTATGGTTGACAAAATATTCTGCTAATAAATACTCTGCTTGTGGTCTACAAATTAAGAGAGAACAATAAAAAAAAAGTTAAAGTAATTGTCAGCTGCATTACACACAAATATAAACATTTTTGTTGAATGGTAGTGAACGCTATACGCGTGCAATTCCCACTCCCTCAATTATCTACCCTTTAGCCATCTACCGTTCATAATCTAATCTAATCTAAGGATAATTTTGCAGACTAAATGATGTTGAATGGTTTTGGCGTTCCTCTCTACTAAACGACTTTAATGTATTCTACCACGAAAAAAACTTGGGTGTAAACGTTGAAACAAACTTTCTGTTAATCTGTCTTCTTCATTTTTACCGTGACGTTGACATTATTTTGTAATATATTAACTACCTGACAACTTTTTTTATCAGCGACTACCAAACTACTTACCATTTTCCCGTATGATGACAATATATTTATATTTGCATTTAAATATTATGGAAAAACTTATAGCTGTTGGTTATACAGAACAATGTCCTTTTGGGGATTTGTTTACATTTATGATTTTCAGAGTTCAAAATTTATTGCTAGTAAGTATAACTTTATAAAATGAAGATTTTAAATTCCCTGGTTTGGAAAACAATTTTCTTAGAGTATTTCGCATATTAAGAAAATAATAAAGGTTTATAATTAAAATTTTTTATTTACATTTATCATATACTTTTCAATAATTTCTATGAATAATATTTAAGTAATTCAAATATTCTTAATTAATATTTATAAACTATAAAAACAAATTTTAAAATATAACAAATTATGTTTTGTAACAAAAATCTAGAAAATCATATTTTGAGGAAGTGATACTATCTCAAATATATTCTTCTAACCGTTGATGAGTTTATAATTAGAGATAGTAATGGGATTTAAAACGCATAGTAGTAACAATAAAAAAGAGAGGATTTAAAACCCATTTGTCGGGTAGTTTAGCCTTTTGACTGGATATGAAGTTTATTTATGTACATGTTATGCTAAGTAGAATAACAAAAACATTTGACGTCATATATAAAATATATACATACATAGACACAACTATATTTTTTTTACTTTTAAAACAAATGAAATGTAGTAACTCTTCCTAAATTCAAAAAGTATTATTTTAAACTTCTTTTTTTGCCAAAGAAAAAATAAATTACCGATTAATCTAAAGTGTTTTATTCTTAAACTTTAAGTTTACTTATTTCTTTTGGAATTTATTCATTTGAGTTTTGAACTAAGCTTCTGGGAGTAAATTTTAGTTCTTTAAAATTAGAGTTGATTTATACAGTGGTTATGACAAATATAGTATTGTGTAGCATTATAAATATATATATATATATATGTTCCACTCATGTTACAAAAGGGAAGATCATTTTTGTCTATCTATGATTGTAATTACTACTTGCATTATATAATATTTTAGACGGCTATATTTTTAATTTCATTCTCATATTTTGTTCTTAATTAAGCAGATTCACCATTTTATTTATAAACATGTTTACAGTTTAAATGAAAACAAATATATAACATAATCTGTTTATTGGCTTCAATAAACAATATGTAACATAATTTCCTTTTATTAATTTCGGTGAATCATCTTTAGTATATTGTTTTAGAAGTTTGAGAAATTTTCTTTATCTTGATATATATATTTACATCTATAAAATAGCTGGGAATATATTTAATTTCGACAAATGTAACAATTTTGAAGTGCGTTTTCATTATTCATAGAGCAATTCGTATAATCTGCGGTTTTACTTTTACTGTTTATGAAACCGCACGTTTGAAACAAAAATGGTGGTGTAACGAATGCAGTTTTAAACCACTTTGAAAACCCAATCATAATGCCACCATTCATAACCGTAGTCAATGTGAACAAGATCTAGAAACAATTTTGACCTGACTAGACAGTGAACACATGTATTATTACCCTTCAGTCAATTCCCATGAGAATAAAATATATTGACGTTTTGACGTTTCTTCTCCCTATAAAATGACACTCCTTTGAACAAAAAAAAAGTATCCTTAAACCAACATTCTCAAATTTCCAGCCAACAACAACAATGGCAAACCAACTTCAAGATCCCTTAGCCACTTCCCCTGAGCCCAGTCTCATAAGAGAAGAAGAACTTGACGAAAGAGCGGTGAGCGTGCAAGCAGACAGCCTCGTCATCACAATGGCTTTACCCATGGTTCTTAAAGCGGCCTTGGAGCTTGGCGTCATCAAAACGATAACAGCCGTAGATGAAGGCGTGTGGCTCTCGTCTTATGAAATTGCGCTTCGTCTCCCGATCAAACCAACCAATCCGGAGGCACCGGTTTTGTTGGACCGGATGCTAACTTTACTAGCCAATCACTCGATCTTGAAGCACCGTGTGGTTGATACAGGAGTAAATGGAGAGACCAAGATGGTATATGCAGCTGGACCGATTTGCACGTATTTCTCGAACCGTGGAGACGGCTCGGGTTCTCTTGCGCCTCTTTTCATGTTAAACCTAAGCGAAGTTTATTTCAAGACATGGTACATACTTCTTCATTATTATATAATAACGCATAGTCAACTAATAAGTGATGTTTTTTTCCCATTCATAGGATGCATCTCAAAGATGTGATATTAGAAGGAAGCGATGCATTCACCTCTGCACATGGAAAGAGTTTTTTCGAATACACTTGTTCGAACCAACAATTCGGTGAGATGTTTAACGGGGCAATCTTAGAAGCTTCCAAGTTGACCATGAAAAAGGTTTTAGAAGTTTACCGAGGATTTGAAGATGTGAACACTCTGGTGGATGTGGGAGGAGGAAATGGAACTGCTATAAGTCTAGTGATTTCCAAATATCCTCATATTATGGGCATCAATCTCGATCTAGCCTGTGTTATAGCCGATGCTCCTCTTTATCCAGGTATAACACATAATTGATCAAATTAATAAAATTTTTTTTTTTTGAAATGCTAGTTTTCATAGCTCTTAAAAAACATTACATTTTTTGCTCTTTTCTAAAATCTTGTTAATTATATAGGAGTGGAGCATGTTTCAGGAGCATGTTTACAGAAATTCCAAAAGGAGATGCTATGTTTTTGAAAGTAAGCTATGCTATATGTACTATTGTAATGGAACTTTTAATCGTTACCAAATATTTAAGTCTGTTATCCACCATATATTAACAACAGAAAAATTGATATGTTAATGACAGTGGATACTACATTGTTGGAAGGACGAAGACTGCGTCAAGATACTAAAAAATTGTAGGAGAAGTCTCTCTGAAACAGGAAAAGTGATAATAGTGGACGTGCTTAAGCCGGAACAACCAAATATCATCGACTTGTATTCGAGCAATGCGTTCGCCAAGGACATGGTGATGTGTACGTTTTTATCGGGTGGTAAGGAGAGGACTCTTACCGAGTTCCAGACTCTGGCCTTCGCTTCCGGGTTTCGTCGTTTTCAAATCGCTTGTTGTTTAGATTCGTATTATATTATCGAACTCCGCAAATAAATTCACAAAGAAGTACTCGTACATGTGGGAACAACCGAACAAGGGATGAAGACAGGTTGTTGGTTATGGGAGCATGTACACCTATAAAAGAAATTATATTTATAATTGTGTGCTTAAAACCATTGAAACATTGTTAGTTGAAATGGTATTAAATAAACTAAAGCATCACCAATCTCTATTGTATTTTCTTTCTTATTAATAATATATCCATATGGCGAATACTTTAATAAATAAAGTCTCACAGTAGAAATTATAAGAGATCTAAAACAGTATACACGAATATGTTACTGATATAGCCTTTGCATTGCACGATCTATCCAAACTGTTAAGCAACTCGGTTTAAACATACAAACAAGCCACCGATATAACTGGCCTAAGCTGGTTTAGCTGTTTCACGAGCAACGGCTAACTTAGCCAGTAGACCACATAGCTGGAGATACGATCCAACTCCATCACAAATTCTCATATGCGCAAATCCAGTTTCCTAAAGAAGAACAAATTGGTGTTAAGACGAGTTTGATGATGGGGAGAAGAAGAAATCAGATTGTATACCTTCATGAACTCAAGTTTCAAATACTCAGCCATATCATAGTTCTTTATTATTCGGAACAGCGTTGTGATAATGTCGGTTGGAGAGTAGCCCAGATCGTAGAGCTGCTTCATGCCGTGACAAGCATCGTAAAACTTACTTCCCAACACATTGCGTACCATGTTTCTTGACGTGAAGCGGGTGAGCTGATCACAGACCTGAAACAATAAGAAGCAAAATAAGTGAACTAAGGTTTGCGTAACAAACCTCGAAGACGTTTTCTTGGTTGCCAAAGCGAAACCCACTGAATGTAGCTTGCAAATTGTTCAGAGCTTGCCTCATTTCACCATCCGCTGGGAAGATTATCGCCTCAAGGCCTTCAGGTACATAAGGAACCTTAAGAGATATACAACAGAAGCAGTTAGAAATGTTGAAGCTGTTTATAGTATGTAAACAAGTAGAAGGGAAGAAAAGTGGAAGAGTCCATACATTCTCATATTGAACGACGACCATGAGACGGCCAAGTATCTCCTGATCAGATAACCTAGAGAATCGAACAAGGGCGCATCTACTCTGAATGGGCTCAACATCGATACCCCTACACACCATAACACAAGTAAAAACAATGCCAAACAGAATATGAGTATGGAACAACAAATCAAAGAAATAATAATAAAACCAGCTTCTAAAATCAAATCCCATTGGCTAAAACATACATTTCATCAGATGCATTCAACTCAAGAACAGCTTCTCTATAATTAGGGCCAAGAAGCTCGTGAGAGAGAGCCAAGATACTAATGGTTTTACCTGTTCCAGGAGGACCCTGTGAGAATATTCAAACAAACAGCACATATCAGCACATATCAGTGTTATAGACTAAAAAAAAGTCCTTACTAGAGAGTCCAGTGAGCACTAAAAACGCAAAATCTTTATCTATCAAAGAACAGGTGAAACATCCAGCTACAAATCAAGTTTCAAAACACTTCGTTCAAAACTTCAATAGATAACAGAAAGTGAATCAAAAACAATCCTAAAAGAGACAAACCCATTTATATGGTGGATGAGACCGCATCTTCATTTCCAACTATATCCACCACCTTGCTCGGCCTGTACTTCTCCACCCACGGGATCTCGTAATTTTAAGAAGACGCTATGGTGTTCATTGATTAAATTTTTAATTTTGAGATTTGAAAGCTATGTTTTAGGTTGTTTGATTAATGATTTGTTTTTTTCTAATGATGTAAGAAGAAGAAAGAAAACCAGAAATTGTGTATATCTTGGCTATAGTAATAGAAGTCATTGCTATGATATATATAAATGATATTTATTCATGTCTAATGTTATTAAATGTATTTGAACCGGTAATTGTTTGATATATTAGTATTAAATTATTAATTATTATACCAAGAAACAGAAGTGATTGCTACGGTCATTGATATATATATATATATATCGTCAAATAGGTAACAACGTTAATACTCTTCCGCGTATCCTCCGATCCTGATTACCTCAACACTATCCAAATCGTAAGATATATGTTTCTTGGTGGACTACTCTCTTGGGCGTATCCTCCGATCCTGATTACCTCAACATCATTATCAATATATCAACTGAAATAAGGCAGCAAATAGTTCTGTGTGATTTTTGATGTCTTATCAAATATTAAATAAAATTCTAGTAAGAATATACAAACCATTTTGTTAGTTTATTTGAAGGAGCTTGTATATACCCGAGAATCTTGAATTGAATATTGTGTGCCTCAGTTTGTACTATCAACTCTAGAGTGTGTTGAGATTAAACAAATTACTAGTAACGTACGTAACCATAGGTCCCAGTTATAGGGAAATCAATGTTGATCAAAACAAGAACACTATGGTTCTTAATTAAAGACAAGGTTGCTGCAATTTTCTCTTCCCTTTTCATTCAACTCCAACTCATGCTTAAATACAACATTCTTAAAGGAATTAACTAACTACTAACTCAAATTAAGGATACACAATCCCTCTAAATAAAAGGCAATATTGAAACTATAGCTTCTGAACAGTTGATTTGGTCTTCATGGAGATGGCAACGTTAACTTCTTGCTCAAGTTATACCTCATCATGTCAGGAAAAAAAAACTTTAGGCCTTGGAATCTTTCATCTTTGCAAAACATTTATCAGTGATGTAATGGGCCTAAATCTCCAGCTTCGAAGTTTGTCGGGTTGTCTATTACAACCTCCGTCACATCTGCTGAACGCTCATCAGAACAAGTTAGGTTGCTGGAACTTGCAGGTTCGTTTGTTTGAAACAGGCGTACTCTCGTTCTGCAGATAGGACAAGTGGCGTGCGAGTCAAGCCAAGCGTCAATGCAGTGGGCATGAAACCAGTGTTTACAGCTCGGTAAGAGCTTGGCTTTGTCTCCTTCGTCGAGCTCAGAGAGACAAACGACACACTCGACCCCCTCCTCAAAGTTCCGAGGGTTAAAATCAACGACGGGGATTGATCGGATGATGATGGAGCGGCTAACACTGGCCAACTCCGTGATGTTGATGATAACATGGTCACCGCTGGTACCAAGACCATGATCAAGATGATCATTGTTGGCATCATCATCATTATCAACAAAGTAACGTTTATAAGCGCCACGCAGTAGTCCAAGGAGCCCAATCGAAACCGAAACGAGACCAGCAACCAAAAAAAGTAGGCGGGCATTCTTGCCAAGACCAAGATGAAAAACCCAAAACAGGCAATACACCAAGCCAACAAAAAACATATAGATAGAGTATTCTACATTGTCGCTCATCTTCGAATATATTGTTTCTTTTCAGAATAGCTGAGGGTGGAAAAATACTAAAACTTGAGTGATTAAGAAGTCCTAGTGATTTGGGTTTTGTTATTATGAACATACGTTACTACATGTATTTATAGGTTAAGTGATCTGACCACTGTTCTTTAAAAGGAAAACTTACAAAACTTGCATAAATCAAAAAGGAAAAAAGTAAGTAATTTCCTTATTTACTTATCAAAAAGGTAAACAAAAAAAAGAAGGAAATTTCCTTATATACCTTTCCACAATCAATTTCGACTAAACCGGGGACACACATATCGAAA
Organism: Hirschfeldia incana; assembly: GCA_026261945.1. Taxonomy (NCBI): domain Eukaryota; kingdom Viridiplantae; phylum Streptophyta; class Magnoliopsida; order Brassicales; family Brassicaceae; genus Hirschfeldia; species Hirschfeldia incana. Next base: position 202,589 of record JABCMI010000133.1, on the reverse strand, counting down.
TTTCGACTCGGTTAATTTCGGTTCAGCATTTACCAGAGAGACACGTAAGCGTTGTTATTATCATCCCCGTCACACTTTTACACACGTATCATTCCCCTACTTTCTCGGGGTCTTTTACGCGCGTGGAGGCTAAAAAGCGCGTGCATCTTCTCCATCCCTCGCGACGCAATCGCTTCCTAGGGTTTTCGTCTGTTTGCAATCACGATCCTAACCTAACCTAACCTAAACCCCCTTTCTGATTTACCTCACACCAATCTTCGATTCCTCGCTTCGAATCTCCAATCAATCGAGTGATAAACCCTAATTTTCCCCCCAATCAGAGAACCGTCAACAGAGGCGATGGCGTCTGGTGCTATAGCTCCGAAGGCGAAGCATAAAATTAACAACAAAAGATCGAAACCCACGACGGCGAATCGACCAATTCCGCCCCTTTCTCCGGCGAATTCGCTTGGGTCCGACCTCAATCGTCAGACGATGATGAAGATATCTCTGAACTCAATCTCAAAGCTCGAAGTTCGCAACTTGAAGCGGAAGCTAACATCCGAGCTCGAGAAAGTTCGGAGCTTGATCAACCGCCTCGAGTCTCAGCCCAACAAGAAGCTCAAAACAGCCAACAACGGTAAGAAAGTTCAGATTTTGAAGAGCTGTAGTAGCTTGCTTACGAAGCTAATGAAGCATAAGTTCGGGTGGATTTTCAATACTCCTGTAGATGCGGTTAAGTCCGGTTTACATGATTATCATACGATAGTTAAGAAGCCTATGGATTTAGGGACAGTGAAGAGTAGGTTGAGTAAGAGTTTGTATGAGTCTCCCTTGGAGTTTGCTGAGGATGTGAGGCTGACTTTTAACAACGCGTTGCTGTATAACCCTGTGGGGCATGAGGTGCATCGTATGGCTGAGTTTCTGTTGAGCATGTTTGAAGAGAAGTGGGGCCCGCTTCAAACACAGTATGAGTCTCTTAATACTACACCGTCTCCTCCTCCTCCTCCTCCTCCTCCGGTAGTGGTTGAGGATAGGACTTTGGAGAGAGCAGAGTCTATGACAAACGCAGCTGTAGCTGTTTCCCCTGAGAAGAAGCGTGATAAAGAAGAGGAGGCGTCTGGTGGGAATAGGGAGTTGACGTTTGAGGAGAAGCGGAGGCTTAGTGAAGACCTTCAGGATTTGCCTTTTGATAAGTTGGAGGAAGTTGTTGAGATTATAAAGAAGAGGACTCCGGAGCTTGATCAACAAGACGATGAGATTGAGTTGGATATTGATAGTCTTGACCTCGAAACGCTTTGGGAGCTTTACAGGTTTGTGACAGTGTATAAGGAGAGCTTGAGTAAGAAAAAGGAAGAAGATGGATTGAGCTCTGAGAGAGAAGCTGAGTCTGTTCACAACAGTGTCCAAGAACCGGTGAGAGCAAATAACTAATTGTCATTCAATTATCTACTTTTGTCTAGATTCTAATGATATCATGTTTCTTCTTTTGTGTTCACAGAACACTCTAGTAAATGGCCCTGGATCGACAAAAGTTACAGAACTAGGTGAGATTTTAGTTCATGAGTACTAGATTAGTCTCTTTTAGCCTCACTGCGATAACTCTACTTTCATCTTGTTTTTGACGTTTTTAGGTCATGTGGCATCTCCAGTTCGACAAGTAAATGCTACTGGGTCAAGTAGTTCTAGTAGTGGATCAGACTCTTCTAGTGGTAAATGTTGAAACTTGTTTGTTTACCCTTCTTCTCACTAATCAGCATCACATTTCCAAACCAGTGTAGCTTACACTCAATTTTCTTTATGCAGATTCTGACAGTGATACTGGTAACTAACCAAGACTGTGAAAGTATTTAGCATAGGTGGGAGCCATGGTGTTGTCAGTTTCAAACTTGGTGCATCTCTTTCAGTAGCACAGCTAGGTTGCCTTTTGTTTCCAACTTCTCTCACATAGCATTATTCTGTAATAGGATTCTTGTTAACTGTGCATAGAACTATAGAAGTAAACAACATTTCAAGTGTTTTGTTTCGGACTTGTCAAGAAGATGCTTGTTTTGTACTTCTTAATTGTTTTGTTATCTTTAATAATATCACTATTTTAAACCAATAGACAAAAAAAAAAGACCTGCTACCTAATGTAGAAAGTTCACCAACTGGTGGTTACATGGAACAACGTTAATGCTTGTATGTGAAGTTACTCACTCAACATGTATTCATGAACTCAACAGCAAGAACTCCATTGAGTCTGTTTTCAAAATGTCGAAACAAGCATCTGCAGATTCGCGGATGGTTCAATCCATCTTCCAGCTAGTGCTTGTCAGTCTTCTAGTCATTGGATCCGCGAGATGGATCCTTGATGAACTCAAGAGCAACAAGAGTCGAATATTCAACCTCTATGGCTCCAGACAGAAACCTGCAGTGTTCGTCACCAAAGAGGATCAGCTTGATGAGAGCTGTAACGTCTTTGAAGGACAATGGGTCTGGGACAATGTCTCGTACCCTCTTTACACCGAGAAGAGCTGTCCTTACTTGGTCAAACAAACAACTTGTCAAAGAAACGGACGGCCTGATTCTTCTTACCAGAACTGGAGATGGCAACCTAGCTCATGTGACTTGCCAAGGTATGAAAAGAACAAGAAGCATCTGTTGATTCATGGTCTCAGATAGTAATCTCTTGTGTTGCTTCCTCCAGGTTTGATGCTTTGAAATTGTTGGACGTGTTGAGAGACAAAAGACTGATGTTCATAGGAGACTCAGTGCAGAGAGGCACGTTCGAGTCGATGATCTGTATGGTACAATCTGTAATACCTGACAACAAGAAGTCTTTTCACAGGGTTCCTCCTATGAAGATCTTCAAAGCTGAGGAATACAATGTGTCTATTGAGTATTACTGGGCACCTTTCATAGTGGAATCGATTTCAGATCATGCGACTAATCACACAGTACACAAAAGGTTGGTTAACCTTGATGCCATTGAAAAACATAGCAAGAGCTGGGAAGGCGTTGATGTTCTAGTCTTTGAGAGTTATGTATGGTGGATGCATCAACCTAAGATCAATGCAACGTAAGCTGTATATAACGCATTAGCAGAATCAAAGTTGCTTGTATTCAAGCGCATAGAAGGAAAATTTATGTTATATAATGCAGGTGGGGAGATACTAGTAAAGTCCAAGAGTATAATGTGACGACTGCTTATAAACTAGCGTTGGAAACATGGGCCAAGTGGTTAGAGACGAAGATCAATCCAGTGAAGCAAAGAGTTTTCTTCACAAGCATGTCTCCTACTCATCTATGGTATGTTCTAGACCTGCAGTTTTGGTTTTTCGGTTAGTTCGGTTCGAACATAATCCACTGAAGTAAACCGATATGGTTCGGTTTTTGGTTAATATTGATTTTATTTTTTTTCCAAACATAACCTATCTTAGTTTTAGTTAAATTTTGGTATAATTTTTTTTTTTAAAAAAACTCGGATATTTTTGTTAAATTTGGTTATTTTAGTTAGTTTTGGTTAGTTTGGTTTGGTTATTTCAATTAACTTAGGATAATTTTTTTTAAAAAAATTAACTAACCAAAACCCGAACTACCATATCTCAAAACCGAAACTGAACTGAACTAAAAATTTCCAAAGACCTGAAGAATGATTTGGGTATGTGATCTTGGCAGGAGCTGGGAATGGAATCCAGGGAGCGACGGAACCTGTTATAACGAGTTATATCCAATAGACAAACCATCATACTGGGGCACAGGATCAAACCAAGTCATCATGAAAACAGTTGGTGATGTTCTAAGCAGAGTTGGAGACAAGGTAACACTCTTGAACATCACGCAGTTGTCAGAGTATAGGAAAGACGGACACACGACTGTGTATGGAGAACGGAGAGGGAAGCTTTTGACAAAGAAACAGAGAGCTGATCCTAAAAACTATGGAGACTGTATCCACTGGTGCTTGCCTGGAGTTCCTGATACATGGAACGAGATTCTCTACGCATATTTGCTACGCAGTCATCGAAATAACTAATGATCAATAAACATGAGTTTTTACCATCTTTTTTCAGCAGAGATGAAAGCAAGCAAAGATAGATAGGATAAACTTTTTGGTTATTCGTTGTCAAAAAAAGTTTGCATCTCAGAGCAGTTTAGCTCGTTTATGTTTTAATAAATGACAAGGTATCAGTATACAAAGGCATGGTTTCAACTAGTACAAAATGATGTGAGCATACTTCTCACAATAGCTCCCATTGGGAATCTACGGCTTCCTCATGTTCAGAGTCTTCCTTGACCAGATCAGAACCCATATCTGCATCTCCGAACCAAATTGCAAGCTGTTCATACTCCTTTTCTCTTATTCTTTTTGTAGCTAAAGCATCCAAGATCTTTCTCTGGTGATGAAAGAAAAAGGTAAAATTAGGAAATGGTAAGTAATGCTTCCTTTGGGGGTAGTGCTAAGTTTTAAGAAGAGATAAACAATGATTGAAGGCAAATTGAAGTCTAAAATCAGTCTGAATGAACTGCAATAGGTTTCAGGTTTATCACACCAGACATATACATCTAAGAGCAAGGAGGAGAAAGCAAGGAACCTTTACTGATCTGAGCTTCTTGGTCCTAGCATGGAGTGCATAGAGTTCATTGTCATCAACATACGAGGGGTCTTCTGGCAATGTCATCCCGGACAATGCTATAGTATCCAGTGGAGCAACATCAGGCTTTCTGTTGGTAATATCATCTGGATTATCTACAAGAAAAATTGAAAAGAGTTGCACATGTTACAATTAATAAAAACATGTTAAGATGATAAACCAAAGATTTCAATCTCCTGTAAACAATAGCATAACCATAACTTGAGTAAAGGGTAAGTTTAAGCACCAACCCTCATTAGAGGATCTCATGTTTGCCACATTATCTTCAACATGTGCATTTGAACTCTTTGTGTCGGTTGGATTAAGATTTGAATCATCCATAGAGATCTCAAGCGTAGCTGTGCCATCATTACATTCTACTACATACCCAAAACTTTCAACCGAACTTTGAGTAGACTGAGCCTCCGTGGAAACATAGTCTTTGAATGATTCAACTCTAACTTCTTCTACACTTTCCTCGCCTGGAAAAGCCAAAGCTTCTCCAGCAGAAACTTTCTGAGTAGCCAAATTGTTACTGATCAGAGACTCCTCATCGCCATGTGTAGTAGCTGATGTCAGATTACCAGCACAGTACTCTTGAATCAATGAAGCTCCAGAGAGTGTTTCTCCATCAGACGAGGAGGAGGAGACTGACAAATCCTCCTTCATTATATCCTCTTCAACTTGTTCCTCAACCCCAACATATCCTGAAACGTCAAAGTTCTGATGTGATGGTGGATCAGAAGGACTGTCACAGCTCCGTAAAGAAAGCCGGTCATAGTGTTGCTGCAAATCAGAACCAGAGTCCTCGGCATATTCATCTTGTTCACCTCTTACAGATTCCCATCCCGAAGGATCCTCACTTGATTTCAAACAAAGAGTGCTCTGTCCAAAACATAAGAAAACAACCACTCATTACTACTATTATCTAACATCATTCTCATATCAACAATTCACTTTCGTTAGACTGAACATGAAAAGAATCAACAATGGAATCACAGAGAAGAGTACCTGAGAAGTGAAAGTGTCTACCTCCACAAGTATAGTTTCAAGCTTGTTGTAGATTTTACCAAACCATGCTGGACCCATTGTTTTACACTACAAAACTATGCAGTAAACAGTAACAAAAACATAATAAGGTAAAAACTTTGGTTAGGAAACAACATCATCCGAATAAGGAAAGACGATCAAACAACAACAAAAGGAGAAGTCCCAACTTAGAAACAACTCAAAAAAACCCTAAAGATGAGTAATTTACCTATCCTCTCGGAGCAAGAAGAGTAATTATGTAAAACACTATAGACAAAAGCTCTCTCGAGTTTGTGATCAAAGCATGAAAACAGAAACTCAAAGACGCATCGAGTAAAGTTACATAAAAAGAACGAGACTTTCAGATAAACAGAGCAGAAAGAGATAAACCCTAAACTCGAAAGTAAACATAAGATTGAGAAAAGGAGAGAGAAGAAGAATTACCTGAGAAAGTAACGAGGAGGAGGAGGAGACTACAACATAACTTATGATCAGACGAGACAAAACCTGAACAGAATCATATCATTATCATCATACAACAATATCTAAAAAACTTATTATTATTTACTTAAAGATCTTTTAACTTTTTAAGGGTGGGTTTAAGATTTTTTCATTTTTTTATAATTTTGTTATTTAACCAAGTGGATATCTATTCGGGTCATATATATGGGCTTTTTATCTAAAAGTCGATACATGTGGTGCTAACAATTCTGTTGAGTGTTTTTAATACCCACCATGACTTAAAAAGTGCGTGTGCGTTGGGTGAGTTTGGGTTTTCATGTCGGTTAGCTCGGTTCGATCGAAATCTCAACGAGTTGAACCCAAAATGGTTCCGTTTCAAATATGTTTTACGAAAGTTTTCAGATTCAGTTAAATTTTCGTTAAATTGATCTTAAATTGAATAATTGTGGCCAAGTTCGGTTAATTGAGTTCTAAATTTTGGTTAAAACCGATATAGTTTTGTAAACTAAAAAAAGAACGAATTACCTAAGAACCAATGCAAACACCAAAATTTCCCTGAATTGCCTATCAAACCAAACCACTGAATCAAACTGAACTGAAAACCAAATATTTTGGTTCAGTTCGATTCAGTTAATAACCGGAGACCTATGTGTATGTTTAGACGAAGGATCAAAATTAAGACGTGGGTGATGATGTCACGTGGAGTAGATGACCAAAGAGAGGCGTGGGTCTGGCCATAATCTACATTGAAAGATGTGAGTGTGGATTCTATCCCACTCCAATATTATTTTATTTTTATGTATGTTAGAATTCCATTCACATTTGATGATGATGTGAGTGTATATAAATGCAACGCTCACAAAGTCACAAGTCACAATACACTTACACATACTATATTGTATATTTGTATCTATATCCATTTAGCACATTACTGCAAGAGATCATAAAAACTTGACATGGCAACTTCCACCTTCTCGTCTCGTGGGGCACAAGCGATGAACACCATGTTCCTCAAGTAAGTCTACACCTACTTGCATGCCATATTGATAATGCATGATCACATGCAAGACCGTAAATGACTAAATTATATTTTACACATGCAGTTACATGTATAGACCAATGCTTAGGAAATCTATCCACAAGAAGACCGCGTCGCACGACATAGTGAGGGAGACGGTGAAGACTGATAGCGCAGAGATGAAGACGATGAGAGGTTTCTCCGTCGCCGGAGAGACGACGTCGTCGTCGTCACAGAGTAGTTGGGTCCCACATGAAGCCACCGGAATATACTATCCAAAGGGACAAGAGAAGGTGATGCAAGATGTGCCTCCTCCTCCAGCTGGTAGCCATGTGGACGAGCTCGTTAACTGGTTCTCTTGATCCACACTCTCCCATCATCTCGATCTCATCATGATCGTAATACTGTATTGTTCTCTATATCTAAGTCTAATTATTGTTGTTAGAGGGACAAACTTTACTGTTCGGTGTCGTATCATATGCATATCTATGTGTAAATATAAGTGGATATGTATGCATGGTCATATAATCAACGATAATGAATAATGACGATAACAGTAATTAAATGAATTAATTAAGTACCAATGAATGCAGAAAGTAACTGTTGCTTAATGCATGCTTTCATTAATTTGTTTGCTTTCCAAGATTAACTAAATAACGCTTTGTTCAAGCCTTATATTATCCAAATGAATTAATTTTCTGTATTACAATTGGAACTATAAGTAGTTAACAAAGAGAATAAGATTGACGTTGAACATGGGACCAAAACTAGTCATTGTCTTAGAGAACCACATGATTAGCTACTACTATCAAACAAGAAACATGAATGTTATTTCTTTCTTTTTTTTTCCAAAAAGACATATGACTTCAGAAAAAACAGAAAAAGACATGACTTTAGATAAGACCCACGCATGTCGTTTTTGAGCAAATGGCTCTTATTCTTTAACATCCTAACTTGGGTTGAAAAGAAAGTCAGAAAAAGACTGATTCTTTCTTCAAAGGTGCGTAACTTTACCTGTGTTGAGATTTGGGGAGTTTAATGGCGCTTGCAAGCATATCTTTCTGCCAATACAATATTTCTTTCTTCCTCTCCGCATTCACTCACTTTAACCTCCCTTAGAAAGCCATCTTCCATATCTTACTCCAAGTTAACGAATGACTGTTGCTACTCTGTTAAGTTCCAGTGATTAATATCTTCTCTTTAACATTGTGGGTAAAGGACAAGGCAAAACGTTTCAGACCGTACTTATATTCAAAACCAAGGGAGGGAACCGGTTATAATGTCTGAGGGAGAGCTCGTGTTAAGTTCGTTACTTCTTTATTCCCTCTCGACTTACTTCCCTCTATGGAATCTCACGAAATGGTAATCGTTATGAAGCAAAGACGATTTTTTACATAACAAACGTCTATCTCATGGCTAGTTCTCATGGATGCTAAACATATCCTTCGCATTCCATTTGTCAACAAACGTGACCCATATTGTATTTTATAAATTTGACTTTTGGTTTATTCGTGTTCAGACCAGCCATCAATTGTATAATCCAACATGTTGTGAACAGTTCTCGTCAATTTTGGTCTTGTTTTATGATTTCTTGGACTCGTTAATGAAAATATATGAAGCTACCCTTCTTTTATGATTCCCGTTATCTGGCAAAAAAGGTAGCTAAACAACATAGCAGTTGTGAAAACCAGCTACTGGTAGAAGCCACAAGAAGCAACATCTCCAACAAGATCGTGTGTTAAGACAATATTCGAGAGATCCAGTTGTACAATGCTGAGAAACACTAAGAGCTTTCAAATTTTTTAACTCTTTCTCATATTCTTTTCAGTAATTATTGGGACACCATGTAATCTAATCTTGTAGACGTATAGTATGTGTTTACCCGAGCAACTTTCAACCCTATGAATCATAAATAAACTAGATATAAGCCCGTTGCGTTGCAACGGGTTTTGTTTGACGTTTTAGTTTAATATGAAAACATAAATAATAAATATTATTATAATTTTATGATTATTCTTAAATATGATGTGTGACATTTATTTTATAAATAAAAAACTGTTTTCACACATAATTTCACGTTAACAATTATATTTTATAATCATAGTGCATAGATAAATGTTACAAATTTTGTACTTAGGATTAAAAAAATATACTACACCTAAACGTTTTAACTCAACACAACTCAAAATAATTTTTATTTAAGAATTACTATTAAAATAAAGTTTTGGAATTCTCTCTCATCAGGATTTTATAAAAAGAAAAACAAATCTCATTTGGTTTAAAAAAGAAAGAAATATGTCACATAATGGCATTTTTTATTGCCACATTCACAATCTATTTTTTTAATTGACATATATAACAATTATATCCGGTGAAATAGTAGATGTTATTTTTTGTTTATAATATTTAACACAAATTTTTAATTAAAATTAAATCTAGTTAATTATATTAAAAATAAGATTACCAATAGAGTTTTATTTTGTTTAGTGTTTTTAAAAGGATAATTTAATGGTTATTTTTATAATCAAATAATATTTTTTATATAAATACTATTGTGTTTTCAAAAATAATATGTGGAAGCTTAAACCTAAATGTAAATGTGAAATATTTGTAGCTATATTTGGTTATAAGTTTTAACATGCAAATATCTATTGAAATGGAAAGTTTGTTATTTATAAAAAAAATAATAAGAATAGTCTTACGATTTTATTTTGTTAAGGCTTTTAAAAATGTATATTATTTTATACTATACCTAAACATTTTAACTCAACACAACTCAAAATAACTGAATGAAAGTAAAAAAAAGGAAAGTCAAATACACCAATCTAGTCAATGATAACATTATATACATTATTATGTACTAACTTAATGCTTTATTAAATAAGTTTTAAAAGTTTGTTTTGCTAGGATACTTTAAAAAAATATATTCTATTTTATAAACTTTTTATTTACAATAATTTTTTTAAAATTTTCTTTTACATTTTTGTTTATAATTTTAGAAAAGGAAAATCTTTCTTATAACCTATTATAGTTTTCTTTTCTTTAGAATTTCAGAAAAAAAACAAATTACTATCAAATACATTTTTATCATAAATTTTATCAGCTTTATAATTCTCACTATATGTGTTTAATCATATTAATTAGCAACTTTGAAGAACCAAACTCAATATAATATTTTACAATTATATATTCTGTAAGATTTTAGAAAAGGAAATTAAAATTGAATAAACTATTTTCAGATATTTTTTTGTTTATGATCTTTTAAAAAGGAAAACTTCTGCAAAAATTCTACAAAGTAATTTTAAATTTTTTGTTTTTACTATTAAATAAATTTTAAATTTAATTTTTATAAAACTGATTTCCATCAAATAATATTTTGCAATCATCTTTTATTTAGGATTTAAAAATGTAAAATTACTATAAATAATATTTTTAATTTTATTTTTTAAAACATATTAACATTCATAATCTTAAATATTTATATCTTCATTAGGATTTTGAAAAGGAAATTAGTATTAAAAAAACTATTTTCAGATTTTTTTTTTGCTTATGATCTTTTAAAAAGGAAAACTTCTAAAAAGAAAATCTACGAAGTGATTTTTATTTTTTTTCTATTAAATAAATTTTAAATTTATTTCTTTTATAAAACTCGTTTTTATCATCAAATATATTTTTTACCATATGTCGTGATCGTGTTAATTAATAACTTTGAAAACATTCATGATTCTGTTTAATTTAGTATATATGATTTGTATAAAACAAAAGTTACTATTTTTAAAAAATCAATCCAATTTTTTAAAAAAGATTAGCTTTTGTTTATATAATAAGATAGAAAAATCAATGTAAAAGGATAATTACGAAAATAATTATTTTAATAAGATTGAGTAGGAAAATAGGAAAATATGAAAATTATCTTTAACTTTATATAATAAGATAGGAAAATAGGAAAATCAATTTTATTATATAAATGTTAAATATATTGTACACATGTCGCAATCTAAAATATACAACTGACATGTGTCGCGATCGTGTTAATTAGTAACTTTGAAAACTAAGCTTTATATAATAAGATAAAACTATTAGACGTAGCTCATCTGAATTTTCCGAATCTGCAATTTATAGAAAAAAGGTGTAAACTAAAAATAAATGTAAAAAAGAGGAAAATATTAAAAAGACGTAAAAGTCTAAAATATTAATAGAAACTTAGTCTCCTAATCAAGCGGGTAAAAGATTACAAAAATTTAAAGCCCAACAAGGATTAGGGTTTAGGAACTATTCTATATATATATGTGTAGATTCAGTTAAAAATTACCCTAGATATATAGAGTCAGAAACTAAGTAGAAATCGATGGCATCGGCGAGCAAAAGAAAGAGAGCAAGAAAATTCTGCAAGGGCAGAATCAATGACGATGATGATGATGTAAGAAGAAGAAAAAGAAACATGATTGATGAGTTACCTGAGAGCTTATTGTTGGTCGAGATCTTCATGAGGCTGCGTAATCCCAGATGCGTCATGGTCTGCAAAAGCGTGAGCAAGAGGTGGAACTCTTTGATCTCTTCTTTCTTCGATGATAACAGATGGAGAAGCTTGGCTTTGATCGTCAACACACATCCTCTGTGCGCTACGAACGATTTATCCTTAGAGGGATGGAAAGGTTTCCAGTTAAACAACTATATGGATCCCGAGATTAAGTCTCAGGTTTGTGTACTAGCCTCGTACAGAGATGTCTTGCTATGCAAGAAAATATGTACATGGGAATCACGATTCTACATTGTGAATCCCGTGACAATGCAATGGACCAGACTTCCGAAAACTTGCGGCATGTTATCTCCTTTTGGGTTAACAGGAGATGGGTCAAAGGGAAGGTACTATGTTGTTAATCTGGTGAGGTCTGAACCATATCAGCTTTGCCTCAGTGTTTTGGACACTAAGCGCGGTAAATGGAGAATACGTCTTATAAAGCATCCCCGTTGGTCAGAATTTGGATGGTGCCCAACGCAGTGCCAAGCCGTGAACTTCGAGGGAGCTCTACATTGGCTAGGCCAAGATGGACCTATTGTAGCTTATAATCCAAAGTATAGGCATGCATGCATAGTCATCCATCGTTTCCCAGAGATGCGTCATGAATCTTATGGTGAGAAAGCGGTGGTCACAGAGACCTTAACAATCTCAATGGGCTACCTACGTGTGATACAGATCGTTTGCTATCCCAGCTGTAAGAGTGAAGAACATCATCACCATCTTGTTATTTGGACACTCGTGGATTACAAAAAATCCATATGGAAACAAGAAGAGCATGGGCCAATCTATTTCAGTGACATGCTTTCTGATGTTTCATGGATACAAGACTACATGCAGCGTTATAATCTGGCCACAAGTAAAGAAAACTGCATGTCCCTTATTAAGGGAGTTTTCGTGCTTCCTCGAGAAACCAGAAGACGGCAGATCATTTGGCCACAGCCTTTGCATTGCCATCCAGACAACCCTCTTCTCGTTTACTTGTACTTACCAGAAAGCATCGTCTTGCTTGATGTCGCAACAAAAAAGCTGAGGTTAGTTACTAAAGTCACCACCAGAACTAGAGAGATGGGCTCCTCTTTTTACTGGACTCGTTACGACAAGGTAATACCAGTCTCACTTCACTTAGATCCATCCTTGATCCCCGACACCATTGGAAGATGAAAGTGAGCTTTGCCAAAAGATTGGAAGAATATATATTACGTCAACCTTTCTTGATCTAGTCTCAGTTATTGCCCCCAAAAAACGAAGCCTTCATTTTTTATATAGCTTCTTCTTCTTGTACATTATATAATATATATATGTTGCAACTTTCAAATTAAGATAATCTTACAAGCCATTAATTCAACAATGCAAACTTTAATCCATGTCAGCCCAATACAAAAATTCATGAAAACATACACTAAGATGGATCGTATATATAATCATCATCATCGAATGATAATCACTACAATTATACAAAAAAAACAGGATATAATATATATAGGAAAATACTTAATTAAATATAATATCTTAGATAATATGAATTATTTTTATTTTTGGTAACACATATTAATTATTAATAGTCTATAAATTATATGATAAATAAAAAAGGTGAACTTATAGCCTAAAATGTCGATCGAGCGAGAGAGAGATAGAGAAAGAAAGTAAGATACGGTGAAAATGTGTCCATTGTACGACCCGTGGAACTCAGATTCTAAAGTGATTCTCCACTGTTGTTCTGGTGTTGGATGACATTTTTTAAGTGTTCTGGTGTTGAATGAAATTCATGGCCGGAAGATGAAAATATGTGGTAATTATAAGTTGTAGATTGATAGATGGTCGTGGACGACTATTCTTCGTCAAAGAAAAAAAGTCAGGATAACAACTCTATAAATAAAACACATCTTTCAGCAAATGAATATATACATATGATTTTCTTCGCCAGAGCCAGTTCACTTGTAAAATCCCAAAAATTTCAAATAACTAAATAAAATATAATGTTTCATCGCTTGGTTTGCTTAGTTACTTTGATTATTCTATTGTTCACTGGACCATCAATCACAGCTTTCGCTCGGATACCACACCAGTCCTCCATGACAAGTAAGTTTCTAGTCATTAACTTTACTCTCAACCCAAATTTTCTTAAACTTTCAAGTAAGATATATATGCCTTCTAGGCTAGAAGTTCTAGCTACGTTTACGAATTGCATTTTCAAAAGGGTGTATGTTCCTTGTAAAGAATAAAGATAGTATAGTAAGTACTGCGCTATCCTCTCGTATATCTAATATGGAATTTGACATCCCAACAATTTTGAACCAAACACTCATACATCCAAATTCACTTATTTTGTTTTCGTACTAACTGTATGGGAAGAACATGGAGAAAGGGTTTGGGATCAAAAGATGATTGGAGATATCAAGATTGACGTAGGAAGCAGTAATTCAAGGCCAGCACGTCAAAAAGATAGCCCAAGTCCGCCAGGTGCCAACATGTAGCTTTCTTGAACACCTGAAAGTTGGATGTGTTGTTTCCATAGAATCTATTTTGGATAAACGAAATTGTATCAGATTTACGCATTGCTTAACTATGCAGTATCAAAGTATGATGTTTGAGTTGTTAACATTGTGGTCACAATTTATGTTTTTGTTATAAAAAAACATGTGTAACGAAAGTTATTTTCTGTTATATAAAAAAATCAAGATTTATTATAAAACAAACATGTGGTATCTGTCTTTAAGTAAAAAGAAATGACTAGAGTCTAGAGTAATCATATAACTAAACGAATGATAAGAATATTATTTAATCATACTAAACAAACCATACTATATATATATATATAACGTCAACCACCGTCTCCGGCCTTTACATGCACGTTAAATTAACAAATTAATCAAACTCTTACAAAGAAAAAACTAAGCTCGGGTCCATTATTCCCTTCAGGACTCAACATATAAAACGTCGACTCTGAATCTGTAGACCCAATAACTCTCTCAGAGTAAGCTCTCAGGTAGTAATGCAAAAAAAAGAGCTACTAATGCAAAACGCTTTACGCAGAAGAGATCAGAATAACCTAGGTTTTAGTTTATTAACTGGCACATTTTACGTGATAGCAATATTTTTTTGTAACTTAAACAAATGTATATACAAGTGTGAAAAACGTATGGGTAGGAAAGTTCTCAGAAAAGGTATATTTTCATATTAGTGTTTTATTTAATGGGTATTAATTTAGGAACGAACATATTTAAACATCTATGGTTGATAAATAAATAAATAAAAAAAAATATAAAGGGAAGGTAGAGAGCATTTTGAACGAATTCAAGATCGACGTATTCACCCGAGACGAGCATAATAAAACGAAAAGGTATAATTAACTTGTCCGGTAATATTTTACATTTCCAGTTTTAGCTAATTTACAGGTTTGATTAATATTTTACGTAGTTTTCGAGTGCTTTTGGTGAATATCAAACGGGCCGTTAGTTTGGCCCATTATTTATTGTCGCCTCTTTCCCGCGTTTTTTTCACAGTCTAATAGTCCAAAGATTCGTTAAGGACAAAAATGTAAATAGATGAAAAAATAGGACTCTAGACCCTACACGTGGAGGTCCGTGAGAGGTAGAGAGTGGGACTCAAAATCCTAACGGAATTGCACGGAGAAAAATTGGAAACAAAAAAGTATCTTCTCTCTCTCTCTCAGCTATTTAAGTTCAATCGCGAAGAAGAAAAATTGGAAACAAAAAAGTATCTTCTCTCTCTCAGCTAGCTCCCATTACTCTCTCTCTCTCTAGTTTCTCTCTCCCTTTACGCCTAAGAGAATGAAGAAGATGAACATCGATTTCAATGGAGGAGTTCTCAAAGTGCGCGTTACGCGGAGAGCTAACCGGATCGGGCGTTGGATCGACCGCCGTGTCCCCGCCGATGGTGAAGTTACACTTGGAGCCACCGTCCAGTGGCCACAGCCGAGGAGCAGTGCCGCCGCTGTTCTCGTCCTCTGCTACGAGTTGCGTTGCATCGTGATCCAACTTCGTCACCTCTCTCGCATCCCCAAACGTCTCCGCCGTCTGCTGCGTTCTCCTTCCGTCACACTCGCCGGGATCTGGAAAGGCCGCCACGAAGCCAAGCTTGTGCAGCATGACTCCGATCTTCTTGTGAGGTCCATGATAGATCTCCGCAAGCACGTTGGAGCAGATGACGACGGTTTCCCTCTCCGCAACCGCTCCTCCACGGTTATCTTCTCTCACTGCTTGGGACTCAATTTCTTGCCGCGTGCCTCCGTCACAAAGTCCGACTGGACTCGCAAGAGGCTCAAGCGCCGCCAGGTTCGTCAAGCCGCTGTCGAGGCAGCAGCGTGTTACCTACTCTCCACTCAGATCTGACGACTCTGAGTTGATGAGGTATGATCGATGATGATTTTCATTTCGTTTGTGTGTTTGTTTTGATTCAGCTTTCCTATTATGATTTCGTACGTACGTGTGTGTGTCTGTGTGTTTCGATCTGTGTGATCTTTTGATATTATATGCTTTTATGATATGACTTTGTAATATGCATGAACTTTTGTTGATTACTTGTCACCCAAGGAATGCTATAACAGATAGAGTCATTAAACACATTTACCAATAGTGTGACTTGCTTTAAAACAGTTATAACGATACAAACGAAAATTAAGATAAGCTCATCAACATCGCTAATTAGATTTTCATATCATAGCAAATGAAAATGGAAAAAAAAAAGGTATTTTACTTTGTTAAAATCATTAATTGGAAACCCGAGCTGCTGCGGCTTTACATTCCGGCAGACTAAGCCGCGAACCGCCAGAGGAGTTACCGGAGTTCTCACAAGCCAACACTCCCGGGCCTTAGTTAAGCCCATATTAGAGTTATGGGCCAAATTGCGTTGCTTTTAGTTAACCATTAAAATACGTACAGTAACATCTTTAGGCCTACCCGTTTACTGCAGTTTCACGCTAACGGGCATGAAATGATATTTATCCACTGCAGTTGTGTTCATAATAAATTCTCTTTTATATTGTAGAGCGTTCGACAGCTGAGAAACATTCAAGAAAGAGCACTTTTATACCGGATTAAACCGGAATTTTATTAGCTGACATCGAACCATAAGACAGAACGGCAACGTTTCATGAAACTGTTGCTAACGGCGGCATTTAAATCTACGGAAAAATATTATCCAGTACGGTTCGGTCCATGATTACTCCACTTGATAACCGTTCATCTCTACTTCATCTAGTTATAATCGATGTCTATAATAAAATAGTGTATAGATTACACCGAATAGTTCGCGAGCTGCGAAACACTCGATAATAAGCACTCATAACTTGTAACTGACAAAAAGTTATTTTTCTTTCCCGGGAATTTTTAATTTTTCTTTCTCCTCTGAGAAGATCTGAAGAGCGAGAATGAATTAGCTGATGAACTGTTTTCTTCTCTACACTGTGATTCTTCTTCTTCTTCGAGCAGTTTCCCCGGAAAATCTCTGTTTATGCTTGAACATCGACGTAATTAGATTCTTGTAGATAGCGATTATGCGTGATATTATATATTTATAACAATATCCGATTATTACCATAGACATTATTTGTAAGAGATTATAGAGATTGACATGGAAACATCCACCTTCTCGTCTCGTGGTGTGCAAACCGTCTTCGTCAAGTAAGTCTTACTCGTACCTACTTGCATGCCATACTGATAAAACTATTACCTTAGCAAGAAATAGTATTACAGTTTAGACGTACCAAACTCAGAGTAACTGATCATTAGTTATACTAATTTAAGCATCAACATGATTAACGCAAATGGTTTTGAAGTTCTATCAACCCCATGCCAATACTCAAATTGATGAAACCATACAATAAGATCGATCAATGTGAGATTTTTGAAATATAAATAAAAACATAGATAGGGGAACTTGGTTTAAGAAAAAAAAAAGATACACCAGAAAGCTTAGGAGGAAAAAAAACAAAGCACACACGAAAACTTCCGTATTCGTACAAGGAAATAAGAAATCAAAAAGTAAAAGAATAAACAAAACGAAAACCATTGGTTACTGTTTTCATGCCAAAACTCTAAAACTCATTTTTCTGCCAAAACACAAAACACGTTTTCTCGCCAAAATTTACAAAACTTAATTTTTTGCCATACGGTAAAATTGTGAAAACACATTTTCACGCCAAAACCTCACAAATATGTTTTCCGTCAAAATTACAAAATTTCGTTTTTTTCGAAAAAACCAACAAATTTTATTTTTTCGTCAAAACCAAAAAATTTCATTTTCCTGCAAAAACCGTAAAAATGTATGTTTTCTGTTAAAACCAAAAATCTCGTTTTCCGTCAAAATTACAAAACCATGTTATCCCACCAACACGCAAAAATGTATTTTTCCGCCAAAACCCTCGTTTTCCAGCAAAATCCGCAAAAACGAAGACTTAGAAGGAAAAGAAAAAAGCACATACGAAAACTTTTGTATTCGTATGAAGAAATAAGAAATAACAAAGAAAAGGAATAAACAAAACGAAAGCCATTAGTTAATGTATTTGGTTCATTTATTGGGATTAAGACTGAAATATAATCATATATATAGTGAATGAAGGAGATTACTGGCACTGTGGCTTTATTTTTAAGTGGTTGGATTTATTTATCTTTGCAAATTTGATTATTTGTTGAACCCTTCCCATAAATGTATACCGATGGACTGTAGTGTAAAAAGAAAAGGTATTAGTGAAAACCATTTACTAATAAGTCCTTGCAGACGATATCAGAATAACCTAGGTTTTAGTTTATTGCACCACATTTTACATGATAGCAAACTTTTCTTGTAACTTAAATAAATATATATATATATATATATATACAACTGTAAAAAAAGTAAAATCTAAGTATGTAGGAAATTTCTCAGAAAAGATATAAATTTGTATTATGTTTTATTTATTTTAGAAACAAACATATTTAAACTTTTATGTTGATATATAAAAATATAAAGGGAAGGTAGAGAGCATTTTGAATGAATTCAAGTTCGACGTATTCACCTGAGACGAGCATAATAAAACGAAAAGGTATCGTTAACTTGTCCGGTAATACTTAACAGAGAGATGAGAGCATTCCCAGTTTTAGCTAATTACAGGTTTGACCAATCTTTACTAAAAGTCTAAACGATCTGGATGTAGTCAGAGCCGTGCTTACCCTTGTAGGAAAAATGCAACAGCCTCAGGCCCCCAACTTTTAAATCAAAATATAGATTCCATTTATATATTAAACTCACTAGTTCACATATGTGTGTATGAAATTTGACTGTTTATGCACTTTTTTAAACTTTAATTATAAACGTATTTACCAATATCTATCATTCAGTTATTTGTAAACATACACAAAAAATCATGAAACCACATTTTAAATAGTAAACTCATTTTTAACCAAAAAAAAACATTTGATTTTTTTTTGCCTTATGCCCCCTTGAACCTTCGCACGGCACTGGATGTAGTAGTAGTAATGTTGTTCTCGAGTCCTTTGGGTTTTTATTTAATAAATATTCGTTATTCGAATGAAATTAACTTTCTGGATTACAATTGGAACTACAAGTAGTTAACAAAGACGATTGAAGTTGAACGTGGGACCAGACTTAGAAAACCAGAGGATTAGCTACTACTATCAAACAAGAAACAAGAATGTTATTTCTTTATTTCTTTCAAAATGACATATGACTTCAGAAAAAATAGAAAAATACATGACTTGAGATAAGACCCATGCATGTTGGCTTTGAGCAAATGGCATCTTATTCTTTAACATCCTAACTTGAGTTGAAAAGAAGGTCAGAAAAAGTCAGATGAGTTCAATGGCGCTTGCAAGCATATCTTTCGGCCACTACAATATTCTTTCTCTCTCTCTCCGTGTTCACTCACTTTAACCTCGCCTAGAAAGCTATCTTCCACCTCTTGCTCCAAGTTAACTAATGACTGTTACTACTCTGTTAAGATCCAGTGATTAATATCTGCCCACCATCACTTTAACTTTGTGGGTAAAAGGGCAAGGCAAAAGGTTTCACCGTTTCAGACAGAACATATATTCAAAACCATGGGAGTGGAACTGGTTATAATGTCTGAGGGAGAGCTGGTGTCAAGTTCGTTACTTCGTTATTCCCTCTCGACTCACTTCACTCTTTTGTAATGTACACTTACAAAAATGTAAACACTATAACAGCTTTTAAATTCCAATCTCTTTTTCATATTCTTTTCAGTAATTATTGAAACACCACGTGGACGTAGTATGTGTTTCTTACCCAGCCAACTTTCAACCTTATGAATCATAAATAAAAAAAACTATTAGACGTAGATCTCAATTTTCCGAATCTGCAATTTAAAGAAAGAAAAGTGTACACTTACAAAAATGTAAACAAAAAAAGAGGAAAAGATTAAAAAGATGTAAAAGTCTAAATAAATACTCGTCTCCTAATCAAGCGGGTAAAATTTAAAGCCCAACAAGGATTATGGTTTAGGAATTGTGCTATATATATAGATAGATGCAGTTAAAATTACCTAGATAGAGAGAGTTAATAGAGATCGATGGTATCGCTGAGGGAAAAAAAGAGAAACATCAAGGGCAGAATCAATGATGATGATGTAAGAAGAAGAAAAAGAAACATGATTGATGAGTTACCTGAAAGCTTATTGTTGGTCGAGATCATCATGAGGCTACGTAATCCCAGATACGTCATGGTCTGCAAAAGCGTGAGCAAGAGGTGGAAGTCTTTGATCTCTTCTTTCTTCGATGATAACAGATGGAGCAGCTTGGCTTTGATCGTCAACACACATCCTATGTGTGCTACGAACGAGTTATCTTTAGAGGGATGGAAAGGTTTCCAGTTAAACAACTATATAGATCCTGAGATTAAGTCTCAGGTTTGTGTACTAGCCTCGTACAGAGATGTCTTGCTATGCAAGAAAATATGTACATGGGAATCACGATTCTACATTGTGAATCCCGTGACAATGCAATGGACCCGACTTCTGGAGACTTGCGGCATGTTATCTCCTTTTGGGTTAACAGGGGATGGGTCAAAGGGCAGGTACTATGTCGTTAAGCTGGTGAGGTCTGAACCATATCAGCTTTGCCTCAGTGTTTTGGACACTAAGCGCGGTAAATGGAGAATACGTCTTATAAAGCATCCGCGTTGGTCAGAATTTGGATGGTGCCCAACGCAGTGCCAAGCCGTGAACTTCGAGGGAGCTCTACATTGGCTAGGCCAAGATGGACCTATTGTAGCTTATAATCCAATGTATAGGCATGCATGCATAGTCATCCATCGTTTCCCAGAGATGCGTCATGAATCTTATGGTGAGAAAGCGGTGGTCACAGAGACCTTAACAATCTCAATGGGCTACCTACGTGTGATTCAGATCGTTTGCTATCCCAGCTGTAAGAGTGAAAAACATCATCACCATCTTGTTATTTGGACACTCGTGGATTACAAAAAATCCATATGGAAACAAGAAGAGCATGGGCCAATCTATTTCAGTGACATGCTTTCTGATGTTTCATGGATACAAGACTACATGCAGCGTTATAATCTGGCGACAAGTAAAGAAAACTGCATGTCCCTTATTAAGGGAGTTTTCGTGCGTCCTCTAGAAACCCGAAAAAGGCAGATCATTTGGCCACAGCCTTTGCATTGCCATCCAGACAACCCTCTTCTCGTTTACTTGTACTTACCAGAAAGCATCGTCTTGCTTGATGTCAAAACAAAAAAGCTGAGGTTAGTTACTAAAGTCACCACCAGAACTAGAGAGATGGGCTCCTCTTTTTACTGGACCCGATATGACAAGGTAATACCGCTCAAACTTCACTTAGATCCATCCTTGATCCCCGACACCATCGGAAGATGAGAGTGAGCTTTGCCCAAAGATTGGAAGAATATATATTACGTCAACCTTTCTTGATCTGGTCTCGGTTGCCCCCAAAAAACCAAGCCTTCATTTTTTATAGGTTTTTTTTCTTTAATATTATATAATACTATATATATATATATGTATTGCAACTTTCAAATTAAGGTAAACTTACAAGCCATTAATTCAATAACGCAAACTTTAATCCATGTCAGCCCAATACTATAATTCATGAAAACATACACTAAGATAGATCGTATATATAATGATCATCATAGAATGATAATCACTACAATCATACAAAAAAACATGATCTTATTATATAAAGCTTAGTTTTCAAAGTTACTAATTAACACGATCGCGACACATGGCGATTATATATATTAGATTGCGACATGTGTGTAATATATTTAACATTTATATAATAAGATTGATTTTTCTATTTTACTATCTTATTATATAAAGCTTAAGATAATTTTCTATTTTCTTTCGTAATTATCCTTTTACATTGATTTTTCTATTTTCCTATCTTATTCTATAAAAAAAAGATAATCTTCTTAAAAAAATTTCGTATAGATTTTTTTAAAACAATAATTTTCGTTTTATACAAATCCTATATACTAAATTAAGTTTATATGATATTTAAAATTAATTTTCCTATTTTTTTACTCTCATAATAAAAAAAATATAATCTTATTAAAAAACCGTAATATATCAGAATCTGATATTATTATAAATATCAAATTAAATATCTTATTATAAATATTATTAAAAGTAATTTTCCATTAAAAAATTCTAAACAAAAGATATTGTAGAAGATTATTTGATAGTAATTTTCCTTCTAATATGTTTACATGTGTTTAAATATATAATGGTTGAAAATATATGTACTTATATAGTAAAAACGAGTTTTGAATAATCTAATTGTATAAATTATTTAATACAATTTTTTTCAGAATTTTTCCTTTTTGAGAATCCTAAACTAAAAAATTATTTACAATTAAGATTATATAGAGTTTAGTTTTTCAAAATTGTTAATTAACATGATTGTGGCACATGTCAGTCATTTTTAAAAATTGTGATATGTGTTAGACTATCTCATAATTAATAAAGAAATATATATATATACATACTACAATAATAATAAATGGTTTTGGTTCTCTTCTTATTATATAAATCATGGTTCTTTAAAGTTAATAACTAACATAATCGTGACATGTGTCAATAAAGTTTTAATATTGCAACATGTGTTATTATAAATTATAACTAAAAATATATATACTAAGATAATAATAATAATTTTTCTGTTAAAAATTAATTGTAAGTATTATCTAATAGTAATTTTCTATTTTAAAATCCTAAACAAAAAATAATTGAATAGAATTTGATAGTAACATTCCTTTTAATATTAGAAATGGGTTCAAAGTTACTAACTAGCATGATTGTGACATGTGTCAATAAATTTTTAAGATTGCAACATGTGTTAATCTATCTTATAACTAAAAATATATATACTAAGATAATAATAAAAACATTTTTTGAAAAAAGTAACTGTAAGTATATCTAATAGTAATTTTCTATTTTAAAATCCTAAACAAAAAATAATTGAATAGGATTATTTGATACTAACTTTCCTTTTAATATTATGAAATAGGTTAAAATTTATAATGATATAAAACGTATATATAAAGAGATAACAAAAAATGAATTTTGAAATTTTTTGAATAATAAAAGAAGAATGATTTAATAATATTCTTTTAGAAATTTTCCTTTAAAATCCTGAATAATTTTTTTTGTAAAAGAATATATTAAACTTGGTTCTTCAAAGTTGTGATATGTGGTAAACTATCTCATAGTTAAATATAAATATACTAAGATAATAAAATTAATTTATACCAACATCCCACATATTAATAAAGAAATTTATAGTACTGAAAACAAAACTAAGCAGAAATATAGACTTATGGTTTAATATGATACAACAGCAACGTACAATTAAAAATAAGATAGAAGATATGAGTTCAATAATTTTGATATTAATTGTCAAATAAATACTATCGACAAAATAATTTAACTTTTCTAAAATCCTAAATAAAAGATAATTTTAAAAGAATTTAATTGTAATTTTTCTCTTAGAATTTTTACATGAGTTAAAATATGTCATTTCAATGAAAATGAAAATTTTAAAATGATTTAATACTATTTTTATTCTTTTTCTTTTAAAATTTTAAACAAAAAAGTTTTTCTCAAAGGTTGTTTAGTAATAATTTTCCATTCTAAAATTTTTAAAGATAATATAATTGTCAAAAATAATTGATATAAATTTTCTTTTCTAAATATTATGGGAAATCAACGCTATATAACATTATCATAATTTTAAGATTTGCAATGATGATGCCAAATACACAATATTGTAAGAATGTAACAAAATGTATTAATTCGGACAAATCCAATTCTAGACTTTTGTGACTGGACTGGATTATGGCAAATGAAAATACTTACAGTTGTAAAGTTTTGGTACTTTAAGTTAATTATAATAAAATTTCTTTAAAAAGATAAATTGTTTATAAAAATGAAAACATTATTAACTATTTTAAAACATAAAGCAGAAAAATCATAAATTATGACAAAATAGGTTTTTAATTCAAAAATGTGTCTTATAAAATACATCTAAATTATAAATTGATGTAATCAAATTTCTCATTCTTTTTTATGTTTTCATAAAATAAAATAAAAAATCAAAGAAAACCCGTGCAACGCACGGATCCATATCTAGTATATTATATATAGGAGAATACTTAACTAAATATAATATCTTAGAAAATGTGAATTATTTTTATTTTTTGGTAACACAAATTAATTATTAATATTCTATAAATTATATGATAAATAGAAAAGGTGAACTTATAGCCTAAAATGTCGATCGAGCGAGAGAGAGATAGGGGAAAAAAGAAATACGGTGAAAATGTGTACTTCGTACGACTCGTGGAACTCAGATCATAAAGTGATTCCCACTGTTGTTCTGGTGTTGGATGACATATTTTAAGTGTTCTGGTGTTGAATGAAATTCATGGCTGGAAGATGAAAATATGTGGTAATTATAAGTTGTAGATTGATAGATGGTCGTGGATATATCAGCGTTGAAGGAATAAAATCTTTAATGAGTTGATAAAAACAAGTTTTTTTGGGGAAATATCACTTGTAAAGAATGCAAGTTATCCTTATAGGGACATGGATTTCATATAATTTTACAATAGTTAGCCAATCTAAAGGATATATAGTAGTACCATACTACCATGGACATGATATATATTCTTTTAATGGCATACTGTTTAGTGTTTACAAATAGTAGATCTTAAATACTGTTAAAAATATTACTTAATCAGAATTAGTATCACAATTTACACGTACCAAACTCATAATAACTGTTCATTATACTAACTTAAGCATCAACATGATTAAAGCAAATAGTTTTGAATTTTTATTTTACAATGTCCTACACAACCGTTTTATGTTTATAAATAAGTTAAACAATGGTTGTATCTGAAATTTGTACTTAAGCAAGATTTTATGTTTAACAATTATATTTTCCATAAACTATTTCAAAACATATAAAGTGGCACAAACTTTTTTTGTGATAAGTCGTAAAATCATTTAGTTACAAAATTTCAATCGTAATATTACTTTTAAAAATTATTACAGATTTTAATTTATTGTTATTATCAAAAATGTTTATGGTCTATGAAATGGATTATATATAAATAAAACTCATTTAAATGTAATATAAGCCCAAAAATCGAAAGACAATAATGTCATTAATATAAATTTTAATTTATTCATAAAATTAAGGATAATTTTGAAAAACTTAAGTATTTCATTAAGAATATAAAATGGAAATGATCTTCTTTTAATAGTATTGATTAATCAGAAATTGATATTTTTTCTTTTCTTCGTTTAAACCCGAATTTAACTACATATTCCATTTGACCAGAGTGTAATGCTTATACAAATACACCATTATGCATATTACAAAGGCTCATGAAAGTTATACCAGAAAAAAAGAAAACAAAGCAAAAAGATGTATATGGTTTGGTTATCGACCTTGGTTCTTCTCTTGACATCATCAGACACTGTCTTGGCTCGACAACCTTATGAATCTCACAAAACAAGTAAGGATTTAGTTGTGAAAATCTATTTTATTCGTCTATCTACCCACTTTTTAGTATAAAACTTTTGATACGTATATATAATATGAGAAATTTATGAAATGTTGTAAAGATATATAAATGCATGTCCAGGTATATAATATCAATTTATTATCTTTCAAAAGTTGAAAATAGTATATGTGTTGAAGGTTTGTTTTGTTGATAATTGAAATAGGAGGAGTTTGGGATAAAAAGTTAGTTAGAGACATGAAGACTCAAGTAGGAGGCAGTAGATCACCGCCTGCAGGTAAAGGACATTGACATCAATTATATTCGGTCCCAAACCGTGGCGACAATCAGCATATGCTCAGGGAGTCATGGATATATATATATATATATAGTGGAGTCGTGATTAATGATTGTGGTGTTCCAAAGAAAAACAAACCACTATATGATATGTAATCGAATGATTTGGGTTGTTTCCAAATATGCTTCAAGATTTCAGTTATTTCAATTTATCAATTATTTTTTTCTCATACACGAAGCCCAAATCACATATTTCTCGTTTGGCCATCTTAACCGAAAACTTGGACTATGTATTCTTCAAAAATAACAGAAACTACATTATGCATTCAGTCAGTTGACGTATGATTTTATACTTTCATCTAATTCAACCAAAGTTATTATCAATTCCAGCCATATGATATAAGAAAACAAAATTTGTGGACGAGGACGACTATTCTTCGTCAAAGAAAAAAAGTCAGGATAACAACTCTATAAATAAAACACATCTTTCAGCAAATGAATATATATATATGATTTTCTTCGCCAGAGAGTTCACTTGTAAAATCCCAAAAATTTCAAATAACTAAATAAAAAAATAATGTTTCATCGCTTGGTTTGCTTAGTTACTTTGATTATTCTATTGTTCACTGGATCATCAATCACAGCTTTCGCTCGGATACCACACCAGTCCTCCATGACAAGTAAGTTTCTAGTCGTTAACTTTACTCTCAACCCAAATTTTCTTAAACTTTCATGTAATATATATATATATATATATATATATATATATGCCTTCTAGCTACGTTTACGAATTGCATTTTCAAAAGGGTGTATGTTCCTTGTAAAGAATAAAGATAATATAGTAAGTACTGCGCTATCCTCTCGTATATCTAATATGGAATTTGACATCCCAACAATTTGAACCAAACACTCATACATCCAAATTCACTTATTTTGTTTTCGTACTAACTGTATGGGAAGAACATGGAGAAAGGGTTTGGGATCAAAAGATGATTGGAGATTGTATCAAGATTGACGTAGGAAGCAGTAATTCAAGGCCAGCACGTCAAAAAGATAGCCCAAGTCCGCCAGGTGCCAACATGTAGCTTTCTTGAACACCTGAAAGTTGGATGTGTTGTTTCCATAGAATCTATTTTGGATAAACGAAATTGTATCAGATTTACGCATTGCTTAACTATGCAGTATCAAAGTATGATGTTTGAGTTGTTAACATTGTGGTCACAATTTATGTTTTTGTTATAATAAAACATGTGTAACGAAAGTTATTTTCTGTTACATAAAAAATCAAGATTTATTATAAAACAAACATGTGGTATCTGTCTTTAAGTAAAAAGAAATGACTAGAGTCTAGAGTAATCATATAATTAAAAGAATGATAAGAATTTTATTTAATCATACTAAACAAACCATACTATATATATATAACCACCGTCTCCGGCCTTTACATGCACGTTAAATTAACAAATTAATCAAACTCTTACAAAGAAAAAACTAAGCTCGGGTCCATTATTCCCTTCAGGACTCAACATATAAAACGTCGACTCTGAATCTTTAGACCCAATAACTCTCTCAGAGTAAGCTCTCTCAGGTAGTAATGCAAAAAGAGAGGTACTAATGCAAAACGCTTTACGCAGAAGAGATCAGAATAACCTAGGTTTTAGTTTATTAACTGGCACATTTTATGTGATAGCAATATTTTTTGTAACTTAAACAAATGTATATAGAACTGTGAAAAACGTATGGGTAGGAAAGTTCTCAGAAAAGGTATATTTTCATATTAGTGTTTTATTTAATGGGTATTAATTTAGGAACGAACATATTTAAACATCTATGGTTGATAAATAAATAAATAAAAAAAATATATAAAGGGAAGGTAGAGACGTATTTATTCACCCGAGAGGAGCATAATAAAACGAAAAGGTATCAAACGGGCCGTTAGTGAGGCACGCACTGCACACACAACACAACCGCTTCCTGGATGAAAAAAAAGTAGACTCTAGGAGACTACTAGACCTCCACGTGGAGCGGTGTGAGAGGGAGAGAGTGATACCGAATATCGTAACGGAATTGTACGGGGTGCCGGTAGCTATATAAAGTTGAATCGCGAAGAAGAAAAATTGGAAACAAAAAGTATCTTCTCTCTCTCTCTCAGCTAGCTCCCATTACTCTCTCTCTCTCTAGTTTCTCTCTCTCTCTAGTTTCTCTCTCCCTTTACGCCTAAGAGAATGAAGAAGATGAACATCGATTTCAATGGAGGAGTTCTCAAAGTGCGCGTTACGCGGAGAGCTAACCGGATCGGGCGTTGGATCGACCGCCGTGTCCCCGCCGATGGTGAAGTTACACTTGGAGCCACCGTCCAGTGGCCACAGCCGAGGAGCAGTGCCGCCGCTGTTCTCGTCCTCTGCTACGAGTTGCGTTGCATCGTGATCCAACTTCGTCACCTCTCTCGCATCCCCAAACGTCTCCGCCGTCTGCTGCGTTCTCCTTCCGTCACACTCGCCGGGATCTGGAAAGGCCGCCACGAAGCCAAGCTTGTGCAGCATGACTCCGATCTTCTTGTGAGGTCCATGATAGATCTCCGCAAGCACGTTGGAGCAGATGACGACGGTTTCCCTCTCCGCAACCGCTCCTCCACGGTTATCTTCTCTCACTGCTTGGGACTCAATTTCTTGCCGCGTGCCTCCGTCACAAAGTCCGACTGGACTCGCAAGAGGCTCAAGCGCCGCCAGGTTCGTCAAGCCGCTGTCGAGGCAGCAGCGTGTTACCTACTCTCCACTCAGATCTGACGACTCTGAGTTGATGAGGTATGATCGATGATGATTTTCATTTCGTTTGTGTGTTTGTTTTGATTCAGCTTTCCTATTATGATTTCGTACGTACGTGTGTGTGTCTGTGTGTTTCGATCTGTGTGATCTTTTGATATTATATGCTTTTATGATATGACTTTGTAATATGCATGAACTTTTGTTGATTACTTGTCACCCAAGGAATGCTATAACAGATAGAGTCATTAAACACATTTACCAATAGTGTGACTTGCTTTAAAACAGTTATAACGATACAAACGAAAATTAAGATAAGCTCATCAACATCGCTAATTAGATTTTCATATCATAGCAAATGAAAATGGAAAAAAAAAGGTATTTTACTTTGTTAAAATCATTAATTGGAAACCCGAGCTGCTGCGGCTTTACATTCCGGCAGACTAAGCCGCGAACCGCCAGAGGAGTTACCGGAGTTCTCACAAGCCAACACTCCCGGGCCTTAGTTAAGCCCATATTAGAGTTATGGGCCAAATTGCGTTGCTTTTAGTTAACCATTAAAATACGTACAGTAACATCTTTAGGCCTACCCGTTTACTGCAGTTTCACGCTAACGGGCATGAAATGATATTTATCCACTGCAGTTGTGTTCATAATAAATTCTCTTTTATATTGTAGAGCGTTCGACAGCTGAGAAACATTCAAGAAAGAGCACTTTTATACCGGATTAAACCGGAATTTTATTAGCTGACATCGAACCATAAGACAGAACGGCAACGTTTCATGAAACTGTTGCTAACGGCGGCATTTAAATCTACGGAAAAATATTATCCAGTACGGTTCGGTCCATGATTACTCCACTTGATAACCGTTCATCTCTACTTCATCTAGTTATAATCGATGTCTATAATAAAATAGTGTATAGATTACACCGAATAGTTCGCGAGCTGCGAAACACTCGATAATAAGCACTCATAACTTGTAACTGACAAAAAGTTATTTTTCTTTCCCGGGAATTTTTAATTTTTCTTTCTCCTCTGAGAAGATCTGAAGAGCGAGAATGAATTAGCTGATGAACTGTTTTCTTCTCTACACTGTGATTCTTCTTCTTCTTCGAGCAGTTTCCCCGGAAAATCTCTGTTTATGCTTGAACATCGACGTAATTAGATTCTTGTAGATAGCGATTATGCGTGATATTATATATTTATAACAATATCCGATTATTACCATAGACATTATTTGTAAGAGATTATAGAGATTGACATGGAAACATCCACCTTCTCGTCTCGTGGTGTGCAAACCGTCTTCGTCAAGTAAGTCTTACTCGTACCTACTTGCATGCCATACTGATAAAACTATTACCTTAGCAAGAAATAGTATTACAGTTAAGACGTACCAAACTCAGAATAACTGATCATTATACTAATTTAAGCATCAACATGATTAACGCAAATGGTTTTGAAGTTCTATCAACTCCATGCCAATACTCAAATTGATGAAACCATACAATAAGATCGATCAATATGAGATTTTTGAATTATAAATAAAAACATAGATAGGGGAATTTGGTTTAAGAAAAAAAGAGGAAAAAAACAATCAAAGCACACACGAAAACTTCCGTATTTGTACGAGGAAATAAGAAATAAAAAAGAAAAAGAATAAAATAAATCGAAAGCCATTAGTTAATGTATTTGGTTCATTTTAATGGGATTATTAAGACTGAAAGATAATTATATAGTGAATGAAGGAGATTACTGGCATTGTAGGCCTGTGGTTTGGATTTATTTATCTTTGCAAATTTGATTATTTGTTAAACCCTTCCCATAAAATACCATCTTTTTTTTGCTGTATACCGATGGACTGTAGTGTAAAAAGAAAAGGTAGTAATGAAAACCATTTACTAATAAGTCCTAGCAGAAGAGATCAGAATAAATTTATGTGTGTAGGAAATTTCTCAGAAAAGATATAAATGTATATTAATGTTTTATTTAATTTAGAAACAAACATATTTACACTTTTATGTTGATATATAGAAATATAAAAGGAAGGTAGAGAGCATTTTGAATGAATTCAAGTTCGAAGTATTCACCTGAGACGAGCATAATAAAACAAAAAGGTATCATTAACTTGTCCGGTAATACTTAACAGAGAGATGAGAGCATTCCCAGTTTTAGCTAATTACAGGTTTGACCAATCTTTTTACTAAAAGTCTAAAACGATCTGGATGTAGTAGTAATGTAGTTCTCGAGTCCTTTGGGTTTTTATTTAATAAAATCGTTATTCGAATGAAATTAACTTTCTGGATTACAATTGGAACTACAAGTAGTTAACAAAGACGATTGAAGTTGAACGTGGGACCAGACTTAGAAAACCAGAGGATTAGCTACTACTATCAAACAAGAAAAACAAGAATGTTATTTCTTTATTTCTTTCAAAATGACATATGACTTCAGAAAAAATAGAAAAATACATGACTTGAGATAAGACCCATGCATGTTGGCTTTGAGCAAATGGTTCTTATTCTTTAACATCCTAACTTGAGTTGAAAAGAAGGTCAGAAAAAGTCAGATGAGTTCAATGGCGCTTGCAAGCATATCTTTCGGCCACTACAATATTCTTTCTCTCTCTCTCTCCGTGTTCACTCACTTTAACCTCGCTTAGAAAGCCATCTTCCACCTCTTACTCCAAGTTAACTAATGACTGTTACTACTCTGTTAAGATCCAGTGATTAATATCTGCCCACCATCACTTTAACTTTGTGGGTAAAAGGGCAAGGCAAAAGGTTTCAGACAGAACATATATTCAAAACCATGGGAGTGGAACTGGTTTTAATGTCTGAGGGAGAGCTGGTGTCAAGTTCGTTACTTCGTTATTCCCTCTCGACTCACTTCACTCTTTTGTAATCTCACGAAAATGATACTCGTTATGAAAAGCAAAATACCGATCTTACTGATTATCCAAAAGCGAAGTACAACGAAGAGCTCAAAGAAGCCTTAAGGTCTCATGACGATCACGGGAGGAAAGTCACCTGATAAATCCACAAACAACTTTAAGGATAAGGAACAGTGCATACAAACTATCGTTTATAGATGAAGCAAAGACGTTTTTTTACATAACAAACGTCTATCTCATGGCTAGTTCTAATAATCCCTTCTTAAGTTGTGGATGCTAAACGATCCTTAGAATTCCACTTGTCTACAAACGTGACCCATATTATATTTTAGTTTAAAATTGACTTTTGGTTTATTCATGTTCAGACCAGCCTTAATCCCAACATGTGTTGAACAGTAGTCGTCAATTTGGGTCTCGTTTTCTGATTTCTTGGACTCTCTTCATGTTAATTAAGATATCAAGCTACTAATTCCAGTTATCTGGCAGAAAAAAAGTAGCTACAAAACATATATAGCTGTTGTCAAGTTGTGAAAACCAGCTGCTGGTAGAAACCACAAGAAGCAACATCTCCAATAAGATCATGTGTCAAGACATCATTCGAGAAATCCAAATGTACAGTGCTGAGAAACACTATAACAGCTTTTAAATTCTAATCTCTTTTTCATATTCTTTTCAGTAATTATTGAAACACCACGTGGACGTAGTATGTGCTTCTTAACCAGCCAACTTTCAACCTTATGAATCATAAATAAAAAAACTATTAGACGTAGATCTCAATTTTCCGAATCTGCAATTTAAAGAAAGAAAAGTGTACACTTACAAAAATGTAAACAAAAAAAGAGGAAAAGATTAAAAAGATGTAAAAGTCTAAATAAATAAGAACTCGTCTCCTAATCAAGCGGGTAAAAATTAAAGCCCAACAAGGATTATGGTTTAGGAATTGTGCTATATATATAGATAGATGCAGTTAAAATTACCTAGATAGAGAGTTAATAGAGATCGATGGTATCGCTGAGGGAAAAAAAGAGAGCAAGAAAAGTCATCACGTGCAAAATCAATGATGGCCGTGATGATGATGTAAGAAGAAGAAAAAGAAACATGATTGATGAGTTACCTGAGAGCTTATTGTTGGTCGAGATCTTCATGAGGCTGCGTAATCCCAGATATGTCATGATCTGCAAAAGCGTGAGCAAGAGATGGAACTCTTTGATCTCTTCTTTCTTCGATGATAACAGATGGAGCAGCTTGGCTTTGATCGTCAACACACATCCTATGTGTGCTACGAACGATTTATCCTTAGAGGGATGGAAAGGTTTCCAGTTAAACAACTATATGGATCCTGAGATTAAGTCTCAGGTTTGTGTACTAGCCTCGTACAGAGATGTCTTGCTATGCAAGAAAATATGTACATGGGAATCACGATTCTACATTGCGAATCCCGTGACAATGCAATGGACCCGACTTCCGGAAACTTGCGGCATGTTATCTCCTTTTGGGTTAACAGGGGATGGGTCAAAGGGCAGGTACTATGTCGTTAAGCTGGTGAGGTCTGAACCATATCAGCTTTGCCTCAGTGTTTTGGACACTAAGCGCGGTAAATGGAGAATACGTCTTATAAAGCATCCCCGTTGGTCAGAATTTGGATGGTGCCCAACGCAGTGCCAAGCCGTGAACTTCGAGGGAGCTCTACATTGGCTAGGCCAAGACGGACCTATTGTAGCTTATAATCCAACGTACAGGCATGCATGCATAGTCATCCATCGTTTCCCAGAGATGCGTCATGAATCTTATGGTGAGAAAGCGGTGGTCACAGAGACCTTAACAATCTCAATGGGCTACCTACGTGTGATTCAGATCGTTTGCTATCCAAGCTGTAAGAGTGAAAAACATCATCATCATCTTGGTATTTGGACACTCGTGGATTACAAAAAATCCATATGGAAACAAGAAGAGCATGGGCCAATCTATTTCAGTGACATGCTTTCTGATGTTTCATGGATACAAGACTACATGCAGCGTTATAATCTGGCGACAAGTAAAGAAAACTGCATGTCCCTTATTAAGGGAGTTTTTGTGGTTCCTCGAGAAACCCGAAAAAGGCAGATCATTTGGCCACAGCCTTTGCATTGCCATCCAGACAACCCTCTTCTCGTTTACTTGTACTTACCAGAAAGCATCGTCTTGCTTGATGTCGCAACAAAAAGGCTGACTTTAGTTACTAAAGTCACCACCAGAACTAGAGAGATGGGCTCCTCTTTTTACTGGACTCGATACGACAAGGTAATACCACTCTCACTTCACTTAGATCCATCCTTGATCCCCGACACCATTGGAAGATGAAAGTGAGCTTTGCCAAAAGATTGGAAGAATATATATTACGTCAACTTTCTTGATCTGGTCTCAGTTATTGCCCCCAAAAAACGAAGTCTTCATTTTTTATATAGCTTTTTCTTCTTGTATATTATATAATATATACTAGATATGAAACCCGACGGGTTTCGTTTGATGTTTTAATTTAATAAAAAAACATAAAATAATAATTTTTTATTATAGTTTTATGATTTTTTTTTGCATATTTTATGTGAGATTTATTTATAATCACGGTTCATATATGAATTACTATCAAATTTGTACTTAGATTAGAGAAAAAACTATACACTTTCTTATGAAAAATATATAAAAGTCAAATAGCGCCAATTGAGTCAAAGACATTAGCAAACACTTTCATATGTAATAATTTAATGTTTTATTGAATAAAATTTTAAAATTTTATTATGTTAGGATTTGTTTTAAAAGGAACACATTCTATATTATAAATATTCTTTTTATTTACAATTTTGAAATAAAAAATACTATTAAATACTCTTTTACCTTTTTGTTTAGGATGTAGAAAAAGAAAATTACTGTTATATAAATTTTTACAATTTATCTTCTCTTTAGAATTTAAAAAAAATGCAATCAAATAATTATTTCTAGTTACTAATAATTAATTTTAAAAATTAATTTTTATACAATTTGTATCAATACTAATTTTCACTTCTTTCATTAACTATATAATTTTTAGTATCATGTTCATCATCAAATTCAGTAGACTTTATTGCAATCTTGCATATTAAAATTGCAGATTTTAATAATGGCTCATTCCCGTAATCCATCTCTAAATTTTTCAAAAAAAGAAGGATGCACGCAACCTTAAATAATATATTTCTATATAATAAAAAATTATATATTTAATAACAAAACTATATAAGATTTTTTAAAAAAATTAAAAATATTTACCTTCTCATCGAATAAGAGAAAATTCATTCATATAAGCTCATTGCTCTTATTTAAATTTCTTGCTTCTCACTTTCTAATAAGACGAACTACGGTACGACGGTAAGGACATTTTTTGTTTAACTGATCTAGTGTTAAATAACTTGCTGAAGTCATCGTTTCTTGATAATTCATGGTAATAAAATAAATTACAATTTTAGTTAGAAAATTATAATTAGAACAAACACATATAAGCAATCATAATAGCAATATTATGAAACGAAAAATAATGATCATTATTATCATTATGTATTAGAAGGTAAGGAAGAAGTACAAATAATTAACGTGTCGATAACGTTTGGTATATATAATTAATGTAGGCAGCATGATAATATGGACAGAAAAAACCAAAATCACTTCTACGAAGAAAAAATGATGCGGCAAACAAACCAATAATTATGTTTGGTGATCAAACATGAGAGAGATTACTTCTATATATAGAGGTGTGAATAATCATAGTTCCTCTTGGGTTATATTTTTTTAATTATGACTTTAAAAAGGAAAATTAACATTAAACAATCTTTGACATTTTCTTGTTTAAGTTGCCTTTTTGGTTAATTTTAAATAAATTACAAAAATAAATTAGTTTTACAAATTGGTTTTGGTATATGTTATGTTAAAACTAAAATTACTGTTACCTTTTTAATAAATTGTTTTATCATGTGAAATTTTTTTGGTTTATAAAGGAAAATTAACATTAAACAGCCTTTGACATTTTTTTTGTTCATATTTTTAAAAGGAAAATTACGAATTTTTAATAAGATTATATTTTCTTTATTATGAAAGTATAAAAATATGAAAATTAGTGTTAAATATTGTATTAATTAAATTTAGTATATAGGATTTGTATAAAATGAAAGTTATTATTTTAAAAAAAATATTTACGAATTTTTTTTTTTAAGATTATCTTTTCTTTATTATGAAAGTAGGAAAATAGGCAAAATTAATGTTAAATATTACAAAAATATATTTTGGTATATAGGTTTTGTAATAAAAGGATATATGATTTGTATAAAATGAAAGTTACTATTTAAAAAAAAATATTTACGATTTTGTTTAAAAAAATATTCTTTATTACGAAATTAGAAAATAGGCAAAATCAATGTTAAATATTACACAAATTTATTTTGGTATATAGCTTTTGCAAAAAAGGATGATTACTATTTTTAAAATCTTTTTAATTAATTTTCCTTCAGATTTTAACACATGTCGCAATCTAAATTATATAACTGACATGTGTCGCGATCATGTTAATTAGTAACTTTGAAAACTAAACTTTATATAATAAGATATGTTGCAACTTTCAAATTAAGATAATCTTACAAGACACTAATTCAATAATGCAAACTTTAATCCATGTCAGCCCAATACTAAAATTCATGAAAACATACACTAAGATGGATCGTATATATAATGATCATCATCGAATGATAATCACTACAATTATACAACAAAAACATGATATAATATATATAGGAGAATACTTAACTAAATATAATATCTTAGATAATATGAATTATTTTTATTTTTTGGTTACACAAATTAATTATTAATATTCTATAAATTATATGATAAATAGAAAAGGTGAACTTATAGCCTAAAATGTCGATCGAGCGAGAGAGAGATAGAGAAAGAAAGAAGATACGGTGAAAATGTGCACTTCGTACGACTCGTGGAACTCAGATTATAAAGTGATTCTCCACTGTTGTTATGGTGTTGGATGACATTTTTTAAGTGTTCTGGTGTTGAATGAAATTCATGCCGGGAAATGAAAATATGTGGTAATTATAAGTTGTAGATGGATATATGGGTATATCAGCGTTGAAAACAATCTTTAATGTTTTGATAAAAACAAGTTCTTTTTGGGAAATATCACTTGTAAAGAATGCAAGTTATCCTTATAGGGTTTCATATAATTTTACAATAGTTACCCAACCTAAAGGATATATAGTAGTACCATACTACCATGGACATGATATATATTCTTTTAATGGCATACTGTTTAGTGTTTACAAATAGTAGACCTTAAATACTGTTAAAAATATTACCTTAACCAGAATTAGTATTACAATTTACACGTACCAAACTCAGAATAACTGTTCATTATACTAACTTAAGCATCAACATGATTAAAACAAATGGTTTTAAATTTTTATTTTACAATGTCCTACACAACCATTTTATATTTTTTTTTTTTATATTTCTCGTTTGACCATCTTAGCCGAAACTTGGACTATGTATTCTTCAAAAATAACAGAAACTACATTATGCATTCAGTCAGTTGACGTAAGATTTTATACTTTCATCTAATTCAACCAAAATTATTATCAATTCCAGCCATATGATATAAGAAAACAAAATGTGTGGACGACCATTCTTCGTCAAAGAAAACAAGTCAGGATAACAACTCTATAAATAAAATACATCTTTCAGCAACTGAATATATACATATGATTTTCTTCGCCAGAGACAGTTCACTTGTAAAATCCCAAAAGTTTCAAATAACTAAATAAAAAATAATGTTTCATCGCTTGGTTTGCTTAGTTACTTTGATTATTCTATTGTTCACTGGATCATCAATCACAGCTTTCGCTCGGATACCACACCAGTCCTCCATGACAAGTAAGTTTCTAGTCATTAACTTTACTCTCAACCCAAAATTTCTTAACCTTTCATGTAATATATATATGCCTTCTAACTACGTTTACGAATTGCATTTTCAAAAGGGTGTATGTTCCTTGTAAAGAATAAAGATATTATAGTAAGTAATGCGCTATCCCCTCGTATATCTAATATGAATTTGACATCCTAACAATTTTGAACCAAACACTCATACATCCAAATTCACTTATTTTGTTTTCGTACTAACTGTATGGGAAGAACATGGAGAAAGGGTTTGGGATCAGGAGATGATTGGAGATTTCAAGATTGACGTAGGAAGCAGTAATTCAAGGCCAGCACGTCAAAAAGATAGCCCAAGTCCGCCAGGTGCCAACATGTAGCTTTCTTGAACACCTGAAAGTTGGATGTGTTGTTTCCATAGAATCTATTTTGGATAAACGAAAAGGTATCAAATTTACGCATTGCTTACCTATGCAGTATCAAAGTATTAGGGCTGGAACGGATCGGGTATCCAGAGTATTTTAAGGTATCCAGATCCGGATTTGTATCCGGCGGATCCATGTTTTTGCTATCCTTATCCGGATCCGAGGTTCTCGGATATCCGGGCTTCGGATATCCTTCTAAAAATTGTAATATCCGGCGGATATCCGGATCCGGATTTGGATCTTTAAAATAAATAAAAATAACATTGGAACATAGAAAATATTAACAATAATTGAAAAAAATAAAAATATGTACAGTATTTTTAATTATATCTATGTATACTATAACAAAGTTAGTATAAATTTGTATATATATTAGTATAGAAATAAAAATATAGTAAATAAATTTTGTTTATATACATATATATTTCTATTTTTAAAATAATTATCAATAAAAATTACGGATCCGGATATCCGAAGTTAAAAATCAAGATATCCGGATCCGGATTCGATTTGCACGGATCCAACATTTTACTATCCGGATTCGGATCCGGCCCCTCCGGATATCCGGATTTTCGGAGCGGATCCGAATCGAATCTCGGATCGAATCCGAATCCCGGATAATAATTCCAGGCCTACAAAGTATGATGTTTGAGTTGTTAACATTGTGGTCACAATTTATGTTTTTGTTCACATGTGTAACGAAAGTTATTTTCTATTACATAAAAAAATCAAGATTTATTATAAAACAAACATGTGGTAAGTAAAAAGAAATGACTAGAGTGTAGAGTAATCATATAATTAAACGAATGATAAGAATATTATTTAATCATACTAAACCATACTATATATATATATATATATATATATATAACGTCAACCACCGTCTCCGGCCTTTACATGCACGTTAAATTAACAAATTAATCAAACTCTTACAAAGAAAAAACTAAGCTCGGGTCCATTATTCCCTTCAGGACTCAACATATAAAACGTCGACGCTGAATCTTTAGACCCAATAACTCTCTCAGAGTAAGCTCTCATATACGCCATTTCGCCGTCGGGTCCTTCCAACTCCGAGTTTCCGGGCAAAACTCCGGCTCCCATAGACACCGGGCGTAACAGTTCCATCACGCTTAGGTCTTCATCGTTCGCTTAACGTCTCACACCGTAACCAGTTTTGTCTCCTTTGCAAAACATTGTCCACATTCATCCAAAATATTTATGGTCTTGTCAGTTTTGTTGTTATTATTGTTAGGCTGTTTCTCGGTCTCTAGAGCGAATCTCACCATCCCCATGCTAAGTTCTTTTTGAAACGTTGTGGTTTGCATGGCGGGCTCCACGACTAAAGAAGGTAGACATTTAGGGGTTTCTTTAATGGAGAGACTTACTCGGCCTTTACGGTATCCGAACAACGTGCCCGTGACTCTTGACGTGTTGTGATGTGGGTCAGCTACGCCTAAACCGGGATTGATAACTGGGATGGATTTTGCACGCTATGGATGATGTTGTGAAGATAAGGAAAGAGCAAAACACGGTGCGTTGAAAACGTTTGATTTGTTTTTCTTCTTTTTTGAAGATGGTGGCTCGATGAGATTGTTCTGGGAGATGATGGAGACGAAGGAGGAATTGAAGAGATGGATGAGGAAAAAGAGCTTGAGCCCATTGGCTTTGATATATGATTCTTTCATGAGATAGACGACAATCGTACGGTGAAGAAAGAAGGAGATAAGACTTCTTCTTCCTTCGACGACCGATGACTAATCAACCAACGTCCTTGTAGAAATGTTAAGTTTGTTTTTGTTATTATATTAGTAGATAAGTTTGTTTAATCAACATGATTAAAGCAAATATAAAGGGAAGGTAGAGAGCATTTGGAACGAATTAAAGTTCGACGTATTCACCAGAGACGAGTATAATGAAAAATATCATTTAACTTGTCCGGTATCGAAGGAGATTATTGGCAGTGTGGCTTTTTAATAAGTTGGATTTAGTTATCTCTGCAAATTTGA
The DNA here is from genome assembly GCA_026261945.1 of Hirschfeldia incana. NCBI lineage: Eukaryota > Viridiplantae > Streptophyta > Magnoliopsida > Brassicales > Brassicaceae > Hirschfeldia > Hirschfeldia incana. Next base: position 162,628 of record JABCMI010000133.1, on the reverse strand, counting down.
TTAATTGTGAAACCCTTCCCATAAAACAACATATTTTTTTTTTCTGTAAACCGATGGACTGTAGTGTGTAAGAAAAGAGAGGTAACTTTAAAATTTGGGTTGTAAGTGTTTTGACTGTAACTTTAAATTTGCTGCTGTAGATTTCTTGCAGAGATTTTTGTTGTAGTTATGTTGACTGTAGCTGTAAATTATTTGCTGTAATTTATCAAAATAAAACATGATTGGAAATTATATTAAAAAACTGTAGCTGTAGAAGTTTTGGTTATAAAATGTTTATGGTACTAAAACCCCAAAAACTTAATAGTTTATAATAAAAACCATCTAATAATAGTAAAACCACAATCTAAATCTGATGAGCATGTTGATTACAATAGAAGTTTAATAGTAAGAAGATGGTGATAGTCTAGATGATGAATGATGTATGCATCGTAATTACTGTTCAAAAACGATCTTGATACAAGCTTAGTGTTACATGTTTTTATCCAAAAAAAAAATCTAGTTATAATAATTTAAATATGAAGAACAGACAATCTTAAGGAAGAAGATGAATTTTACAAAATAGTGTCAAAAGAAATTCTAGATTACGAGAAAAAAACTAAAGAGAAGACTAGATACTTACTGCTTGTGTTTGAAAAATATGGAACAACTAGAAATCAATTAGTAGTCCTTATATAAGTTTTACGTTAGGGTTTTCTTTCTCGTGTTTATCTTTTACTTTTTTTCTTAAATGATAAAGTTCTGTTTTTAAGTTCATCTAATATACGATTGCTTTTTTTTCCTTTAAAACTTCTACAACCTAAATAATGGGGATGTAGCACTTTGGACTAAAATACATGGAAAAAGTAAATTACTTTTTTTTTGCTGTAACTCTGAAAAAAAAATCTACATCATGATTGGTAAAATTTTGCTGTAACTTTAAATTTTAAAACTAAAGCTACATCATGATTGGTTAGATATGTTGATTTAAAAATAAATAAAGCTAAAGAAGCAAATTAAATCCCAACCAATCACCCCCAATATCCGATTATTACCATAGACATTATTTGTAAGAGATTATAGAGATTGACATGGAAACTTCCACCTTCTCGTCTCGTGGTGTGCAAACCGTCTTCGTCAAGTCAGTCTTACTCATACCTACTTGCATGCCATACTGATAAAAATATTACCTTAGCAAGTAATAGTATTACAGTTTACACGTACCAAACTCAGAATAACTGATCATTATACTAATTTAAGCATCAACATGATTAACGCAAATGGTTTTGAAGTTCTATCAACCCCATGCCAATACTCAAATTGATGAAACCATACAATAAGATCGATCAATATGAGATTTTTGAAATATAAATAAAAACATAGATAGGGGAATTTGGTTTAAGAAAAAAAAAGGAAAAAAACAATCAAAGCACACACGAAAACTTCCGTATTTGTACGAGGAAATAAGAAATAAAAAAGAAAAAGAATAAAATAAATCGAAAGCCATTAGTTAATGTATTTGGTTCATTTTATTGGGATTATTAAGACTGAAAGATAATTATATAGTGAATGAAGGAGATTACTGGCATTGTAGGCCTGTGGTTTGGATTTATTTATCTTTGCAAATTTGATTATTTGTTAAACCCTTCCCATAAAATACCATCTTTTTTTGCTGTATACCGATGGACTGTAGTGTAAAAAGAAAAGGTGGTAATGAAAACCATTTACTAATAAGTCCTAGCAGAAGAGATCAGAATAAATTTATGTGTGTAGGAAATTTCTCAGAAAAGATATAAATGTATATTAATGTTTTATTTAATTTAGAAACAAACATATTTAAACTTTTATGTTGATATATAAAAATATAAAGGGAATGTAGAGAGCATTTTGAATGAATTCAAGTTCGACTTATTCACCTGAGACGAGCATAATAAAACAAAAAGGTATCATTAACTTGTCCGGTAATACTTAACAGAGAGATGAGAGCATTCCCAGTTTTAGCTAATTACAGGTTTGACCAATCTTTTTACTAAAAGTCTAAAACGATCTGGATGTAGTAGTAATGTATTTCTCGAGTCCTTTGGGTTTTTATTTAATAAATATTCGTTATTCAGAATGAAATTAACTTTCTGGATTACAATTGGAACTACAAGTAGTTAACAAAGACGATTGAAGTTGAACGTGGGACCAGACTTAGAAAACCAGAGGATTAGCTACTACTATCAAACAAGAAAAACAAGAATGTTATTTCTTTATTTCTTTCAAAATGACATATGACTTCAGAAAAAATAGAAAAATACATGACTTGAGATAAGACCCATGCATGTTGGCTTTGAGCAAATGGTTCTTATTCTTTAACATCCTAACTTGAGTTGAAAAGAAGGTCAGAAAAAGTCAGATGAGTTCAATGGCGCTTGCAAGCATATCTTTCGGCCACTACAATATTCTTTCTCTCTCTCTCTCCGTGTTCACTCACTTTAACCTCGCTTAGAAAGCCATCTTCCACCTCTTACTCCTAGTTAACTAATGACTGTTACTACTCTGTTAAGATCCAGTGATTAATATCTGCCCACCATCACTTTAACTTTGTGGGTAAAAGGGCAAGGCAAAAGGTTTCAGACAGAACATATATTCAAAACCATGGGAGTGGAACTGGTTTTAATGTCTGAGGGAGAGCTGGTGTCAAGTTCGTTACTTCGTTATTCCCTCTCGACTCACTTCACTCTTTTGTAATCTCACGAAAATGATACTCGTTATGAAAAGCAAAATACCGATCTTACTGATTATCCAAAAGCGAAGTACAACGAAGAGCTCAAGGAAGCCTTAAGGTCTCATGACGATCACGGGAGGAAAGTCACCTGATAAATCCACAAACAACTTTAAGGATAAGGAACAGTTCATACAAACTATCGTTTATAGATGAAGCAAAGACGTTTTTTTACATAACAAACGTCTATCTCATGGCTAGTTCTAATAATCCCTTCTTAAGGTTGTGGATGCTAAACGATCCTTCCACTTGTCTACAAACGTGACCCATATTATATTTTAGTTTAAAATTGACTTTTGGTTTATTCATGTTCAGACCAGCCTTAATCCCAACATGTGTTGAACAGTAGTCGTCAATTTGGGTCTCGTTTTCTGATTTCTTGGAGACTCTTCATGTTAATTAAGATATCAAGCTGCTAATTCCAGTTATCTGGCAGAAAAAAAAGTAGCTACAAAACATAGCTGTTGTCAAGTTGTGAAAACCAGCTGCTGGTAGAAACCACAAGAGGCAACATCTCCAATAAGATCATGTGTCAAGACATCATTCGAGAAATCCAAATGTACAGTGCTGAGAAACACTATAACAGCTTTTAAATTCTAATCTCTTTTTCATATTCTTTTCAGTAATTATTGAAACACCCCGTGGACGTAGTATGTGTTTCATACCCAGCCAACTTTCAACCTTATGAATCATAAATCAAAAAACTATTAGATGTAGATCTCAATTTTCCGAATCTGCAATTTAAAGAAGGAAAAGTGTACACTTACAGAAATGTAAACAAAAAAAGAGGAAAAGATTAAAAAGATGTAAAAGTCTAAATAAATACTCGTCTCCTAATCAAGCGGGTAAAATTTAAAGCCCAACAAGGATTATGGTTTAGGAATTGTGCTATATATATATAGATAGATGCAGTTAAAATTACCTAGATAGAGAGTTAATAGAGATCGATGGTATCGCTGAGGGGAAAAAAGAGAACAAGAAAAGTCATCAAGGGCAGAATCAATGATGATGATGATGATGTAAGAAGAAGAAAAAGAAACATGATTGATGAGTTACCTGAAAGCTTATTGTTGGTCGAAATCATCATGAGGCTACGTAATCCCAGATACGTCATGGTCTGCAAAAGCGTGAGCAAGAGGTGGAAGTCTTTGATCTCTTCTTTCTTCGATGATAACAGATGGAGCAGCTTGGCTTTGATCGTCAACACACATCCTCTGGGTGCTACGAACGATTTATCCTTAGAGGGATGGAAAGGTTTCCAGTTAAACAACTATATGGATCCTAAGATTAAGTCTCAGGTTTGTGTACTAGCCTCGTACAGAGATGTCTTGCTATGCAAGAAAATATGTACATGGGAATCACGATTCTACGTTGTGAATCCCGTGACAATGCAATGGACCCGACTTCCGGAAACTTGCGGCATGTTATCTCCTTTTGGGTTAACAGGGGATGGGTCAAAGGGCAGGTACTATGCGTTAAGCTGGTGAGGTCTGAACCATATCACCTTTGCCTCAGTGTTTTGGACACTAAGCGCGGTAAATGGAGAATACGTCTTATAAAGCATCCCCGTTGGTCAGAATTTGGATGGTGCCCAACGCAGTGCCAAGCCGTGAACTTCGAGGGAGCTCTACATTGGCTAGGCCAAGACGGACCTATTGTAGCTTATAATCCAAAGTATAGGCATGCATGCATAGTCATCCATCGTTTCCCAGAGATGCGTCATGAATCTTATGGTGAGAAAGCGGTGGTCACAGAGACCTTAACAATCTCAATGGGCTACCTACGTGTGATTCAGATCGTTTGCTATCCCAGCTGTAAGAGTGAAAAACATCATCACCAACTTGTTATTTGGACACTCGTGGATTACAAAAAATCCATATGGAAACAAGAAGAGCATGGACCAATCTATTTCAGTGACATGGTTTCTGATGTTTCATGGATACAAGACTACATGCAGCGTTATAATCTGGCGACAAGTAAAGAAAACTGCATGTCCCTTATTAAGGGAGTTTTCGTGCGTCCTCTAGAAACCCGAAAAAGAAAAAGGCAGATCATTTGGCCACAGCCTTTGCATTGCCATCCAGACAACCCTCTTCTCGTTTACTTGTACTTACCAGAAAGCATCGTCTTGCTTGATGTCAAAACAAAAAAGCTGAGGTTAGTTACTAAAGTCACCACCAGAACTAGAGAGATGGGCTCCTCTTTTTACTGGACCCGATATGACAAGGTAATACCGCTCACACTTCACTTAGATCCATCCTTGATCCCCGACACCATCGGAAGATGAGAGTGAGCTTTGCCCAAAGATTGGAAGATGATATATTATAACGTCAACCTTTCTTGATCTGGTCTCAGTTTTGCCCCCAAAAAACGAAGAGAGAGAGGATTTTGTTTTTTTTTTTTCCAGGGTTGTCTCGTGGTTATGGCGGTTCAAGGAGGTGGAGTATATGAGTCTCCATGGGATGACAAACCTTATGATATATAATTTAATTAAAAAATTGCATTATTAATTTTAAAACAATTTTAGTGATAATTTAATAAATATTTTTATTATATTCAGGATAACTTTAGCAATCATTTTATAGATATATGCATATCTTATGTTTACTTTAGTAATACTAAATCGCATAATATCTTTGTTATTTAATATACGATGGATCTTAGTGTAAGTTTTCATCAATTTGAGTATTCGCATGGGGTTGATGGAACTTCAAAGGCATTTGCTTTAATCATGTTGAGGCTTAAATAGTTAAATAGTATAATGAACAGTTTCTGAGTTTGGTACGTGTAAATTGTAATGCTAATTCTGGTTAAGGAAATATTTTGTGTAACAGTATTTAAAATCTACTATCTGTAAACAGTATGCCATTAAAAAATATTCATGTCAACAGGACTATCCTTTAGGTTGGGTATTACTGTAAAATTATCGATATTGTATGTTTCCATGAATTTTAGTATTGGGCTGACATGGAACGAAATTTGTATTGTTGAATTAATGGCTCTTATAGGTTTATCTTAATTAATTTGAAATTTTCCAACATATAAATATATATCTTTATATATAAAAAAGAGTTATTTCTCTCCTTATTGTGACACATAGGACACCATATCACAAATTCAAATATTGAAGGTGTGACATGTATTAAACACCGTATTTCATTAAACATTGCCTTTGTGAGCTTTTTTTCTGTGTTGAGCGTTGGGCTGTGAAGTTCTTGCTAACCCTAATACGGTAATACGGCGGAGAAGAAACCAATGTCCTCTTCCCCTTTCGTGCAGTGGTGACCTGATTTTGTTTGTGCTTCTTCACATCAGTCGAAACGGTTTGAGTAAAGGCTTCGTGATTAATCTCATTGATTCCCTCTCTCACTGCATCGTCTTCAATGCTTCTTTGATCTGAAAGGTGGTGATTTCTTAGGTGATTAGCACTAAACACACTCAGATTCTAATTTGTGTTACCCATTCATCCTATTTCACACGCAAATTTCAAAAAAAAAACTTTATTTGAATTTTATATAAGAGATAGAAATTTTTGAAATGTTTAAATTTTAAGAAAACAATTTTATTTTTCATATTTTGAATTTTTATAATTTTATTTATCGTTACTAATTAAATAATTAAAATAAACCAACATATCACCATAGTTATAGGAACATCCAAGATTTTTATTTGATGAAGAAGTAAATCAAGTTGAAAAAAAATTATGATATAGAAGTCAACTTGAAAATTTAATATAATAGTTAAATAAGTTCAAAATTGAAAGTGTAAGTGGATGTAACTTGAAGGTTTTTATGTGATTATCCCAAAACACATATAGTGGTTATATATTTAGAAATAAAAGAACAAATATGAAATAAGATGAAACAAACCTGAAAGACAAAAGAAGCTTAAGTAAGATTATTTTTGTATTTTCAATTCATTAGGTGAGTTTGGTAAGTTATTTTTAAACTGCATAGTTTCTGAAACAACACTTAAGCCATACCCATTATCTTATCTTCTTTATATGCATCGTTTATTCCACTGTTACCATGTAAAGTCATAGTACTAATAATATATAGGAGAATATGCTGATGGCATCGATTTTCGTAATCTCTCTCCCACGAATTCCTGCAGTTGGAGTTTTGTTTCGGTCTAGATAAGACCGGAGCCGCAAGAATCTCAAACACCGTCAAGTTCGTCAACCTTCCCTCGAGGCAGTGGCTTGTTTCCAGTTGGCGGTTCAGATCTGAGGTAGGAGTTCTTCTTTGCAGGTGTTTACGTATTTCTCGATCCTCTATGATGACTTCGGATGTGTTTTGATATATGTGATCTTTTCTATTATGTTTGTAATGTCTCTCTTGTTTCGCATGTGTGTTTTCTGTCTTTTTTATTTGTCAACGTGTGTGTGTGTGTCAGTGTGTGTGTTTTCTGTTTATGATATCTTTCTGGACTGTTTAATTTTGTTTTTATGATGTTCAGTATTATAATATGCTTTTATGATTTACAAACTTAATAGAACCTTTATTATTCCAATGATGATTCAAAATGTATGCAATTAAAGAGAGTTGCACAATTCATATAGTATATATGTATATAAAGTTTAATACATGATGGAGGTTGAGAGTGTGAATGTCAACACCCTTCCAATATCAGAAGCATCACCGGTCCTACATATAATAGCTTCACAAGTTTTTTTTTTTTTTTTTTTTTTGCTAAATTATAGCTTCACAAGTTATTCATAATCGAGTTTAAAGTTTTTCTTTCTTGTTTCTTTTGCTAAAAAAATCAAGTTAAAAATTGTTCTTATCACTCCCAGACTATTTATAACCGGATTGGCATGAACTTTTATGATTAATTGTAATGCAAGAAAATATGAGAGTTCTCATGATCAATGACCAAGTCATATTCAAGATAACTATAAGCTATGTTGTAACTCCTCTGCTTTTGTACCGCTATACTAAAGCTTCTTATACAAGTTAACTTGTAAAAAGAGGCTCTTCAAGCCAACATGAAACAGTTTTGCAATCAAAAAGTAACAAAAGTCTCTCCTTACTTTAAATTGTACTGGTTAACAAAAGCCTTTCCTTATACAAGTTATCTTTTTGACAAGGTTACAAATTTATATCATTTTTTTTGTAATCCATATAGCATTTGAACTTTTTCTTTTAATATTCCCATATAGTCTTATCTCTACATCGAGTCTTATCTCTACATCAGCAGTTGATAGATATGGTAGGGAAAATTATTATGGTTTTATTGTTTTTATCAGTAAAATTGTGTTCCTTCTTTGTGCATTTTTATATACAAAGATTCCAAAAGTTTATGAATTTTAAAGGAATTGGTTTCTGTCAGATTAAATTGCATTCCTTTAAAATCTAAAATGAAAGAATTAGACCAAACTAAAATACTTTAAAATCTATATATCTCTAATTTAATTCTTCCAAAATCAATTAAAATCTTGAATGCAGTTTCACCTCCTAAAAGTCTAAAACTGTTTGTATGTAATAACATAGTTTTCTGAGTCTTTTGAGTTTTATTAAATATACCTCGTGTTAAAATCACTAACAAGCAAAAATAAAGTAAATGTCATTATCAAAGTTTTGGCCAGATTCTATTACTCTATCTCTCTAGTTGTCTTCTCTATTCACGTCGACGAATGAAGATGCAAATCAATTTTTTATGCCGGAGATCTCACTGTCACGGTTAGTAAGAGTGACATGTATGAATCAGCCTAATAAAACACATAGTATTATTTTTGTTATGTGTTTTTAAGTCAATATTATAATATGATTTTATTCTAGTGGTTTAAAATGTATGCAGTGTTACAAGATTCCTTGTATATACAAATAAAGTTTAGTATATAGAGGTTGATAGTGTAAATGTCAACACCCACAAAAGAACTTTTCTATTTCCACTGGCATGACTTGTAATGCATGACAAGATGAGTGTTATGTTCTCATGATCAACGATATATATACTCTACTGGTAAAAGTCTATTCTAGATAAATTATAAGCTATGTTGTACGCAAATATAAACATGCTTATACAAATTAACAAAAAAAGGCTCTTTAGGCCAACATGAAACGGTCTGCAATCTAAAACTAAAAAAAAAAGTCTTCTTAATTTAAATTGTATTGTTTGACAATAAGAATGTCTGAGCACAATCTTTGAGGAACTTGTTGAAGTTCTTTGCCTTCTTGCCATGCATGTCCTACGCATACACCAGGACCTATATGTCGTATGTATATGACAACACTGTCGTTGAACGGATGCTTGGCTGCAACATCAAGTGAAAGAAAGAATAAACATATGAGCCTATGTATAAGTTTATATAGACACTCTTGTCTATGGCTATGCTATTCTCAGACATAAAGTATACCTGGTCGAGGGAAACCTTGTGGGTAGTCTTCGATAGCAAGAAGCCCATCACCAAATCTGCAGGCTATGTCGCAGGGTTCTTCTGTGGCCATAACTTTCAAAGCTTCTTTGACCTCAAAGTAAAGCGGGATGAAAGCATTGGCAAGAGCTGAGACTATAGGTCCACCTCCATGATGCCATTTCTACAGATATTAGTTATATATACATATATAGCAATAGACAGTCATTTGATTGAGTTATGGATAAGCGCTCACCGCAAACACGCCCATAGATTTTGTCGTTGTTGGAGGAAAACACAGCCTACCAAGTAACATATAAATTATGTCAAGAGAGATAGATGCTTCTGAATAAAAATAGGCATGGAAGTGATATCAGTCCTCACTTACTATCTTGAATGACTTTATCCAGGATATGATTAGTGGACCTAAGCAATAAGAGAAGAATATCTTTAGAAGCTGTCAAGAACATACAAAACAATTTTTTTATTTGTGGAGAATCAGACCTAAAAATGGATTTATTATTACATTACTTGTTCGGCAGTTAAAGTATTCAAGTGAAATTCCCGCATCTCCTCTAGTAGAAAACAGCTTGGATGCAGTCAATTTAGCTAAATTTGGATCTTCATAACAGCGTCTGCTATTTCGCAAGCTCTTGATACAAGCCTGCATACATACATAACTCTCATGAAAACCACCATACATGCCAAGAACAAGAATTAACCAATTCTAATCTAGTCTTATCTCTACATCAGCAGTTGATAGATATGGTAGGGAAAATGATTATGGTTTTATTGTTTTTATCAGTAAAATTGTGTTCCTTCTTTGTGCATTTTTATATACAAATATTCCAAAAGTTTATGAATTTTAAAGGAATTGGTTTCTATCAGATTAAATTGTATTCCTTAAAAATCTAAAATGAAAGAATTAGACCAATGCATTAAAATCTTGACCAAACTAAAATACTTTAAAATCTATATATCTCTAATTTAATTCTTCCAAAATCAATTAAATTCTTGAATGCAGTTTCACCTCCTAAAAGTCTAAAACTGTTTGTATGTAATAATATAGTTTTCGAGTCCTTTGAGTTTTATTAAATATACCTCATGTTAAAATCATTAAAAAGCCAAAATAAAGTAAATGTCACTATCAGAGTTTTGGCCAGATTCTATTATTCTATCTCTCTAGTCATCTTTCTCTATTCACGTCGACGAATGAAGATGCAAATCCATTTTTATGCCGGAGATCTCACTGTCACGGTTAGTCAGAGTGACAACTATGAATCAGCCTAATAAAACACATAGTATTATTTTTGTTATGTGTTTTTAAGTCAATATTATAATATGCTTTTATTCTAGTGGTTTAAAATGTATGCAGTGTTACAAGATTCCTTGTATATATAAATAAAGTTAAGTATATAGAGGTTGAGAGTGTAAATGTCAACACCCACAACATAACTTTTCTATCTCCACTGGCATGACTTGTAATGCATAACAAGATGAGTGTTATGTTCTCATGATCAACGATATAGATACTCTACTGGTAAAAGTCTATTCTAGATAAATTATAAGCTACATATGTTGTACGCAAAGATAAACATGCTTATACAAATTAACAAAAAAAGGCTCTTTAGGCCAACATGAAACGGTATGCAATCTAAAACTAAAAAAAAAAGTCTTCTTAATTTAAATTGTATTGTTTGACAATAAGAATGTCTGAGCACAATCTTTGAGGAACTTGTTGAAGTTCTTTGCCTTCTTGCCATGCCTGTCCTACGCATACACCAGGACCTATATGTCGTATGTATATGACAACACTGTCGTTGAACGGATACGGATGCTTGGCTGCAACATCAAGTGAAAGAAAGAACAAACATATGAGCCTATGTATAAGTTTATATAGACACTCTTGTCTATGGCTATGCTATTCTCAGACATAAAGTATACCTGGTCGAGGGAACCCTTGTGGATAGTCTTCAATGGCAAGAAGCCCAGCACCAAATCTGCATGCTATGTCGCAGGGTTCTTCTGTGGCCATAACTTCCATAGCTTCTATGACCTCAAAGTAAAGCGGGCTGAAAGCATTGGCAAGGGTTGAGACTATCGGTCCACCTGCATGATGCCATTTCTAGAGATTTTAGTTAAAACACATATATAGCAACAAACAGTCATTAAACATATATAACAATAGTGACTAGCAAAACGGCTTTAAAACAGTTATAAAGATACAAACAAATCTCTAAATCTCTTAGATGCCTGCCCTGCCCAAGGAAAAGGGAACAGAAGAATCTAAACAACATCAGTTCCAAAGATAAGCTCATCCATGATCTGCCTATCGTTAATTAGATTTTCACATCAAGTTAACTATACTTGGGTTGGAAATAAACTCCTAGCAACTGAAAATCGAAAAATGATCACAAGTATATTTTGAGAAAATCATTAATTGGATAAGGACTCACCACAAATACGCCCATAGATTTGGCCGTTGTTGGAGGAAAACACAGCCTACCAAGTAACATATAAACTATGTCAAGAGAGATAGATGCTGCTGAATGAAATAGGCATGGAAGTGATATCAGTCCGGCTTACCATCTTAAAGGACTTTATCCAGGAAATGATTAGTGGACCTAAGTAGTTAGAGAAGAATATCTTAGAAGCTGTGTCAAGAAAATACAAAAACATTTTTTATTTGTGGAGAATCAGATCTAAAAATGGATTTTATTATTACCATTACTTGTTCGGCAGTTAAAGTATTCAAGTGAAATTTCCGCATCTCCTCCAGTAGAGAACAATTTTGATGCAGTCATTTTAGCTAACTTCGGATTTTCATAACGAGCGCCTGCTATTTCCCACGCTCTTGATATAAGCCTGCCATACATACATAGCTCTCATGAAAAATGCATTCTATGTACCTTTTCAAAGAGACGTATGACAAACCACATGACTCAAAAGCTATATGCATAGAGCAGATTCCAAGCAAGAATAACCTTGGCTCTATAAATTGTAGCAAGCGATGGCGCCTCTCTTCAGGGATATCTTCAATTTTTTTCCTGTAAAATATCAACTCAACCAAATTAGTTATCTTATTGTTATACAAGATGCCAGATAAAATATAACATTTAAATGCATGATTAGAGGTAATACAGTACAACTTCAATTGATGGAGTCATCTTATCATCTTGTTTTGAGATATACAAACATCGTTTATCATTAGTTATCCAAATATTATTAACTAAAACAATCCATTGTAGCCAAGTGTGGAAAAACAGCATATAGTGTAGTGATACTTAAGATATGCAAAGTCTTCTGCATAGACTCAATCAATCCTAAAACAACCACAAGAAGACTAACCAGAGATAAGCAGCAGGGTTATATGAAGAAGGGTCCAACGGAATCAACTCCTTGGGTGGATCAAGAAACGTTACAACATCAGATTCATCAACGTACACCTTTTTCCCAGTGGGAAGAGTTTCATAAGGTTTCTCATCCCATGGAGATCCATATCCTCTCCCTCCTTGAACCGCCATAACCACACCACGAGACAACCCTGCAAAACAAAAAAGATCCAAATCCTTATTTGAAATCCAACAAGACCCAGTAACATGAATCCACAAGGAAACTGTAAATATTTGCAAGAAACAACTGAACTTTTTTCTTCTACAATCACTAACTAAACTGACATCAAATGATAAAGCTCTTAACAAAAGTTAAAAACTTAATAAAATGTAACGTGAAGAGCTTAGCTCACTGTTCGAGTGACGAAAACCGAGCTGCTGCGGCTTTTCATTCCGGCGGACTAAGCCGTGAATCGCCGGAGGAGTTACCGGAGTTCGCACAATCCAATACTCCCGAACCGCCCCTATCTTCATCTCCGACTAGAATAAAAAAAATCCAACATGTCAGATTACGAAAATACGGTTTCAAGTAACGGGCCTTAGTTAGGCCCGTATTAGAATTATGGGCCGATTTGCGTTGCTTTTAGTTAGCAGTAGCAACAGTCAGGCACACCTAATCCTAGCCGTTAACTGCAGTTTCTGCAGTTGGTTGTTATCCACTGCGGTTGTGTTCATGATATGCTCTCTTCCTAACCGTTGATTTCTTCATTATCTAGTATAGTTATCGTCGATGTTATTCTTTTATATCGTAGATACACAGATGAGTTCGACTGTTCGAGAGCTGAGAAACACTAAATAAAAATAACTTTTATACCGGATTAAACCGTAATTTGATTAGAAGTCATCGAACCAGAAGACAACACGGCGGCGTTTTAAAAGCATGATTGTTTGGAAGTTGAGAAACTGTTGCTAACGCGGCATTTAAATCTATGGAAGTTTATTATCCAGTGCGGCTGGGTCCATGATTGTTTCTCGTAATAACCGTTGATCTCTGTTCGATCTAATTATCATCGACGTCTATAAGTTCTTTTATATCGTAGATACACCGAAGAGTTCGTGAGGTGAGAAACACTTAATAATAACCACTCATAGCTACGAGTCTTCTTTTATAACTTTGTAACTGACAAAAATCCTCTCTTTCCCGGGAAATTTTTAATTTTCTTTCTCCCCTGAAAAGATACGAAGAGCGAGAATGGACTGTTATCTTCTATACACGGTGCTTCTTCTTCTTCTTCTTCTTGGATCATTTACTCTCTCTAACGCAAGGCCACGCGCTAATCGAGTCTTGTTAACCCGGTTGTTAGGTTTAATTACTTTAGTGATCCACAGGATGTGGCGAGGTGTGTGAATGGGACTAGGAAGATTGGGGAGATACTTAGGAGCCGTGCTATGCAGGACTTTATGGTAAGGGAGTGGTATGGGAGCCATAGGTTTAGGTTCGTTGGGACCAGAGTAATGATCTTGTGATGGCTGACTTCTGTAGGCGAACTGTGAGCACTATCTGGCATTACCATGGTGGCTGCGTTGTGGGGAAAGTAGTGAACTCTGGTGTTGATTCATTGAGAATTGTGGATGGATCAATGTTCAATGTCTCTCCGGGGACTAATCCACAAGCTACATTGATGATGCTTGGAAGGTTAAAAAAAAACTGTCTTTGATTCATTACCTATGCTTTTTGTTTTAGAGTAAAAATTTGTTTTAGAGTACAAACAAGTCTCTGTATGACTATAATTGCAGGTACATGGGTCTGCAGATGTTGAAAGAGAGAATGAGATACTGATTTTTCAGATGAGCTTCTGGATTACTTTACTGATTCTTTTGATGTATATGCACATGTAGCTCTCTATTTTGGTGCGTCTGCAGTTGGTCTGTTCATTTGTTCATTCTTTCATTTGAATCCTCTAGTTAATTGATTCAATGGTAGAGTACAGAGAGTTCGTCTATAGTTGATGTAAACAGCAGGACTAAGATGTAATGATCAATAAACTGATCTTGCTCAGAGTAGTTATGTTTCTCTTACATTACCATACATACTAGTACAAATTTAAATCATGGTAATGTGAAAACAAGAGGCAATATATATTCTACTTATCTTCTTTTTCCACTATGATGAAGACTTTTGGAATATGTTCCATGAAAATGTTTCTTCTTGAAGTTTTCTGGAATCTACCAGTCCCTTCGGTAAAGTATGATAGGACAATCAGATATACCTATCATCCTCACTCAGTGCTGCCTTGGAATCCAATACCTTCTTGCGAAGTCCTTGTCTCTTCATCCTGTTGCACTCTTTTTATATGCGTTGTTGTAGCAAAGGAGAAGTTTGGTTCTTCATAAATGGTATCAAATAAATAGCATCTTCATATTTGTTGTAAAATTTTGGTTTCTTTAGCATCTTCCCTTATATCTTGCTTACAAAGTAAGTATGACAATCGAACAACAGGACAGATACATGGATCAACGGCAACAAGGTGATAAGAATCTGACAGTGTTCGTTGGACCCTGGGGAGGAAATGGAGGAACTGCTTGGGACGATGGGATCTATCATGGTGTCCGTGAGATCAAACTTGTTTATGATCATTGCATTGACTCCATCACTCTGGTCTACGATAAGAATGGTAAAGCTGTTAGATCAGAGAAGCATGGAGGTCAGGGAGGCAACAAAACAACAGAGGTAATGTTCCTCTGACACTCTAGATTCTGTTTATGTACCTTCCTCTCTTATATTTTGGTTTCCTTTACATGGACCGTGTTTATGCAGATAAAGCTGCAATACCCAGAAGAGTATCTGATTGGCGTGAGTGGTTACTACTCTCCAGTAGTTCACAGTGGCACTCCTGTGATCAGATCAATGACCTTCAAGAGCAATAAACAAGTGTATGGCCCATATGGAGTTGAACAAGGAACACCCTTCACTTTCTCAGTAAACGGAGGACGCATTGTTGGCATGAACGGCAGGAGCGGCTGGTACCTTGACTCCATCGGCTTCCATCTCTCACGCCCTAAATCAACCAAGATGATCAACAAGCTTCGGAAGAAGATTCACTGGCTCACAAGAATGGTAGCCTGACAAGGCCTTCTGCATAAGATACAATCATTTCTGCATAAACTCTGCTAATAAGGATGTTACCTTTTTGTTGCACGAACTCATATCATTGAAATGGTAAAACAAACATGAAGGTTTTATATAAAGTTAGAAAATAAAGCATGTCAAAGTGAGCAATATACACAAATACGTCAGTGTTGGCAGATAATAGCTGTAACATTTATAGTCCAAGCATTGTTGTTGGTTCGCTGATTCACCCTCTGGCTTTGAGCTCTGCAAGCCTCCTGGATAAATCATCCTCGTCAACTTTCTCCTCTGTAGCAGTAGGGATGGTATGACCAGCAGCCTGAGGTAGTCCAACAGAGACTTCAAGACCGTAATCGTCTGCCACCTGCTGCATCAGGTTGTTGACATCGCCTTCTGGAGTGGACAATGATGTAGAACCAGCCATGGCGTTCTCCATGAACTCAGCTTGCAGCTCCATGTTCACAAACTGCTTCTCAAACGAATCCATCGTCTCTGACATCTTCTGTAGATTGCCTGTTGTAAGAGAAACAATGAACAGATAAGAAACCAAAACTGGATACAATGAATCTACTTGCTATTCGTTCTCTTATCATGCTAGTTTCCTCTTTTGAGAAGAAGTATGCGACCGAGATTAAAGGATGCACCTTCCTTGTGTGTTTCCATAAAAACAAAACCTAAGATGTCATAACTAAAACTTAACGGACACGCGTAAACTAAACCCTAATCAGTGATTAGCAGCACATCATCAGGCAGAGAACCAAAACTCAAAACCGATCATTAAATGATAAGAACTTGTATACAAATCAATGAATCTACTTGCTATTCATTCTCTACCGTTTATGATAGCTTCCTCCTATGAGAAGAAGTATAAATGCTGTTGCTGAAATCATTACAACTAATCACAATGATAAACAAACAGGATTTGATTGTAGATTGTGGTTGCAAGTAGTCTCGACACATAATAAACATAGCCAAAGTGCTATTGGAATTCCATGAGTTTAAGAAAACCATGCTTGGTTTTAGGACGCATGACCCTCCTCAATCCTTATGGTGAGACATATTGGGTTTAGTATGCGTGTGTGACCCTTTTTGACATTTCAATTTTAAATGATATATATATAAGAAAATGAAAATCATGTTTTCGATTATTGAATCATGTTAAACCATGACTTAGTCAACAATATTATTACATACAATATTGATATTATTAATATTAAATTATTATTTTATAAATATTTGAAGCTTTAACAAGTAGGATAAGGTATACTACAAGCTGCTAAGATTTTGTGAGCAGTTTGAACAAATACAGCAAACATTGGATTTTGTATGTAACTACATAGGCACGACTGTTGTTCTTTCAGTTTTCCGCAACATTCTGTTGACGGATTACTTCCGGTGTTTACTGCTGGGAGACATGAATTAAGTTCTGTCGGGACGCATGCCACTTTTATCTCCTCTTCCATGGCTGCATTGGTCAGATACAAAGACGACACAAGGACTACCATAAGTGCGGCACATATTGTTCCTGTGTACTTCATGTTAGATAAATTAGTAACTTCTTTTAAACTAGTTATAATTTAAAAATGTTCTTGAAAATTGTTTGAGATGTTGATTTTGAGGTCTTGATGGTGAATCTATTATATAGATGAAGACTAGAGTAAAGTTTGCAATAATAGGCTGGCGTTTTAAGTAGTGTATTTTGTCATTTTTCATTAAATCTTCTTTTTTTTTAAAAAAAGTTGATGATACTTAGCTAACATTTTTTTTCTTTTTAATTAAATTTTGAAGCATTTATTTGATAATTTATAAGATATTGACATATGTACATATTTGTAAAAATCTTACATGTTGGCACTTCAATTAAAAGAAAGCCACATAATTAAAAAAATATCCACATTTGCCAGAAATTTTATAGATATTAATTAAAAATGTTTAACTGAGGAATGTATTTTATATATTATGAAATTCAAACCATCAATGCACATAAATATATTAGATTTGCAATACTATTTTCATAGATAATTTATATGAAAAATGAATTATAATATTTGATGTTGAAAGGTAACTTATAGATAAAAATCTTTAGAACTTTCTTATTTTAAATATGTACTTATAAAGAGATTTTGTTCACAACTAAATATAAAAGGCAACCTCTAGATATTATTTGCAAAGTGATTTGACATATTTTACTTACAATCAATTTCATTAAACAGTGAATATGATATATATATAAATGATGATATAATTTATGGGTAAATGTGACATGAATAATTATATTTAATGTTCATTTCTAATATGGAAAACTTTTTAGAATATTGTAATGACTCATATATCATAATTAAAATAAATATCTTTAAATAACTCATACATTATCATTAAAATCAATTCTGCTAAACGGAAAATTAAAGTAATATATTTTCATCTTTCAGCAAATATTTTTCATAAGATGCCACCAAAAATCCAAAACAGGTGGTGTTACATTGTCAGATTCCGTTTAAAATCAATTCTGCATTTACTCTGCGAATAAGGATGTTACTTTTATGTTGCACAAACTCATATCATTGAAATGGTAAAACAAACACGAAGGTTTTTATATAAAGTTAGTAAAGAAAGCATGTCTCAAAGTGAGCAAATATACACAAACGCGCCAGTGTTGGCAGATAATAGCTGTAACATTTATAGTCCAAGCATGGTTGTTGGTTATGAGCTCATTCATCCTCTGGCCTTGAGCTCTGCAAGCCTCCTGGACAAATCATCCTCATCGACTTTCTCCTCTGTCGCAGTAGGGATGGAATGACCAGCAGCCTGAGGTAGCCCAACAGAAACTTCAAGACCGTAATCATCTGCTACTTGCTGCATCAGGTTGTTGACGTCGCCTTCTGGAGTGGACAGTGATGTTGAGCCAGCCATGGCGTTCTCCATGAACTCAGCTTGGACCTCCATGTTCACAAACTGCTTCTCAAATGAATCCATCGTCTCTGACATCTTCTGTAGATTGCCTGGTAAGAGAAATAGTGAACAGATAAGGACCCAAAACTGTATACAACTCAATGAATCTCCCTGGTATTCAATCCAGCTTCCTCTTATGATAAGTATGCAACATAGACTAAAGGATGAACCTTTCTTATGTGTTTCATAAAAATAAAAACTTTCTCTTGTACCTCCACAGACCCTGAGATGTCATATCTAAAACTTAACGAACACGCATAAACTTAACCCTAATCAATGATTAGCAGAACATCAACAGGCAGAGAACCAATACTCAAAACCGATCATTAAATGACAAGAACTTGTATACAACTCAATCAATCTACTTGCTACTCATTCTCTACCGCTCAAGCTAGTTTCCTCTTACACCTTTCTTGTGTGTTTCAATTAAAACAAAACCTTTCTCTCTACCCAAAGTTGTATACAACTCAATGAATCCACTTTCTATTCATTCTTTACCGTCCATGCTACTCTTATGAGAAGAATTATACAACCGATACTAAAGGATGCAACTCGGTACTACCCTAAAATGTCATAACGAACACGCATAACTAAACCCTAATCAATGATTAGCAGCACATCAATAAGCAGAGTCAATACTCAAAAACCGATCATTAAATGACAAGAACACAAAGCTGTATACAACAAAAAGCTTCCTCTTATGTGAAGAAGTATGCAATTGAGACTAAAGGATGCACCTGTCTCGTGTTTTTCCATAAAAACAAAACCTTTCTCTCTACCCAATAAGCATAAACTCTACCTTAGCCTAACTAGTAAACCCTAACCAATGATTAGCAGAACATCAACAGGCAGAGCCAATACTCAAAACCAATCATTAAATGATAAGAACCCAAAGCTGTATACAAACTTTCTTATGTCTTTCCGTAAAAATAAAAGCTCTTACTCTCTACCCAATAATAATCATGTACCTCTCCACATTGTCATAACTAGAACCTAAACGAACACACGCATAAACTAAACTCTAATCAATGATTAGCAGAACATTAGCAATTACTCAAAACTCAATGAATCTACTTGCTATTCAATCTAGATTCCTCTTATGAGAAGAAATTATGCAATTACGACTGAAGGTTGAACCTTTCTTATGTGTTTCCATAAAGACAAAACCTTTCTCTCTACCCAATAAGCATAAACTCCAAAACTAGCTTAACCAAACCCTAATCAACGATCAACATACAAAAAGCGCCTGATACCTGTGGCGAGGGAAGACTCTAGCGATTTGACGATGTTAGTCATCGATTTGGTGATTGTCGCCATCTTCGCCTGAGTGTCCAACCGAGCAACGACGGCGTCGAGGCGAGAAGCGAGGCGGAGATAGTTCATCTGCTCGCTCCTTTTGCGAATCGCGTTCTCCGCGTAGATCCGAGCGCCGTCCATGTTCCCCTTCTCGATCGCCTTCTTCACCTTGAGCTTCTCCGCCTTCTCCTCCTTCTCGCACTTCCTCGACTGCCTCTGGAGAGATTTCGACGTGAATTTGAGGTCGAAGATTTGATTCATTAGCTTGTCTGTGTTACCCATGTTGATCGAAATCGATTTCGGGATCTTATCGGTGGAGATTGACGAAAGAGAGGATTAGGGTTTTTTTTTATTTTGAATTTGGGGAAAAGATCTCGACGCGTTTTGTTTGTTCTTTCGTAGAAGAAGAGATGAAGAAGAAGAAGAAGGAATGTGATATTTGTAAGTGGGTCCCTTGAAAAAGTCAGTTTTATTAATGTTGGAGTCAACTTTGGTTTTAACCTAATTCAGATCGGACTTGGTTGGTTCAATCAACCGCGGTTTAGTGATTTTTGGTCGTAGTGTCCGGTTTAACATTTGATTCTCATTATGTCGGTTGCAAATACGCCCTCAGCTAAAAGAAACTGAAATGTGAAATTGTGTTTTGCTTTAGCAGATTTCACTCAAGCTGGCTTTGCAGTTTTGGAACAGGTTTGGGCGTTTGGATCTTTGGGTTGGGTTCAAATATTTTGGTTAGAGGAGTTTTGAATCTATTTAAAAATCGAATTTGGGTAGTAACCCAACCCGAACCAAACTCGCGGGTCCAAATGAATACTGTCCAATAGGAAAATATGTACATATCTGAACCGATAGGAACCAGATTTTTTGGGTTGATACGTTTCATGTTTAGGTTCGTGTATAGTGGCTGAACTAGTTTGGAATGATCATAATGTTTGCTTGTGCCTTTTCTCTTCCTTTTGCCCTTGCTGCAGTGGTAACAGTTAGCATTTTGTTTCTTTTATCTTTAGCTTTTGGATTTTTATTCGCAATATAAAGGACATAAAAACAATGCTTTAAAGCTATTGGTCCACGCTGGCAATAATTGGAGTTTCGTCAAACGTATGGCAAGTGACTTGGATATCACGAAAAAACAAGCTTTATATGATACTAGGAAAAGGGGATCATGTACCGTTGTTTTTTTATCTCGCTTCACTCGGTGGTTATTTCCGGTATTCAACTTCTAGTAGTAAATCATAGTGCACAAACGCAACGCTCTTGGTATGCCTATACGATCAAGCAGGAAAATAGATATCGAAGTAGACCTAGCTGCATGCAATTCTCATCATGGAACATATATATACTCTTTTTTTTTGTAAACTGACATATATATACTCTTGCTTCTGAAATTTGGTCTCTCACGCCATGTCCCTGAAGAGCCTGCTTGGGTTAGAGCCGATCGTGTGAAGAATGTGACACTAGTTCAAGACATGTACGTACTGAAAACAACAACAACAACAACAACAACAACAACAACAACAGCAACAACAACAAGTTTTTGCGTGTGCGCGACAGTTAGATCTTTTGCTGCGTCCTTTTTGATACATATATATATGTTATAATCATGGGTCTTCCAACATTTTTAATGTTTATGTTTCACATCATCAGCAATAACTTAGAACATCTCTTATACTGTGTATATAACAATTTGTGTACTCCGTGAATGGTTGCAGGACCCTGACATTAGTTAGGAAATTTTCGTCACTTATGATTAAGAGTCTTGTAAAGATGGAATTATTAGAGCAATAATTTTCTCTTTTGGGTCAAAGATATGGTTTTTTCTTTTCATTTAAAGATGATTTGTCAAATTCTCCTTTTTCGATTAGTGGAAAATTCTTTTTCGAATGGTAAGGTTTCAGTTATTTTCTCACCTAATCTAGACAATCAAATTACCAAATGTGTTTTTTCCCCTGATTGCAGTTTCGACGGTTTTATTTATGACGCTATATATTAAACACTTATATAGTTCCTCTATAATATAAAAAAATATCAAAGATAGAAGAATCAAGCTGGTACAATGCTATCAAAGAAGTCTTATGATGAAGAATCGATATGTTTACTTTCTTTGTATGTATGTCTGCCTGAAGACTGTTTGTGTTATCCATTACATCTCTAGAATATGGGAAGTTAAAAAGTCATATATATATATATATAGCTAGGACATCTCAAAATATCCCATGTGGACGTTATTTGATTTGTATAATTAATTGCCATCAAAATTCAAAAAGACCACATAAATTATAAGTGTGCTGAAGGTTTGAATTGTATAGGAAACGTCATTATTTACTAAATTAATGGTAACTCAAAATAAATATATAAAAATTTTGTGGTTACCATGGTTACAGATACTGCTCGTTCAAAACTCGAAAGTTATTATATAAAAATTATAAATAATAAGAACCAGTTATAATGAAAGAACTAATATCCACTGGGTTATTTAGAAATCCGTTTTTGAATAGTTTTGGTCTTTCAGTATAATTTGTTCTGATTTTTTTTGGTCTGGGATCGACTCTTGTTTATTCCACAATTGTTCGTTATGTAATTTATTCACAGAACGAAAAAATGTACAAAAAGCCAAAAAAAAAGGTTAAGTATAAGAAGCAGACACCTAACAACAACATGGCGATTGATTGAATTCTCGTCGAGTTATGTATCAAAGACAACGTCGTGGCCTCTGCATGCAGTTACGACCAATTAATAAAACATATGACAACACTCTTCTTTTTTTTGAGAAAAAGGTATGACAACACTCTTTGTTAAGTGGGATTCAGGTTTTAATGGGACACGCATGACATGTCACACAAACAGAAAGGGACGAATCTTTATTCACACTTTAACGGTTTGATTACTGGACAACAAATAACTGTTAATTAGTATTTTAGTTCTTTTAATATATAGATTTCGTTGAAGTTTAAATTCACAAATCTGCGGACACTGCTTTATTCATACGAACCACCGCACATGATGCTAATCGCTTTAAATGAGAACATCTATCGAACTTTAAATTTGTCATATTAGTCATTTTATGATTCTCAACGTGCAGGATTTCACGAGGTTGTATTGATGCTGATTCCGGAATAACGTTAGTGCTGTTAGGTTGCGGAATAAGTGTGCATTTGAAGATACTGTGCTCATGTAGTCATGTGAACTCATTATCAACGTGGAAATCAAGGCTTACTTCCCGATTTCAAGCCAAACGAAGTATATAATATACTTATTTTATGCATATATATATATGTCTTATTGAGTATTCATAATAAAACACCTTTAGCTTTAATCAGATTAAGTGAATAAGCATATGTCTCTCTCTCTCTTTCTCTCTCTCTCTCTCTCTCTCTCTCTCTCTCTCTCTCTCTCTCTCTCTCTCTCTCTCTCTCTCTCTCTCTCTCTCTCTCTCTCTCTCTCTCTCTCTCTCTCTCTCTCTCTCTCTCTCTCTCTCTCTCTTCTTTTTTTCCTCACAATGCACTTGATGCGGTTTTGAGAAGAAGAAAAAGATATTATTCTGTTCATATGTAATGGATTTGAAAAAATAAATTAAGGAAAAATGTATGCAATTTAGTCATTTGTCATAAAATACCACATGATTTGATAAAATGGTATGAGTATGCGAAATACAAATGATTGTATAGCAAAGCGTTAAATTATCTGAACTCTTTAACTACGGTTTCTACCGCTTAATAATTTAAATAAAATGAATAAGAGCATGTTAATTATGCCCTTTTTCAAAAAAAAATGAAATGTTAATTTTATTTTGAAGAATATAAAGTCATGTTAGTTTACTTTTTATACGATCTGTGTTGATGCGAATGGTGTGTTGGTTAAGTTCCAAACGCGGAAGGGTCTTGTGAATCACATTCACACATTGCTATTACAAGGCAACGTGTTTAAGAGATCTTATTTGGTGGCAGCTACTGAGTTTGTCACGAGTCATGGCTGTAATAGTGTCACGGATCCAACTCCCTTTATCTATTTGTTTGATGACTATTTTTCCTGCAAATTGACACACCGATTTGCTTACTTTATATATATATATATATATATTACCTTCTCTTTATTAACGATATATTTTCTGAAATATTTAGGCATATTTTACTTTCTTACTTCCAGAAACACCTAAAGGTAAAACACTATTTTGAAAACGCGTAATTAATCTTAACCATTTTTGTGTTTATAAGTTCAGTCAAATGATTGCAGCTATATGTAACTCAAGTCTTAAATTGTGGACCGCGGTCTGTTTTTATTGAAGTTTACTCGTCTTGTTTTCCTAAAGTACGATTAATTAGAAAAAAAAATGATTGTTGATAACGAAGAAAATGCAAGTAGATGAATACAAAACGCTGTAGCTAACCGAATAAGGCTGCTTAATTACTTAATTATGATTATATTTTTTTTTGTTAATCTTCCTCCCTAGCGATTCCTCTCTCTTTCTAAATTATTTGCTAGTGGCTGTAGCTATGTTTGTAAACCATATCACATAAATAATAATAATAAGAATTAATTTTAAAGTTATCTTTTTCTTTAAAGTTTTAAAATGTGTTTCTAAGAAAATGTTTTAAAATATGAGCCGATTAGTTAGAAAAATATCATTTAAATATTATAAATTAATATTCTCTGAAATCGTTAAGCTAAATACTATGAAATCAAATCTGAGATGACAAAAAGTAAACTAACTGTGAATTTTATCAGAGCTTCATTAAAACATTTTTTATTTTGACAAAGTAAAAACAGTTATTGCATAATCTAGAATTTCATATGATGTGTCTTTTTATTTTGGACAAATCATATGATGTGTCAAATTGTCAATTGCCCGGTATTTTCTTCAACATGTGTTACAAGCTTTATCTTATAAAATCATATATTCCAACTTACCTTTAGTTTTAGTTATATATTTCCGTTCATATGAAGGATATATTTTACCAAAAAAAGAATATATATTTCATGACCGAATATTCTTCTCTTATTCCCGCGTTCCCTCCTCGTCTTTATGAAACCCACCCAGAAACATCTAAAAAGGCAAAACCAAAAACAAAAGCTCTAATAACCGTTGGATCACTATACACGACCCATGTTTGACCCGTAACGTCATCAAATCCAACGGTTCACGAACAATATCAAAATAATATTCTAATTTCGTGTTCTTCCTCTTTTTATTTTCACCATTGAGGTAATATTCCATTGGCATCTCCTCAAAAATCCTTCATTGTTTTGTATAAATACCAAACCACATTTCTCTTCTTCTCCATCCACAAACCAACGAACTCAAAACATCCAATCAAATTTAAAACTCCGATTCTCTCGATAAATTTTCTTGAGACATGGCTTACAATAGCAACAACAAGAACAACATTGTCGTTGTGTTCGATTTCGACAAGACAATCATCGACGTTGATAGCGACAATTGGGTGGTCGATGGACTTGGCTTCACTGATTTGTTCAATCAACTTCTCCCCACCATGCCTTGGAACACACTCATGGTTTGTTTCCTACCTCTTCACCTCTGTTTTTGATTTATATTAAAAGAAAAAACAATTTAATTCTGTTATTTTGCAGTTTTTTCATATAACATTCTTTGATTTTTGCATGAATCATTAAATTAAATTAATTTATTTTTTGTTGTTGTTTGTACATAACAGGACCGTATGATGAAGGAACTTCATGATCAAGGCAAAACCATTGAAGAGATCAAAGAAGTCCTAAAAACAATCCCTATCCATCCACGAGTCGTCCCTGCCATCAAATCTGCACATGCTTTAGGGTAATTTGCATTTCTAATCTCTCTTTTTGTGATAAATAATCTTTTTATTCAAATTATTATTTTCCATAGTCCTTTTTTCTATAAACTTTAACTATGTCTAGTGTTAGACAAAACCGACCGTTTCTAATCCGATATTCACGGTTCGATGTCCAGGTGTGAGCTTAGGATACTAAGCGACGCCAACATGTTCTTCATCGAAACCATCGTTGAGCATCTCGGGATTAGTGAATACTTCGCTGAGATCAACTCGAACCCAGGGTTCGTCGATGAGCATGACACTTTGAGAATTTCTCCTTACCATGATTTCACCAACTCATCTCATGGTTGCTCTCATCGCACGTGCCCTCCTAACATGTGCAAGGTACTTTCAACATTTATTTTATTTTGTTTTGGTCAGATATTGACCACATAAGTCAAAACATGTCAATGATCCCATCTTGGTCGTTTTTAAATATTAAACCATAGTTTTAATCATTATGTTTTACATTTATTTAGGGCTTGATCATTGAGAGGATTCAAGAGTCACTAGCTAAAGGAGGGAACAAGAAGATGATCTATCTAGGAGACGGAGCTGGTGATTACTGTCCAAGTTTAAAACTAAAGGCTGAAGATTACGTGATGCCACGTAAGAATTTCCCGGTCTGGGATCTAAACCCGATGCTGGTTACAGCAGCGATTAGAGAATGGACCGACGGTGAAAGCTTGGAGAGGATCTTAATAGGAACAATCGAGGAGATTCTACAAGAGGAAGAGAACGAGAAGAAGCTGTTGGCAAGTGCGGAGAATAACTGCAAGATGCAGAACATCTCTGTCGGGATTAATGTTCATCATGAGCCGATAATGCCCCGTGCTCTTCGAGTTTCTCAGTCCGGTTAATTATATGGTTTAACATAACGAAGGAAGAGTACTATTATCTGTGGTGACTCTTTTCCTTGTCATAGTATACCAAATATATTGGACTTTATCCTAAGTAAGATAAGATGCGACAATGAAGTTGTATGATTGTGATTTTTGTTTTTAACAAGTACTTGTTTGGCTGATATATATGAATTCGATTGAACGGCATATATTAGGGTTCGAATTAGTCACTTACATTAATGTATCTAGATGGTTTTTTACTAACTCAGAAAACGTTATTTCGAAGAAAAAGAAGAAATGTGGAATGAATTCCGCCTACAATTCCGCTGTTGTTGTCTTACGTACATTCACACGTATTTTTGTCTTACATTTATAAACAGTTACAATTAATTGTTCTTGAGATTCCAAACTAATAGACTCCACGTGAATCATGCGGTCCCATGTTTCTAACTACAGAATCGTACTTCGAATCATTTGATACGAATATTCTTTTTCGTGGTGTAGCCATAAATTAATTAACGTTATGTTTATTCGTTTTCTCCAGTGTTTCAACTTTTTTTCCAACTTATAACACAATGTTTATTTACTTAATTTTTTTTAACAGAGATTTCTGCCGTCTGAGTTTGGCAACGATGTGGACCGAACGTTAGCTACTGGACCAGCAAAAATATTTCTCCAGTGTTTCAACTTTCAAGTCTTCTGACAAATGCCAAAATCAATACATCTTTTATTAAAACTCTCTGATGAAAAACTGCAAGGAACGTTTATTCCAGATTGGTAAATTATTAGCTGGTCGTAAGCTGCGTATATGTTTATTCCTACCAAACAAGCTACGTATATGTTTATATATGCCGCATGTAAATCCAATTAAAAATGTTATCAATATCTTTATATATTTCTAAAAAATAATATTTTTTTTTAAAAAAATAAGAAAACTAGCTAGTGGGGCTAATGTTTAAGTAAATTGTTGTTAAGTCATCCACTTTTTCATTATCATTTTTATAGTTTATCTCAAAATCTCCGTAGCTTCCACTCCATATTTTTAATAGCGTCTGAAACTCTTGCAAATCTGATGGGTCACAGATACCAAGCCAAAGGAAGTCACCCATGACCATCACGCCAAAAGGAAGTTTAAACCATAACAGAACCGGGCATCATTTATATGTAAGCTTTTGTTTCGGTCAAATAATGAGAATGAGTCTTCCATACGTTAAGGAACTAACATTCTCCATTTTTTCACTTTCACGTACTTGCAGGAGATGATTACTTCATCTTTCCTTCTTGTATTTGTTTCAATATAAATCCATGAAAAGCCAAAAAAAGGTAATAATTAATAGCCCAAAAAAAAGTCTTATTCTTACTATGTTCCGAAGCTTTGATAAAGTTCATCGCTATCAAATTCCTAGCTGCATATACTTTATATCTCATGGGATATCTATAGGATAAGCCGACAAGCCATCAAACAAGTCACACCACTATTGTTGATCTCCAAACTGCGCAGCAAACGGCAGAAGCGCAGCTTCGGTAGCTTCCATCATATAAAAAGCCCACATTCAATCCCAAGGATCTTAAATACAATTTCAAAATGCTTTTGTTATACCGATACATATATTCCATATTGTCTTTCATGATTTTCGAGTTTTCTGACCAAAGAAAAAACGAAACCAAATGCCACCAACTCAACTACTGGACCCATCAAAAATTTATACTAATCTTTTATAATCACTTAGATCCTTAACTGTATTCTTTTTTTTTCTGAAAGAGGACTTAACTGTATTCTGTAAATGTCTATTTTATGTTCTATATACTTGGATTAAATCTTGAACTGTTATTATATATACTTTTTTTTGTATTATATATACTTGCCAGCAAAAAGACCTTCATTATATCTATTAAATGTAATTTAAATTTATATTAAACTGAACCCGTATTGCTTCCATATTTTTCAACATTGAGAAAAGGCTCAAGCACTAAGTTCTCCGTTACAATTATATTGGTTTAGTAATCAAAGAATAGTTTCAAATTCAATGCCTTAATACATTTGGACATCCACCGAAAATAGTATAGTTTGTTGGGTCGAAACTTCTCAGAGCTTTCCTTGTGAGGATTACTAAGCCCATTACAGTCCATAAGTCATATAGACACACCTCACCTCACCTCACCTCATATTCCACACAGACTGACAGACATATTCAACAAACCGACCCATTTATGGCCAACTATCAATCAGAATATATATATTATATACACACGACA
The DNA here is from genome assembly GCA_026261945.1 of Hirschfeldia incana. Lineage (NCBI taxonomy): Eukaryota > Viridiplantae > Streptophyta > Magnoliopsida > Brassicales > Brassicaceae > Hirschfeldia > Hirschfeldia incana. The sequence continues at coordinate 133,918 of JABCMI010000133.1, read as the reverse complement.
TTTTCAACACACAAAAAAGTTTCAAGTCGGAGAAGCCATGGAAACGGCGGCGAGATTCTGTAAATTCGATTTTACGACGGTATCCACAAACATCCTCGTATCTTCCTCCGTATTACCTTTTGGTATATCAACAATGTAAGACTCCAACACCACACTGTACACTCTCTTGACCTTATCCTTCTCCAAGACAACAAACTCGTTAACCGATGTAACCGACCGGTAATTTCTTAACCGGTGTTCTCCTCCAAGAACACGAAAACTCAAGATTCGTTTCTCTTCATCTAGAGCTTCAAGCATCTCAACGCTTGTTGACGCTGGAAGACCAGACACCACGCTGACTTCCCTTATGGTCCCGACGCTAATCTCTTTACCGTTACCTCTGATGGTGCAGTTTTTGATAAAGTGTTTGTACTTGTTTGGATTCGCGAAGTCGCGGACGAAACTCCATATGGTACGTGCTGGTGCGTCTACGCGGTGTGCTATGAGGGATGTGCACGTGTTTGGCGATCTTTGGAACGTGTGGTGCGTTCTGATGATGGGATCTAAAGTTGAGAACTCGTCCTTTGTTAGTCCGTATGGTGTTGTTGTTGATGATGATGGGGCGTGGGTAGGAGCAAGATTAGGGTTCATGGTTTTGAGAAAAATATTTACGAAGCTTGGACTGATTCTTTTGACATACCAATACAATATATATACAGATATATAATAAGTTATTATAATTTATAAATGTATATTTAAATGGAGAAGTGAGGGGTTGATATGTATTTTGACTAACGGAGTTGGGTTGCACTAAATTGCTTTTGAGGTATGAAGTGTGAACGTGATACCAAATCTCATTTTTATATGGCTCATTGGATCCTTCAGGAGCTACATAGATATCAATTTTTCGGTGGTAAAATACAAAAGGGATTATACTTTTGTTAATTTGATATGTAAGGCTAGACGTAGAAGAAAGATCGATGCCCTTAATAGGGTTAACGTGACTATATAATGGAAGAAATGTTGTTTATGGTCGGTTTATAATTTCCCTTACTTTTTAATTTATGCAACATTATTCTTGCCATACAGTTTTTGGAAGATGTATGGTAGTCGGTAGTTTCGAGACTGAGTTATCTTTGGTTAATGTATAAACAAGTTTAAAGCAACATGGGCATTGATTATGCAAGTTGGTTATCAATTTATTATAGTTTTCAAAAAATCAATTTTCTTGCTGTTGTCAACCATAAAAAAATAATAATATAATAATAAAAGTTCGTAGTGTTGAATAAATAGAAAACAGAGTTTTTTAATTGAATATCTCTATATATCTACATAAGCAGTGGTGATGAAATTCTAATTTGTGAAAGCTGAAATACATCATTTTTTGCCACAAAACTAATGTATCTATAACCAAAAAGAAAATAATAACTTGAGCCCATGTCCAACACAACTGCAATTGGTCTCAAGTCTTAACCCACCCTCTCATAATTTTTTTCTAATATATGTTGATGTTGCCGTTAACTCTTCCGGTAATCGTGACTTGAGCCTTTTCTCTACTAAAAACATTTTCAAATCAATTATATATATTTTAAAGTAGAGAAACTCTAAAAATTTAAATGAATTTTACTCTAATATATTCTTTTATTTGCTATTTCTTCCTCTCTACATAAAAGAATGTAATTTTTTTCTAGAAAGTATATACATCGTACAAAGTTTGAGCTTTAGTAATTACTAATTAGGGTTAAGTTAAGAATGTTGGTGATGGAATTTCATGTCATCCACGTGAAACTAATTGCTTCTGCCGCCGATATATATGTAATATATATATATAAATGTGGATCCAGTGGCGGATGTACATAGACAAAAGGTAGCAGTTGCCCACCATAGATTTTGAAATTTTAGTGTATTTTTTAAAATTTTATCCAATGTCCCTGTTGATATTATTGATAAGTTATATGTATGCTCCGGATCAAAATAATTTCTGGATCTGCCACTCTGTGGATCAGAGGAACCAGCTCTGTTTGCTGGTGAGTTCTTTATTAACAGTGTAGACCACAATGCAACCTCAACGTTTCCGCACCACTCCTTAAGCCTGGCATAAATTATGTGGTATGCCAACAAGAGCATTTTGGAGGTGGAATCCACACATCTCGACATTTTGCTGGATGAAGTGGATTGGGAAGACTTCGCATGCGGTTCAAGTGATTCCAATGTCAACTCAGTGATAACTTGGGGTCTTGGAGCCGTTCCTTAGCTAGTACACTTTTTAAGTTTGGAGGAAGGAAGATATTCTTAAAATGCAACCGCTTTAATATTTTTTTTTGAACTACGCTTAAAATTAACTTCTTTTTTTTTTTGCAATTTACCTACCAAAACCCCTATAAGGCTATAAGTGCAATCGTAACTATAAACTAGATTTGTACCCGCGCAACCGCGCGGGTGTTTGTTTTCGATTATAGTTATATATATATATATATATATATATATATATATATATATATATATATATATATATATATATATATATATATATATATGCTATAGTAATCACATATATGAGATATATAAATTTAATGTTTTCCAAACATAAAAAAAATATTACAGTATACTTTTTTTCATCAAATAGATTGTTGCAAACTTTCACATGTATTTGTTTCTTCTTCTTTATTTTTTTATTTGTTAGATTAGTATTTCATTATTGAATAAATTAATAAATAGAATTTAATAAAATATTATAATTTACAAAGATAATGTAATATTTCACAAAATAAGATAGTTACAAAACTAAAATGATAGCCTCATATATTAATATTATAAATAATTTAATTAAACATTTACTTTATATCTATATATATTTATTTGGATCATTTTTTTAATTTTAATCATATGGTTAAATATTTCTTTAAATAATTCAATTATAATAATTTATAGTTACATGTTGTAAAATGCTTAAAACCATCACATGTATTTCTTTGTTCTTATTATATACTTATACTATTTTATTTATATTTAGTTATTAAACACATGAATGAGAAGTTATGACTTTTGTTTTAATATAATAGATTGATGAAAACATATTTTGGAAACTTTATAGATTACAGGAATATTTAGTTATTAAATAAATTAATATGTACATGAAAAAAATATTTGATAATTATTTTGTATTTAATTTATGTTAAATTTTTACTCGTCTTTTAAAACTGGATTTTATTTTAGTAATATCTTTAAATTTCTTCATTTTACATAATATATTATTGTATATACAGAAATCTAAGATATATTGTTTTTATACATGTATTGTACTCTGTCATCATATTATATTTTTTAAAATAATTATTTTATATGCATGAAAATAAAATTTATAATCTATCAATTTAACATAACTTATCATATGTAGTTCAATATAATAATTTTATTTTAACATGATTAGTTATGATTATAAAATAGATAAGTGTATGATAGAATTTTTATTTTAAATTTTAGAAATACTAACTGTATATATATTATTGCATAATAATATTTAATTGATAATTACAAAATTAGTGAAATGTTTACATGCATTTTCTGAAAAATTAATATATTGTTAAAATTTTTAGATCAACATAATAATTTTCTTTTAATATCATTTATTTAAATTATATGATTGATAAAAAAATAGAATATTTATTTTTCATTTTGTAAATGTTAGCTGAATATATTAGTTTATAGTAATATTTTAAAACTAATCACGAAATTAGTTAAAGGATTTACATATAATTTTTGAAATATAAGTTCTGTTAAAATATTTTTAAACATATTTTCGAAATTTTAATATATGTATATGATTTAAATATAAGTTGGATTTTATATATATATATATATATATATATATATATATATATATATTGTTGTGAAATCCTTAAAATATTGGGAGTTTATTGTGTTTTCTATAATATTGGTTATTGATGATTGAATAATATAATGTATTCTATTTAATATAAAGATTAATGCTGATTAAAATATAATATGACCAACTCTAGGAGATAGTCTATTTTATAAAAAATTACACATGAATGAGAAGTCATGACTTCTGTTTTAATATAATAGATTCTTTTTGGATGAATATAATTTACTTACCCAAACTAACATCAATTTATTAATTATTTTAGCCCAATATATAATTACTGTAAGCCCAACTTAATAATCTAACAGTTTTTTTCCGGGAAATAAAACAACTTTCTAAACCTAACTAATATTCAGTCAATCGTTGATCATCATCTCTGACCTTCTGGTTTCTCTGTGACCTATATTCGATCCTCCAAGTTATATACTTTAAAACACAACCGGCGGTCAGAGATTTCTTGACTCCAAGATCCATAGATCATCTCTACGATCGATTCTTTGAAACAGAGGTGAGTTATTTAAAAAAAAAAAGTATAGAGTTGCTTTATATTCTTCGATGAGTCAGTTTTAGTTGATAAGATTTGATAGGTTTCTCAATTCCAGGTAGCAAGTAATCCGTCTGTGATCCGATGTTTTTCTATAATCCATTTTCCGCTCAATTGAACGACTGTTAAATTCCAGGTAGCAAGTAATCCGTCTGTGATCCGATGTTTTTCTATAATCCATTTTCCGCTCAATTGAACCACTGTTTCTTGTTCTGTTTCTGTATGTGAATCGACAGGGTCTGGAAGCCAAGATTATGGTGGAAAGTATGAATTTTAAAGCACCCTAGTTTGGTTCTTCCGGTCTATCCGGTTTGGTCTCACAGAAGCTCATGTGTAAGAAATATTACAGATAACATTTGGCTTCTATAATCCAAATTCCTATGTTTATAGCTCCTGATATTACTATATGTTCCGGCTACAGAAAGGGGCAAGCATTGCAATTCACTTCGGAGTTGGGAGTATGAGGAAAGGAGGGGCAAGCACTAAATTCTCGGTTGATTTCACAAAGGTAGCCCACCATAAGAAATGTTTACATCCTATGTTGATTTCCCAAATATGAGGATTGCAACCTCGTGAATTGTGCGTTAGATATCCCTCTCAGCTGATATATTGTTTCATTTTCAAATATGTTTCAGTTTTTCTCAAGCTTGGGTTCTTAGTCCCAGCCAAGTTCTGGCTCGTTTTCTCTCAATACCATTGTGCTGTTTTTTTTGTGAGGTCAGTATTTTTAGGATTTTCAGACCACAAAAGAGATTGTTATATAACACATATCATTATCTTCCAATGAAATAGATACCAACACTCTTTGTTGCGAGAAGGCTCTTTGTCAAGATGAGATCCACTGCGGATGATTGAGGATAAAAATATAGTAGATTACGGAAGCTAATTATCTGGTATTGCCTCAAGCTTTATTTTTGGGTTTCAACTACTAAGTTCATATAGAATATAAGTTCGTATAGAATATTCTCATTTTGAAAGAATCAAGTACTTCCATATTCTGCAGATTTCTTTAAACAGAGCAGCAATTTATGGTAATTATCTTTATGGAGTATTATAATACTGTTATATTATGTGATCATTATTGAATAATGAATATCTCGTCGCAACATAATGATTTTTTTGGTAAATCTTGTTAAGATTAGATATGCAGAAAGTGTGTTCGAATTAGTGAGATTGATGGATATTTTTAAATATGTTTGAAGATGTGTGTTTATGTGTCACATTAATATATGTGATAATCTTATATATCTAAGTGACCAGAAACTTCACCATGTGACTGGTTTGATGCTCATATTTATAACCTAACGTTAAATCTATGTTAAATCAATTTATATAATCATTTCTATAGGTGTGCGGTGATGAACTAAGAAACGGCAAGTACGTCGAGCTTGTGGGAAATAACGGCAAAGAAGAGGCTAAAACAAATTATAGAGAATGATTTTGAGCAACTTTATTTTGCTGATAGATGTTTATCATGGGAAGCTCTCTAGCAAAGGTCAATGAGGATGATATCTCTACAGAATTACAAAAGTATCAGGTTTTGGTAGGGACGTTCTTGCAAGTAATTTGTTATATATTTTATGTTCAGACTTGGAAGTATATGATAATGATATTGGTTGAAGAATAGGGTAATGTCACGGTTTATAAACTGATATCAAATTTGGGTTATCATTAAATTAAATAAGGATTAAAATGGTTTATGTTAACCAGGTGGGCAATATTATAGGATACGTCAGTTTATAAATCGTGATATATTTTGGTGACATTTTTTAAAAATATGTGAATCAGTTATGATTTCTATTAAGAGTCCATTTAATTAAAAATCACACATAAATGAGAAGTCATGACTTCTGTTTTAATATAATAGATAAATAAATTTACACATAAATAAATGATCCGATAAATCCTATTAACATTATCCAATAGTTAAATCAACGATTTAGTAAATTCATAAAAACTAAAATCAGATAAATTCAGAATTTCTAACAGATAGCTTCTCAGTATATAGAAAATAAATTAAAATTCAAAATAATATCAGAAAACAGATATTGCTGAACTCTATTTAACTATCAAAAACTTATTATTCCCCTAGTCAATCTCTCTCTATAAACCGTCTCCGTAATTTTCTCTATCCACAACCCAACTCTCTCCTCGATCTTCTCTTTCTATCCTTCTTTCTACGGAGAAAATCAAGGAAACCCCTTTTCGAAACCCTAAACAATCTCCCTGAAACACGAAAACTAATGTCCTTAAGCAAGTTCCACGGTGGCTCCTCCTCCTCATTCTCCTCCTCTGCCACGGCTTGCGCTGCTTGTAAATACCAGAGGAAAAAGTGCAACCAAAACTGTATTCTCGCTCGTTACTTCCCACAAGAAAAACAAAATCAGTTTCTGAACGCCCATAAATTGTTTGGAGTAAGCAACATCACAAAGTTCATCAAGGGAGTTGAAGAATGTCAACGCGACGTAGCTATGAATAACCTAATTTTTCATGCTAATGCTCGTGCTCGAGATCCGGTTTTGGGAGTTTACAAAATCATCTTTGATCTCAAGCACAAGATTGCTTGCGCTCAGGCTGAACTTAACTTTCATCATCAGAAACTTGCCATGTGTCAAAGTATAGCTCTCCAGCAGCAATTTGGCTGCTATTCTTACGGAGATCTACTAGAACAAGGTGACGAATACCTTAACATTGATGGTCATGTTCATCAAGAGATAATGCAGAAGCAGAGTCCGCTGAACTACGAGATGTTTATGGAGATGCCTATCAAGCTTGAGAAGGAAAAACTCTCTATGCCGGGACACAAGAATGCGGTGAACCAGATACATATGCCGTCGCAAATGATTTAATAGTTTTAAGTATGTTTTTTTTGGTAATCATGTTAGAAGTTTTAAGTATGGTTTCTAGTCTTTTTTGTGTTTTTGTACCCACTATCCAAAGTTTAGGTTTTGTTTTCTTGATTACCACTGCTTTTTTCTTTGCTTTAGTTTTTCAGATTGTCTAAATCTATCCTCGTAATAGCTATACGTACACTAGCAGTATTTTTTTACCATTTTGTTCACGGCTTTAGTTTTAGTGTTCAGGTTCTCTTGACTACCAAGCTTTTTCTTCTTTTAACGTTTCTATAATTTTTCATAAAGTTCAAAGGTAATTCCTTCTTGTTTACTTGTTTGTTTGCCGATTTAGTTTCTTTATATTTAAATAGATTACCAAAAGGATCATATGTAGATAATAAGTTGCTTTAGGTTTGGAAACTGTTTCAGGTCAAAACTTAACTTTTGACGCAAGCAACAACTCTAATTCCCCCAAGAGGGTTACAAAGTTCACTAGAGAACCTGATCATATATTTCAGTGAATCTAATATCAAAATAATCAAAGAGAGTACAAGTTTTACTGCTGTAAACTAAACACCTGCCTTGTTTCCAAGTCTCTCCCGAAGAATCTTGACTCCCATGTATCTGCAAAGACTTGCAATTTCATTCTGTTCATATACTGATCTTTAAAAGAGGTTTGATTCAATGTGTTGGTATTTGATTTCGATTTACCTTCCCATCATCATGACCGTGGCTTGCGGGTTGGTTCCCGGAGACTCGTCAAATGTGGAGCCATCAATAACTCTGAGCCTGGTGACACCGAGAACTTTGCGGTCAGGGCTCACAACTTTACCCACAATACAACCACCATGATAGTGCCAGATTGTGACAACAGTGTCTTTACAGAACTGAGCCATTGATTTGGTATCGTTCACTTGCTTTGGTCTTAGATTGATGTTTGCCTTGACACTCAAGCTAAGCATCTTGTGGACGTTTTGCTTGTCGCACTGCGTGTAGTTTAGGAACCTCTTAGACGTCACCACTTTTGAAACCAGACGAATGGCTTCGACACAGCGTTGGAGATCCACCGGGTGTTTGAAGTAGTTGAATGTGACTTTAGGGTTGTCATCTACATTTGTGTTGAGTAAGCTCAAATGCCCTCTAGAGATTGGGTAAGCTAGTTTCTCCAAGATGAAACTTCCATTGAATGATTCTTGAAGTTGGTATTTGTTTCTTGAGATGTAAGCTTGTCTTCTCTGCTTTGTAGGTATGGTGGAAAACAATTCATTCTGCAGAAAAATTCAAAGACCATTCTCATACAAAGACACTACTAGTAAGATAGAAGCATGGCTAGTTTGGAAATTTTGGGAGGATTTAAACAATTTTTTTTTTTTTAATTTCTAACTTCTTAAAAAGATTTTGTAGTCTATATATATTAACCCAAAAAATGTCGAGACCAAGTTATGTACGTAGTTTAGGTTTACCTTGTCCGACATAACCCCATAGTGAGTATGAATGCTCTCAGGGGATTGGCCAAAGCCAGTGCTGGCTTCAACATACACACCCATCTTTGTGATTCCAACGGTCTGGATAAGTGACTGCTCTATAGGCTGTTTTGAAGGAACCAAGATGGTGTTCATTGGATTATCAGCCATTCCTTTCCCCACATGTTCATTCTCTAAAACCAATGGAATCTTCAGCCTCTTTAGCTCTCTCTTAGGTCCAATCCCACTTAACATCAGCATCTGTGGTGACCCAATAGCTCCACTAGACAAGATCACTTCACTTCCCTTTCTGTTCGAGAGTAGAGCCTGGTGTTGATTACCTTTCTCGTCTTTGAATATTACTCCTGTTACTCTAGGTCTTGTTCCTGCATACGAAACCAAGAACGTTAACATTCAAAACTTGGGACGCACGTACACCCTAATTATTATCATTAGTACCAGATGTGTCAAAGACTATCTTTTGCACGGTGGCGTAGATCAAGACTCTGAGCTTCTGAGGGTTAGCGTAAGCGAGAAGCTCCGCCGCGGTGTGACGACGGCCGAACCTATCGAAGATTGTGCCGCCGACTTTTGTGCCGGAGACGTGGTCGTAAGTGAAGCCATTGAAAGGTCTGACTCCAACTTCTAGAAGACTGTCTCTCAGAGCTTTCTGCCATAACGTCAACTTCGGCTGATGAACGATCTCTCGCTCTACCCATGGATACGACTCATTCACTAGCTTCGGATCCCATCCTGCCCGCTTCACAAACCTAGACCATTCGAATTAACCTTTCAATTATTTGTATTTTTAATGAAAATACGTTTTATTATGAAAATATTTGTTGACGTGTGTGTGAAGTTAACAGACGTGGTCCTAAACCCCATGAGCTAGCCATTATTACAAAACACTCTCGATCGGTGCGTTTTTATGTGTAAAACTTACCATTACGACACGAGTGGTTTGGTTTGGTTTCTTTATAAACAACAAGATCTACTTCAATGTTCACAAATCACAATCTAGTTTTTTTTCTATTTTTTCTTCAAATAGTTTTTTTTTCATTTTTTACATCTGCTAAAAGTATATTACATTATTTTTGGTATCTATCAATTTTATTAAAACTAAACCAACAATAGTTTAATTAATTATTTTCATTTTTTTAATAATTTACTATTATTAAATAAAAAAATCTATAGAAAATCCAAAAGAATCTATTTTATGAAATAATCTTTTAAAGAATATTTATTTTGTTTGGATAAAGGGGTGCTAATTACTTACGCAGCATCGGCTCTAGAGTAGAAACCAGCGTTAATACAAGAACCGCCGCCGAGAACTCTAGCACGAGCATTGTAGACGCCGTCAGTGGAAACAAACGCCTGCGACGCGGAGGAAGCTGACGTGTCAGCAAGTCCTATATGGAAGTTCCTGAGGAAAGAGACGTTTGCGTTCGTAAAAGGAACGCCACCTCTCTCTAAAACAAGAACGCTGAAATTCCGCGACAGCGTTGCGGCCAGTGGACAGCCTGCGGTTCCACCTCCGATGACTATGTAGTCGTAGGTTGAATCTTTACCGCTTGATGAAAAGGAAGACGAGGAAGATGCTGAGAATGTGCTGGCTTTATCGATGAACTTGTATCGATAAGGGTTAAACTTTAGCTTATGTTCTTTATCTACAAAAAGAAAACATTTATTTAGATATTTAACTATACAATAATGGGTAGTTGGTAGAAGTAATTACACCATTAATGACATTAGCAGAACATAATCCGAAAAAACAGAACAAATATGTGTACAGAAAGACTGTACTGTTACTGTCCTAATCACTCAAGATTCGGTCACTATGAATCAAGAATCCAAATAACCTACACATAATCGCCAATGAACAAGAGAGAGATAAAAATATATAGTTTCCTTCAGACAACACTAAGAAGTTTGTAATGAGGATTGTGTTGAGAGAGAAGTAACCTTTAGGAGCTGAGGAGGAGATAGAAGTTGGGAGACAGAGGAGAAGCGCAAAGAGAAAGAGCTTGAGAGCCATTGGAGAATGCAGAAGTCAAAACAAAGAGTTTATTTTGCTTTGTGTTTTTGCTTCTGCTTCAACTTCTTATGTGGCTTTTCATGAATGGTCTTGACTTCCTTCTATAAATAGCACTTAGGATCCAACATAGCAACTATATTAATTACACCTACATGTGTCTGTCTCAACATATTGTAAAAAATAATTATTATTTTGTAGTAGTATAATGTAGTAGTATCATATAAAATAAAACAGTTTTAAGATATAAGGGAGAGTTGTACAGCTTGTCTATCTCATTAAAGGCATGAAGCGGTTGAAATAGAAGTTTTAGTAGCCGTTGGATCAAGACTTCATAGATTTAAAGTGTATAACATTAATCACATTCACCTAACTAAACACACAAAACAATAATACAGTGTACAATAGAGCCATGTTTTTGGCAAGTAATTTAAATAGTAGCAGATGAAAGTATCTTAATTATGCTGTGAGTAAATCCTCACGAGTCCCGTTTTATTTGGTCATATATATGGATCACATGAGATTTTCTCTTCACTTTAAACCAGTCACAACTATAACAACATAATCTGATGTTGCCACCACAATGATGTTGAGTTTATTACTGAATGTTTCTTTCGAGGGAAAATATTATCATATACTCCCTCTGTTCGATTATATATGACGTTTTGGAATAGTTGTGTTGTGCCAGTATATTTGACGTTTACTAAAAACAATGCAAAATTTGCATTCTTTCCGTGTCTCATCCGCTCTCCAGTAAATCATGCAGTTGTCAATACATACATCTATCACTTCGTACGGTAGTTGAAGACCAGCAACAAGTTTCTGAACCTCGTAGTAAGAACCCGGTGCAACATTATCCTCAGGTAGAATGCCTTTGACAAAATCAGTAATCGCATCCATACATTCTTCAGCCAAATTATAGTCTGTCTTAATACCCATTAATCGAGTTGCGGATGATAAGGCTGAATGACCATCTCTACAATTTTGATACAAGGGATGTTTTCCTGCATCCAACATGTCAAAAAATCTCCTAGATTCGGGATTTGGTTCTTCCCCTCTATAATGATCATGAACCATCTGCTCAGTACCTACACCATAATCTATATTCGTTCTAGATTCTTCTAACCTAATAACAGGCTGAGGTTCGCTAGTACTACCATATTCATAACCAGTTTCCCCATGAAGGTACCAAACTTTATAATTACGTGAAAACCCTTTCTTATATAGATGAACCCAAACATCAAATTCTTTTATAACCTTATTATTATTGCAAGTAGAGCAGGGACATCTTAACATACCATTATTTGAATCTGGTTGCTGTTGAACAAGCTTCATGAATTCTCCAATCCCTTGAACGTATTCTTCCGTAAGCAAATTGGTGTTGGGATCCAAATGAGGTTTATCCATCCACGAACGATAATAAAACTCTGAAGACATGATTTTCACGGAATTATTGTGATTAAAGAGATTGAAGAGAGAATGAGGAGTGAATGAGTTGAAATGAGGAGGGGTTGAATTTATAGGAAATTGCTTTCGGCCATCTGACGACTTTCTGACGGAATTCTGACGGACGTAAAGTAGTTCGTTGGAATTCCGTCAGTATTTTCAAATCTCAAACGGCTATAAAACGGTCATATATATTTGTCGGCAACGGTAACATGGTTCGTCGGTATTCCGTCAGAAAATACCGACGAATTTCCGACGAACACAACGGTTATATTTGTTGATCGAAATGTCGTCGGTATTCCGTCACAATATTCTGACGGAATACCGACGAACCTTGTTTTATCAAAAGGTCGTCGTAATGTCGTCGGAAATTTCCGACGGCCCGTATTTCGTCGGTATTCCGTCAGAATATTTTGACGGAATTCCGACGACTGTATTTTTTTGCTTTTTGTCGGAAATTGGTCGGAAAGTCGTCAAAATATTCCGACGACTTTTGTGTCCGTCGGAACCGCCGTCAGAATTCCGGGTGTTTTCTTATAGTGACCCTTAGATTTATTATAGTTCATGTGCTGTACGTAACATAAGAATCAATTAATGAAGGATATAAAAGGTATTATGTCTACTGTCTTAATTTGTGTGATACTTACTAAAACGTCATATAAAGAAATACGGAGGGAGTAATATACAACAAAAACACTTAATTCTTACATTTTTGTTAATACTAAGTAGCCACAAATGCATTTGAACATTTCTTATAAGGCAAACTCGTTATTCAAAATCTTTTGAGGTGTATATTACACAGAGTTATTGGTGGTGTTTGTAAAGAAATGATGACAATAAATACACACACCAATCCGTGAGTTGGATTCTGAATATATATTTACTTTACAAAACCCTCACTACTCAGCAGTTAATGTAAGGATTAATTTCCCCTCTCTTATCATGGGGTCGGCAATGTTGTCCCATGCTTCACCTTTCACGAAACTAGGTATTGAGATCGTACATATATTTATAACCCCTCCTTTCAATTTTTCTTGCAGTAAGAGAAAAATAATCAACTGAAAATCATGCCACAATACTGTTTTACTTGTTGTGCATAAAGAAAAGTTCTAGAACTAAGTAAAAAGTCCCATAACGCAGCGTTTTGAACCACCGGTGACCTTCATGTTCACTACCAAGGTACAGGGCTCTATACCGGCACATCTTGCAAGCCACATACCTTTACTGGTCTGACACTTGTACACAATGTCTTAATCATGAAACGAAATTTCACAAAAATCATATGCAAATACTATTAAATAAAAGCATACCTTCCCTTCAATGCATCTACCATCTCCATAAAGTTTGTCCCAAACAAACTATTCAACAAATGCACTCTTCCCTGCCATGTCACAGAAGCTACCTGAAAGATTCTGAGTATTACAAACTATATCCTCTCTAAGGGAATGCATACCGCTGTTTTGAGGATCCATCATGGAGAGACAACAGCATACGAGAGGCCACACTCTCCTAGCTCCATCTCTTTGATAAAATGATCGATGCCAGAGACACTGTATACCATCTGCATTAATAAGCTGTACAGAACAACCTCCCTCGATCTTATCTGCATCAGTTCCTATTTGACTCCTACTTGTATATCATTTAATCCAAGTGAAGAATAACAGTTCTAATAGACACCAGCACACCCACGCCGAAATTAGACAGAACATTACTATTTCTAAGCCACATCTTACTAAGTTTAGTTATTACTTAACTTAAACGTATACTAGAGTAGAAGGGAATACTTTCCCTTAACCATTACATGGCAAGATTTGTTCCCCTACACAAAACCGATTTCAACGAGCAGACATGTTCCTGAAGACTACTCTGAATAGTTCACCAACTTTCTGAAATCTAAGAAGCTATATTTTGTTAAACAAGCTTTTATGCCTGCAGAAATAAACAACTACTTGTCTTGTGTAAGTATACTTCCCGGACCAAAACAGTTGAAATCCTATGCAAAAGTATTCAACTGTTCAAATTTGTAGACGATGTCTGCCACAGGCAGTCCCAGTTGTACAAACAAATCGTTAGAGAATGATGCATACTTTATTCCTTACCAGAAAGAACAGAGTACATACAACTGATACATCCATATCAAAAGAGTTGCTTAACATTAAGTTACCAGAGAACAAACATACACATCAGTTTAATATTACTCAATATAAACACTATTTCTCGATACGGTCTTCGCCTTTTCCTTTTCGGTTAAAGGAAACTAAACATCATATATTATCGCATTTAGTTATTCCCTAAGCTGGCCCTCACCACACAGTGAAGCCACTATATATTTCAGGGATGAAAAACAGTTAATACCAGGAAGATTCATGGGTTCCAAACCAACGGGTCTGTCTCTTTCCCTGAATGCATAGTTCCGAAAGAGCTGAGCTTCGTAGACACTCTTCACGCCCGATGAACTGAGCAGTGACTTATCTTGTGTGGTTATGATGATTCTGCTCCCTGGACCAAAGCAGCTAAACTCTTCTGCAAGCGCAGCTAACTGTTCGATATTGTATACATCATTAGCCACTAGCAGAATCTTAATGTTCCTGAGTCTTGCTTTGATAGTTTTAAGAGATTTAAGAGAGATATTTGCGCTCAGGCCTTCTCCTTGCATCTTGGAATAAAGCTCTTCTTGGAGATGAGATCTGGGGCAGTGTCGTGAAACCCTTCTCACGTCTTCGAGAAAACAATGAGATTCAAAGTTATGTGAGATGTTTTCGTAGACGTGTCTAGCTAGTACTGATCTGCCGATGCTTCCTCTTCCCCAAATACCAGTGACTCGAACACCTTGGTTTGAATTCAGATCAAGTAATGGATACAACTTGTTCATGTGTTGGTCGATACCACTGAGGTAATTACCATTTGTAGGTGTTGCTGAGAACACCTTTGATCTTTTCTCCGTTATTCCATCGACCAGCTTCGCAGCAGAAATGTCTATCTTTCTGGAGGATAGCTCTCTGAGGAGTTCACGAACTCTCTGGAATCTCAGACGCTCTACTTCGTAGATAAGGTTTATGCCGTAGGACGTAAGCAGCTGCCGGTCTTGTGTAGTGACGATAACTAAACTTCCCGGACCAAAACAGTTGAAATCCTCCGCCAGAGCATCTAACTGGTCAAGTTTAGTAACATCGTTTGCCACAAGCAGAACCTTTTGGTTCTCGAACCTTGGTCTAGTCAAGGCTTCTCCTTGGACCCTCTCCAGAAACTCTTTACGTAGAAGCGACATGTGGTGATCCTGAGATATCCTTTTCACGTTTCCCAGGAAACAATGGCTTTGAAATTGTTCACAGATGTTCTGATAAACGAATTTAGAGAGAGCCGATCTACCATTGCCACCTCTTGCCCAAATCCCAACCACTCTCACACTTTCCTGAGAATTCAAATCAAATAGCCGTAAGATGGCTTTCATGTGCTCATCAATCCCCACTATGTCACTTCCATTGACCGTTGTTGTTGTATCAATCGACCTCGATATTCTCGTGGCAACTTTGTCGATCATCATCGAGTCATCTTCCCTAAAGACACATAAAAAAACGAGATTAACAATAAAAATAACTCGACTGAAACAAAGACATCATTCAATCCTTCCACAAACCCTAGAGCTCAAAATGTTCATCATCAATGATAAATGGAAGTTAAAAGGATAGATTAGTCATCAGTTAATAATTCTAAATATTCCCATGAAAATATGATAATCACAAAATTATCTGTCTAATCTACGGAAAACAAGAAAAAAAGAACAACATAAAAAAAAAAAGAGAAAACATCAACTCGTAAATGAACAAAAATTGAATAAAACCATAATAATAAAAGGCTATCTATGTAAAAACTTTATCCTAACGTGAATATTGGTTTTTGTATCATAGAATATTTTTACCATTTCTGTGAACACTCGCCGGCGATATTCGCCAACCCGGCTGATGCTTGCCTCCACGTGAGTACTGTCTTATTATCTTCTCTCTCCTCGTGCTTCTTAAACTGTGCGGCGACTTCTCCCATCTGCCACCTCAGATGACATGGGTCCACGTCGTAGAAGATGGGTATCACGGTGAGCGACCCCTTGTCTACGAGTTCCATAATCTTGACGAGCTCTTTGAGGCACCAAGCGGACGCTGCGTAAGTCGCGGAAATCACAACGACGGCGAATTTGGACTCCTCCATGGCGCGCAAGAGCTCCGGCGAAATCTTCTGGCCACTCTCCAGCTCCTTGTCGTCTTTGAACGTTCGAATGTTCCTTAGAACCAATTCTTTGTAGAGAAAAGGTATGAAGTGCCTGCGAGTGTCGGGTCCTCTGAAACTCAGAAATACATCGTACTTCTCAGAATCCATCTGACTGATTCTGTGTGACTAAGGGAATCGCTTACCTCAGGGTCAGCGATCTATAGGTAGCAGACCATCTTCCTCGCATTTTTTTCTTGGTCAACTTTATTCTACGTGTTTTTCAGATGGGCCGGGTTGTACGGATGTGAATTTGAAAAATTTATTTTGTTGGCATCTTGTCACAGTTCAAAATAAGTCAATTATGTAAGAGCATCTTTATTGAATTTCTTTAAAAGAGTCTCTTGTGTTTATTACACTAATATTTGTAATTTATTTAATTATGTATTTAATTTTGAATAGTTAGAACCAATAAATAAAAGACAGATAGACATATGAGTTTCTCTATGCTTGCTAATTGATGTTTCCTCGAGAAATGTTCTCCAACTTTTCTCACTCTCTCCTACTATTCAGCTTAGCATTAAATGTTTGACGATAAACTTAGACCTAGAGATACTGCAATGCAGATGCTCTTATATATACTAGCTTATGGGGTACCTTTTTTATTACACTAGCTTATGGGGTACCTTTTTATTGTTTTTTCAATATAAAAATTGATAATTCTTCGTTTTAATTATATAAACTGTGATATGATCAAATTTAAATTATATGAGGGTTTGTTATATTGTGTACATTATGACGAAATTTAAAATGCGTTACACAATCGTTTTATGTTTGTAAATAAGTTAAACAATAGTTGTATCCGAAATTCCTACTTGGACTATTATATAATTTTAAAGAATTATAAATTGTATAAAATATTGCTAAACATAGAAAATGGTCAATAATATTTTTGATTAAGTCTTATCCTCGTATAGTTACAAAATTTTAATCTTTAATATCAATTTTTTAAAATTATTGCAAACTTTAATTTATTTTATTGATAATAAAAAAGTTTATGGGATATGAAAGTGGTTATATAAAAAATAACACATTTAACACAATATCAAAACTATTCGGCCCCAAAAAACCCCAAAGACCCATTATTAAAACCATAAAGTTGACGTCACCATTTTAGTAAATTGGTGTACGAAAGTAAGTCCACCTAAATGTTGAAATAGCCACACAAAACCGAAAGATAATAATGTCATTAATGAGATTTTTTAGTTAGTCATATCATTAAGGACATTTTGGAAAAACCGAAAGACAATAATGCTAAAAAATGCGGCGTTTTTTTTTTCCATTTATTGACTCAAAAACACATTATTAATGTGTGATTGATCCGTTAAAAATATCTTATAATATTTTAAGATATCCAATATTTTTAATAATTTAATCATATATTTTTTAGTATTACATAAACTTGTGATTTTTAAACTTTGATGATATTTTATTATGTCAATATTAGTTTATTTTTGTTATGTCAAAATGATAATATAAAAAAGCTTATTGATATGAAAATATTAGTTTATTTTTGTTTTCAATAACCTATTATAATTTTTGCATTTTTTTAGATTTAAAATTTAATTTATGATACACAAATTTAAGAAAATAATATTATGATGTCACAATGTTTGTTAATATTATATCAAGCCCATTTTTTATTGATCCACTTAAATATATAATCTGCAGGTCCAAAATCAAAAGACTCAAATGCCATTAATGAAATTTACTAATCCTTTACAAAAATAAGATTATTTTTGGAAAAATTGTAATTTTCATTAACGGCATAAAATGAGAATGATCTCATTTTAATAGTATTGATATTTTTTGTCGACATCAATTATGTTATATATAATTTAAAGAATTTTTCACATCTAGACAATTTCTCACATTTTAATAATATTAAAAAGAACATAAAAAACACTAAACCAAGTTTTTGTCACAAATTATAGACCTCAAAGATCAAAATGATCAAAATGTTTCACTAAAGAAGTAAATATACATTTATATCTTTGGGTTAATTAATTCAAACCTCAAGGTTTAGAGTTAAGGAGAGTTTTGGGATTAAGGTTTTAAAGTTTATAAAATAAATAAAAATACTAAAATTTTGATTTAAAAAAAAACAAATTCAAAAATTAATTTGAATTATAAAATGAAAAGTTGAAAAAATTAATAAAAAATAATTTCGACAAAATAATCTCCAAAAAAATTAGAAAATATTTCGAATTTAAAAACATATAATCTGAAACTGAAGAAAACATATTTTTTAATATTTTTCATTTGTTTATTTATATTCATATATCTAGGATAATAAAGTCTTTTCACTTATTAAATGAAACATTTTGATCATTTTTTCTTTAAAGTCTATTTTGGTGACATAAACTTGAAAATGTCTGCTTTGGACAATTGTCTTATAAAAAACAAGTAATACTTGAGATACACTTGCTCTTGTAAAAAAACTCTCATAACCGGATTTATTGTCCTATTATCTTTATGGTTTCATATTCTTCTCGTTAAACGAATCTCTCTCTTATTTTTATTCTATTTATTATTTTTCTTTTTTTTTCTTATTTCACTTTATATTTTGAAAATTATATATTTTAGAACCTTATATATTTTAGAACTTTATATTTGGAGATATATTTTCAATCTCACACTATATATTTTAGAACTTTATATTTTGAGATATATTTTTAATATAAATTATAAAATATTTGATTTTAGTGTATATAATGTAATTAACATTTTGAAATTCGGAATTTATTTTAGTTTTATTTTATTATTGGTGTATATAAAATAATTCTCATAGAATTTAAATGTAGTATCAAATAGAAAAAGATTTACAATTCCAATACAAATAAGTGTTATAATAAGTGTCATTCTAACTGTTTTTTCTTGTTAAACAAAAAATGTCACTTTACAATTTTTATGTAAATTATACTTACTTTGAGTTGATAATTAATTGCAAACTGCATTGATTTTATAAATAATTTTATTTATCTCAAATACAATTGGTCAAAAAATTGTAATTAATAACAATTTGCATATATTTCAACAATTTTTTTTAAGATGTGTGAAAAATGTCGGAGTGACACTTATTCAAAAACGGAGATTCAAAAACGTAGGGATAATAAAATATAACAGTTTCAAGATAAAAGGGAGAGTTCTTGTCTATTTCATTAAAGGCATGAGACGGTTGAAATAGAAGTTTTAGTAGCCGTTGGATCAAGACTTCATAGATTTAAAGTGGGATCCCGATTTAAAGTGTATAACATTAATCACATTCACCTAACTAAACACACAAAACAATAATACAGTGTACAATAGAGCCATGTTTTTGGCAAGTAATTTATATAGTAGCAGATGAAAGTATCTTAATTATACTGTGAGTAAATCCTCACGAGTCCCGTTTTATTTGGTCATATATATGGATCACATGAGATTCTCTTCACTTTAAACCAGTCACAACTATAACAATATAATCTGATGTCGCCACCACAAATACAGTTTGATGTTGAGTTTATTAATGAATGTTTCTTTGGAGAGGGAAAATAATATCATGTAATATACAACAAAAACACTTAATTCTTACATTTTTGTTAATACTCAGTAGCCCACAAATGCATTTGAACATTTCTTGTAAGGCAAACTCATTATTCAAAATCTTTCGAGGTGTATATTAGGGGTGTGTAAAATATCTGTAAATTTTGATTCGATTCGTTATTCGCTTCGATCCGATCCGAAAAATCCGGATATCCGTAACTTTACAAATGTAAGCAAATACTAAAATTCAATATCCGTCAAAAACGAAGCAAATCACAAATATTAAAATTTTAGAGAGCAAATATTCGATCCGATCCGGCAATATATAAATACATGTATATCTTGATTATATTTAAAGATATATATGTATAAAATTATATAATTAATATTTTGACATATGATTTGACAAATTTTATTCACATTATTACTTATATAAAAGTAGTACATAAAATGAAGGAAAACATTTTATGAAAATTGTATTTTTTTCTTAAGTTTTGTGTTATTATAATTGTTAACTAAGTTTAATTTTTTTACCAAATATGTAGATTTACTAATTCTTTTAATTTTTATCTTATATATCATGTAAAAATATATTATACAAAAAAAAATCTGTATAAAAGTTTTAAGATTATTTGTATAAATCAAAACATATGAGATATCCGTAAGTATTTGCAAATATCCGCAAATATCTATTTATTTTCCGGATATCCGTTTTTCCGAATATCTGTATTTCTCCGAAGCAAAGCAAATACAAAAATTAGACATCTGTAACATACGAAGCATATCACAAATATCTTAAATAATCCGGATATCCGATCTATGCCCGTGGCCTAGTGTATATTACACAGAGTT
The DNA here is from genome assembly GCA_026261945.1 of Hirschfeldia incana. NCBI lineage: Eukaryota > Viridiplantae > Streptophyta > Magnoliopsida > Brassicales > Brassicaceae > Hirschfeldia > Hirschfeldia incana. The sequence goes on along the minus strand of JABCMI010000133.1, from coordinate 113,100 downwards.
ATTGGTGGTGGATATGTAAAGAAATGATGACAATAAATACACACACCAATCCGTTACTTGGATTCTGAATATATATTTACTTTACAAAACCCTTACTACTCAGCAGTTAATGTAAGGATTAATTTCACCTCTCTTATCATGGGGTCGGCAATTAGGTATTGAGATCGTACATATATTTATAACCCCTCCTTTCAATTTTTCTTGCAGTAAGAGAAAAATAATCAACTGAAAATCATGCCACAATACTGTTTTACTTGTTGTGCATAAAGAAAAGTTCTAGAACTAAGTAAAAAGTCCCATAACGCAGCGTTTTGAACAACCAGTGACCTTCATGTTCACTACCAAGGTACAGGGCTCTATACCGGCACATCTTGCAAGCCAGATACCTTTACTGGTCTGACACTTGTACACAATGTCTTAATCATGAAACGAAATTTCACAAAAATCATATGCAAATACTATTAAATGAAAGCATACCTTCCCTTCAATTCATCCATCTCCATAAAGTTTGTTCCAAATAAACTATTCAACAAATGCACTCTTCCCTGCCATATCACAAAAGCTACCTGAAAGATTCTGAATATTACAAAACTATCTCCACTCTAAAAGAATGCATACCGCTGCTTTGAGGACCCCTAATGGAGACTACAGCATAGGAGAGGCCACACTCTCCTAGCTCCATCTCTTTGATAAAATGATCGATGCCAGAGACATTGTATATACCATCTCCATTAATAAGCTGTACAGAACAATCTCCCTCGCACTTATCTGCATCAGTTCCTATTTGACTCTACTTGTATATCATTTAATCCAAGTAAAGAATAACAGTTCTTCTATACACCAGCACCCATAACGAAAACAGACAGAACATTACTATTTCTAAGCCACATCTTACTAAATCTAGTTATTACTTGAACATGAAAAGGGAACACTTTCCCTTAACCAACACGTAGACAACATAACCACTACATGGCAAGATTTGTTCCCCTACACAAAACCGACTCCAGCGCAGCAGAAATATTACTGAAGGCTAATTCTCTGAATAGTTCACCAACTTTTTGGAATCTCAGAACCCAGAAGCTATACTTTGTTAAACAGGCTTTATGCCTGCGGAAATAAACAACTATAAGTATACTTCCCGGATGATAAGAATACTTTCCGGACCAGCACTGTTGAAATCCTCTGCAAAAGTATTTAACTGTTCAAATCTATAGACGTTGTCTGCCACAGGCAGTCCCAGTTGTACAAACATATCGTCAAAGATTGATGCATACTTTATTCCTTATCAGAAAGAGCAGATTACAGACAACTGATACATCCATATCAAAAGAACAAACATACACATCAGTTTTAAATACATATCTACATAAATAATAGTAATCTAAAAAAATTTGAAAAACACATATGCGCGTAACCTATCATTTAAAATATGTAGAAATCAAAATATACACATTATTATAAATCTGAAACTTGAAGAAATCGGAATCTACAAAATTCTATAAATCTAAAACTAGTAGAAATCAATTTCGAACATGTTAATTCTATTTTAAATATAGTAGAAAACATATTATACAGATAAGGATAATCAGTTTCAAAAATATGGGAAGATAATAGTTGAAAATATTTGATTTTCTTATTTGTTAAATTGATTTTAAAAAAAGAAAAAAAAGAAAATCGTGATTTAATGGGAAGAAAATATTTAGTAATATTTTGTTTTCATATATAGCCATATATTTTATAAGATATTTAAATATATCTAAATACATTATAATGATTTTTTCTGTTTTATGTTATTATTTGTTATAATTATAATAAATATTTTAATATAATATTAAATATCTAAATACATTATAATGATTTATAATTATAACTACGAATTTAAAATTAAAATTTTTATTTATTAAAAAAATATATTTGGAAGAAAAATTCCATATATGAATAATATATTTTATTATAATATTAAATATATCTAAATACATTATAATGATCTATTAGTTGTAATTACAAATTTCAGTTATAAGAATATATTTTAAAAAATATTTAAATATATCTTAATACATTGTAATGATTCAGGTATATTTAAGGGGGGTTATTGGTAAGTGAATTCTAATAAATTTTGAAAATTCTGAGACTCCATTGTTTTTGGTTCTTGGATTTGAAAAATCTTAGTAGAATTCATTGTTATTGATTTCAAAAATCTTATTAGAATCCATTGTTATTTGTTTAAGAATTTTCAAAATCCATTCAAATCCTTTGTTATTTTTTTTTTGTTATTATTGATTATTTCATTCTAACTAAATCTATTGTTATTGGGAGATGAATTCTATTTATTTTCACTCATAAGATCCAATTTTCACAAACATTCTGGAATCAGAGAAGCTCTACTTCATAAACAAGCTTTATGCCAGAGGAAAAAAACAGCTGATTGTCCTGTGTAAGTGATGATAACTATACTTCCCCAACCAAAACAATTAAAAATTCTCTGCAAGACCTGTTCAAGTTTTCTAACATCCTCTGTCACAGGCAGTCCAAATTTTGTACAGACAAATATTTAAAGAATGGTGTATATTATTTATTCCTTATCAGAAAGAACAGCTTACATACAAAGAATGGCTTAACATTATTAAAACTAGAGTTACCAAAGAACAAACAAACACATCAGTTTAATTAATATTACTCAATCTAAAGACTATATATCACTGCATCTAGTCTTTCCCTAAGCTGGCCTCTATCACACAACAAAGCCAATAAATATTTCAGGGTAAGAAAAAAGTTAATACCAGGAAGATTCATCGGTTGATATGTCGGCTCTTCCAAACCAACATGATCTTCTCTCTGTTTGAATGCTAATGACCTAAAGAGCTGACGAACTTCAGGATCATCTCTCTGCTTGAATGCTTCTGACCTGAAGAGCTGACGAACTTTATAGCATCTTAAAAGCTCAACTTCATAGACACTCGTCACACAGGATGAACTAAGCAGCTGTCTGTCTTGTGTGGTTATGATGATTCTGCTCCCTGTACCAAACCAGCTAAACTCCTCACCAAGCGCATCTAACTGTTCGATCTTGTCTACGTCGTTAGCCACAAAAAGAATCTTCTTGTTCCTGAGCCTTGCTTTGATTGCGTTATGACACCTTATCTTTGCGCTCAAGCCTTCTCCTTGCATCTTGGAAAGAAGCTCTTCTCGTAGATGAGATCTGCGGCAGTGTCGTGAAACCCTTCTCACGTCTTCGAGAAGACAATGGGCTTCGAAGTTATGTGAGATGTTTTCGTAGACGTGTCTAGCGAGTACTGATCTTCCAATGCTTCCTCTTCCCCATATACCAACGACTCGAACACCTTGGTTTGAGTTTGAGGTTAGGTCCAGTAACGGATAAAACGAGTTTTTTTCTTGGTGTTTTTGCTTCTGCTTCAACTTCTTATGTGGCTTTTCATGAATGGTCTTGTTTTGTGTGAACTCTTCTCCTATAAATAACACTTAGGATCCAACATAGAAGCTATATTAATTACACCTACATGTGTCTGTCTCTACATAAGTACATATTGCAAACAATATTTATTATTTTGTTGTAGTATAGTGTCGTAGTATCATATAAATAAAACAGTTTCAAGATAAAAGGGAGAGTTGTACAGCTTGTCTTTTTTTTTTTGTTGACATGTTTGCATGAGTTGTACAGCTTGTCTATGCCATTAATGGCATGAAACGTTTGAAGTAGGAGCTCTGGTAGCCGTTGGATCAAGATTTCATAGATTCGAAGTGTATAATTTATCAAATTCACCTATCACAAAACAATAATACTACAATATAGCCATGTTTTTGGCAAGTAGTTTTATATAGTAGCAGATGAAAGTATCTTAATTATGATCATAACTGTGAGTAAATCTTCACGAGTTCTGTTCCTGACAATTAATCTTATTGATTATCTTCACCTAACCAAAACAGTACCCCTTCCGTTTTATTTAGTTTAGCATGTGGTCACATAGTACCCAGTACGGTGGTCATATATATGGATCACATGAGATTTTCTCTTCAATTTAAACCAGTCACAACTATAACTACATAATCTGATACAGCCACCACAAATTCAATTTGATGTTGAATTTATTAATGAATGTTTCTTTGGAGGGAAAAGAATCCCCCTCTACATGATTGCCTTTTTTCATTTTAATAGTCAACAAAAATACTTAATTCGTACACTTTTTTGTTAATATTCAGTAGCCCACAAATGCCTTTTGACATTTCGTTAAAGGTAAACTCATTTTAAAATCTTCTTGTGATTTGAGATGTATGTGTTCGCAGACTTATTGGTGGTGGATATGAAAAGAAATGATGATAATAAATATATTCTGAATATATATTTACAAAACTATACTATCTCATTTTAATTATATATACAAATTCGTGAAGGGTGTCACTGAATTTAAACGCTCTAACTTTTAAATTGAGCTGCATCGCAAAAAATCATTTCGTAAATAATAAATCATTAAATGTACTATTTAAATTAACAAATTAACGAATCAGTTAAAATTTAATAATAAATCAATAACCTAGTTAAGAGTCTAAAACCTAATAAAAATGTCAAAATAAGAAAAACTAACTAAATTTTAAATATAACATATACATTTAATATTATTAAAATAAAATTTGTTTTAATATATATAAGGTTTATGAAAAATATTTTTAAATTAATAAATAAGTGATTTAGATAAAACAAATAATAAATCAATGATTTAACTAAAACCTAATTAAAAATGACAAATAAGCATTATCATTTCATAAATTATAGTATATATATCATCTTTTTCTTTACACAAGAAACCACTCCAAAAATATGTACAAGCATTCCTATTTTTAAGCCACATCTTACTGAGTAACAAGGAACAAGCAAACACATCAATTTAATATTTTACTCAATCAAAACACTTTGTACCGTAGAGAGGCTTTGCGTTTGCCTTTTCAATCAAAGCAAACAAAAGTTAATGCCACACAGAGGAAAGCCACTATATATTTCAGGACTGAAAAAAGGTTAATACCAGGAAGATTTATGGGTTTCAAACCAACGGGCTCGTAACGGGTTCGTCTCTTTCCTCAACGGGTTCGTCTCTCTCCTCAACGGGTTCGTCTCTTTGCTTGAATGCTACTGACCTATAAAGCTGACGAACTTCATTGCATCTCAAGAGCTCAATTTCGTAGACACTCTTCACACCAGATGACCTAAGCAGTTGGTTATCTTGTATTGATATGATTATTATGCTCCCTGGACCAAACCAGCAAAACTCCTCAGCAAGTGCAGCTAACTGTTCGATATTGACTACGTCATTAGCCACTAGCAGAATTTTCCTGTTCGTGAGCCTTGCTTTGATGGCTTTACGAGACCTATGAGAGATCTTTGCGCTCAAGCATTCTCCTTGCATCTTGGAAAGAAGCTCCTCTCGTAGATGAGATTTGCGGGAATGCACTGACATCCTTCTCACGTCTTCAAGGAGACAATGAGCTTCAAAGTTATGTGAGATGTTTTCGTAGACGTGTCTAGCGAATGCTAATCTTCCGATGCTTCCTCTTGCCCAAATACCAATGACTCGAACACCTTGGTTCGAGGTTAGGTCCAGTAATGGATACAACTCTTTCATGTGATCATCGACACCGATTAGGTTATTACCATTTGTAGGTGTTGCTGAGAACAACATTTTTGATATTTTCTTTATTATTCCATCGAAGATATTGGAGTCATCATCCCTTAAAAACGAACCTGACCCGAACACAGCAGAAATGTTTATCTTTCTGGAGGATAACTGTCGAAAGAGTTCACAAACTTTCTGGAATCTCAGACGCTCTACTTCGTAAACAAGCTTTATGCCGTAGGACGTAAGCAGCTGCCGGTCTTGTGTAGTGACGATAACTATACTTCCCGGACCAAAACAGTTGAAAACATCTGCAAGAGCATCTAACTGGTCAAGTTTATTAACATCGTCTGCCACAAGTAGAACCTTTTGGTTCTCGAACCTTGATCTAGTCAAGCATTCTCCTTGGACCCGCACCAGAAACTCTTTTTGTAGATGCCACATGTGATGATTCTGAGATATCCTTTTCAGGTTTCCCAGAAAACAATGGCTTTGAAAGTGTTGACAGATGTTCTGATAAACGAATTTAGTGAGAGCCGATCGACCATTGCCTCCTCTTGCCCAAATCCCAACTAGTCTCACGTTTTTCTTAGAATTCAAATCTAATAACTTTAAAATGGCTTTCATATGCTCATCAATACCCACTATGTCACTTCCATGGACTGTTGTTGTATCAGTCGACCTCCATATTCTAGTAGCAACTTTGTCGATCATCATCGAGTCATCTTCCCTAAACACACATAAAAACGAGATTAACAATAAAAAAACTAAAGTGAAACAAAGACATATCATTCAATCATACCTCAAGAGCCAGAGCTTAAAAGTGTTCATCATCAATGATGAAGCTGAGGCTTTAAAAATAAACTAGATCCGCACATCTGTGCAGTGTTATTTTCAGTTTTATATCCATTTATATTTATTTAGATCAGTATAGTAGTATATATTTTTAATTTTGATTATTTCATTTATATATTTATAAAACTATTTCAGATACAATAATTTATACTTTGCATGTCGTAGATAATCAACTGTTTAAACCGTATTTATTTGTTGCTTCTAAATATATAAATATCTCATTGTATTTGCATTTTTTTATTAAACAATATGTGCTGAAAAATATACTTGGCAATTATTTTGTATTTAATTTATGTTAAATTTTTACCCGTCTTTCTGAACTGGATTTCTTTTTAGTAGTATTTTCTATGTTTATTCATTTTACACAATATATTATCATATATACAAAAATAAAAGATATGTTAATTTTTATACATGTAGTATATAGTTTGCTAATGTTAAGCCGCTCTGTCATCATATTATATTTTTATTATTTTATATTTTTGAAAATAAATTTATAAATTTATCAATTTAATATAACTTTATCATATTAAGTTCAATATAATAAGAAAATTAACACGATTGATTGTGATTATATAATAGATAAAAATAAAATATAATATTTATTTTTCACTTTATAAAATACAACCAAATTTATTAATGTATAATGATATTTCAAAACTAATTACGAAATTATTTAAAATATAAATTTTGAAAATGAAGATCTTGTTAAGATCTTTTTAATAGATTTTCGAAATTTTTAATACAAAAATACCAAAAGATATTATGATTAAGACATGTTATTAGGAATAAATAAATGATAACTGATTTCTAGTAAGGGTCTATTTTTTTTAAATTATCACACATGAATTAATGTTGTGACTTCTCTTTTAATATATTATATTAGTAACCCATGATTAAGAGAATCCCCGAAAAAATAAGATAATCATAAAATTATTATTTGTTGAACCTTTTTAATATTCTATTGAAAACAAAGAACATAAATAAAACTATCAACATTTAATTAAATAATTAAAAGATGTCGAAAAATTAAATAATCAAAAACTGAATTAAAGCTATAACTACAAAAGGCTGTTTATATGAAAACTTAATCTTAATTAAAAAAATATTATAATAAAAAAAATTATACAACTGTTATCTTTTTAGGTTCACTGACATCTCTCGATGGCTCGCTCCCCTTCATTAATTTATTTTCCATTGGTATAGTTCCACAGAAATTTTTTAAAAGTAGCTGTGGGAGAATCCAAGATAAAAGGATGATGAACATGTGTTTTTATAAAATTGTTCATTTGGTAATGGCTGTAACTTTAGAAAATTTACTGTAGCAAAAAAACCGTAAACTTTTTACTGTAACTTTAAATTTTATTGCTGTAGAAAAATAAAGCACCTACAACCATTACCAATCACACCCGAATTGTTTATTAGAGTGCAATTTCTGAAGATTAAATTGGATCTTTTCCAGCTTTCTTATTAAATCTAACATATATTGTTATTTTGTGTTAGTTTCCAGTGGTTATGGTTAATGAATAATGGATGATGAATATATCATGTTTGAAATGAATCTTACTGGATTTGCTATGGAAACAACATTCACCCAAAAAAAAACCGCCATAAACTTAAAATGCAGACAGTACTGGTCCTGAGATATTCATGGTCCAATACGAAATACAAAACTGAGACCCCTATATAATCTATAAAAATATGCCGATTAAAAACTCAAGTTTATAATAAGAAAATTACAATGTCTTCAAAACTAAAAAAAAAACTTATCAATTTTTAAATATAGATTTTCTTACATTTTTTTCGTGCAAAATCATCCATCAAAGTTCCGTAATTAAGATTCTTGATCATATCCTTTTCAATAGAGAACATAGCCAAACCATTTAATCTTTTTTTTGTTATCGTCATAATTTTTCCCTTTTTCTTGCTTTTTAATCCACTCATAATTAATAACACAGAATACAAAAAGTTTATGTATCTTTGTACTTTAGTGATGTCCCATAACTTACACATAACAAATTATCAAATTGATATATTTATAAGTAATAACAGATAAAAATATAGGCCCAAATTTTTTTACAAAAATAGTAGACCCCATACGTACGTGTTCAAGCCCGGGCCTGGATGCAGAAGATGAGCTAGAGATCAAAGCAAAACGGAGGACAAGATAACACACAATACAAGTTTATATATATATATATTTTTTATTTATTTATTTATTTATTCAAATTGGAATAACTGTTAATACAACAAAAAGAATTGATGTTTATAATGCGACAAAGATTTAAACATGACACGAATAAAGATCTTTTAAAGAAATCATCTTCTCACATTATTCCATTACATATATTTCTCTCTCTTCATTTTACTTATTTTAATGGTTATTTTTATGATGGTGTATGTATTTTTATGTAATTTATTTACTAGTGGAGATTTTTTTTTTTAATTTGATCTTGCTTTTCACATTTAACTTTAAATGATATTTATTTGCATAAATACCGTGAGTTTATTATTAAAAAGACAAATTAACCTTCCCAAATTTAACTTTAAATGATATTCATTTGCATAAATAGGAGCTTTTTTCCAAGAATTATTCATAAACTAGATATGGATCCGTGCATTGCACGGATTTTATTTGATGTTTTAGTTTCACAAACACAAAAAAAAATCACATTAGTTCTTAGATTTTTCATAATAAATTGGTGACTTATTTTAATAATAGTTATTTATTTTCTTCCATAAATTTGGATTAGTATTTTTGTTTCAATAATCACAGTGTTTTAAATAGTATATTAATTTTTTTCACAAATACTTCACTTTTATTATTTTAAAAATAATATTAGTTGTAGTTAATTAAAACATATATAACTGTGAAATATCTATATTGTTTATTGTTTAAGACAAATTAAAAATAGCAAAATCCTTAATGTTATAGAACACCAATCAACATGTATTATTGATAGGCATCTAAATATCAAATATATCGCTAAATAAGACATTCAAGTTTGATTAATTTAGCATTCATAGTGTGATTTTAACCTTTTATATATATATAATATATTATTAAAAACTTCTGGATACATAATATTTTGTAGAAAAACATTGTCGTTATGTTTTAAAAATCTTAAACTCTGTAGTTATAGTGATTTATTATAGGGCTGCGTATAATTTTAAAACTGAACTTGACAAATATAGACAAATCTTTCTAAGTTTTGACCTTAATTCTTGTTAAGAATCATTAGATAGCAAACATATAGGGAATAGATCTTTTCAGTTTGAAATGCCATTTTGCATATGTTTGTCTATGAATAAAAATTCATTTTCCACATAACTTTCGATTAGGACTCCTGCTTCAATAATCATGTTGTATAGGTCTTTTCTTTGATTTAAATTCTTTAGTAGCATGAGTTACAATAGCATAACCAATTTTCTTAGTAGCATAGATAAATTCATTTTTCACATAATTTTTGATTAGTATTTCTACTTCAATAATTAGTAGTCTTGGTTCTATTGCAAAGTCTTTTTCTTTGATTTAGATTTCTTAATAGCATGACCTATAATAGCATAGCATAATAGTCATATTAATTTTTCTCAATAAATTACGTACACCAGCATATCATCTATAGGTTCAAACGCCTAAAAAAGAATATTCAAAGATGAGAAAAAACATGCTGAAATATTCACCTAATATTTTCTAGTATCACTTACTATGAGAAGTGATAAAATATGAGAGAGCTTAATCATATAAATAGATGTGAATAGTTGTAGTTTGTTTTGATTTATGATTAAAAAAAGAAATTAACTATTTAAATAAGAAAGTTGATTATTTATAAAAAACCATTTGAAATATTTTTTCTACAATATTTTTTATTAGGATTTGAAAAAAGAAAAACTACTATTAAACACTATTTTACAATTTCTATTGTTCAAGATTATAGAGAAGGACAATTACTATCAAATATTTTTTTACAATTATATTTTCTTTAGAAATTAAGAAAAAAAATATTATTTTAAATAAATCATTTGAATTTTTTTTGTTTAAACTTTTAAAAATAAAAAGTGGAAAATACTATTAAATAGTTTTAAAAGTAGTTTTAACAAATCCTCTCTTATCAAATACAAATTTTTCCTTATTAAAATTATATGGTAATATTCCTTTTATCTAGTGATAATCATGATATTATAAATTATTTAATTAACAAATACGAACTTTTCCTTATTTTTTGTCAGCTATTTTCCTTATTTATGTTTTGTTGATGATGAACATGATATTATAACTTATTTAATTAAAAAGGTGTCAATATAAATAATATTAACAAAAAATATATTTATTATAATTAAATAAATAAATGATTCCAGAGTACTTTTATTTTTTTTATAATATAACCAAAACGTATTTGTAAAAATTAATATAAATTATTCCATAGTACTTTTCATTTTTTATAATATAACCCAAACATATTTGTAAAATTAAAATAAATGATTCCATAGTAATTTTCTTTTTATATTATAACCAAAATAATTATATGGTAATTTTCGTTTTTCAAATTGTTTTTGATTATCAAAATATATATATATATTAGTAATTATATATTTAAGCACATGTAAAATTATTAAATTAAAATAAATGATTCTGTAGTAATTTTTTATATTATAATCAAAATAATTATATAAAAATTATATGTTAATTTTGGTTTTTCAAATTATTTTTGATTATCTAAGTATATATATTTTAGTAAGTATATATTTAAACACATCTAAAATTATTTGAAGAAAATTACTATCAAATAATCTTTTGTTTAGGAATTTAAAAATGGAAAAATTACTTTCAATTATAGAAAAAGTATATGGTAATTTTTGTTTTTCAAATTAATTTAAAAAAAGTTACTATTTTTTTTAAGAAAAAGTTACTATTTTTTAAAAAAATCTTTACAAATTTTTTAATAAAATTATCTTTTCTTTATTATAAAAGTAAAAAAAATATGAAAATCAATGTTAAATATTGCACAAATTTATTTTTGTATATAGGTTTTGTAAAAATCGGATAATTACTATTTAAAAAATTAATTAATTAGGCTTCGTATTTTAATACATGTCGCAATCTAAAATATATAACTGCCATGTGTCGCGATCGTGTTAATTACTAACTTTGAAAACTAAGCTTTATATAATAAGATATCAATCCAATTAACCTATGAATACTAAATTCTAAACAATAATCAGTAAACTCTATGATGTTATAATATTTTTATTTGAGTGTATTTTTTATCAATTTTTCTCTAATTAATAATTTAAGATGAATATATACATCTTGGTTTTCATGCATCAATCAAGTAACGAAATATTTACCATTTCAGTGAACAATCGCCGGAGATGTTCGCCAGACCGGTGAATGCTTTCCTCCACAAAAGCACTCTCTCGGGATCTTTTCTAGCCTCGTGCTTCTTAAACTGTGCGGCGACTTCTCCGATCTGCCACCTCACATCACACGGGTCCACGCCGTAGAAGATGGGTATCACGGTGAGCGAGCCCTTGTCTTCGAGCTCCATGATCTTGACGAGCTCTTCGAGGCACCACGTGGACGCTGCGTAATTCGGGGAGATCACAACGACGGCGAATTTGGACTCCTCGATGGCGCGCGAGAGCTCCGACGAAATCATCTGGCCACTCTCCAGATCCTTGTCGTCTTTGAACGTTCGAATGTTCCTTGAAACCAGTTCTTTGTAGAGAAACGTGATGAAGCTGCTGCGAGTGTCGGTTCCTCTGAAACTCAGAAAGACATCGTACTTCTTCGGGAGAGTAGTTTCTGAAGTTGAAGCCATGTGATTGATTCTCTGTGACTAAGGGAATTGTTCACCTTGGGTTTACCTCAGGCTCAGGTATTTATGGGTAGCAGACTCGATCTTCCTCGAAAAAGTACATTTGATCTACCTTCTTCCAATTTTCTTCTCTTTTCTTGGTCTACCCTTTTTGGTCAACTTTTATTCTACTCCTTCGTTTTTTTAATATAAGTTGTTTTATAAAAAAAATTACATGACGTTCTCCGTTTTTATGTAAAACTAGGGGGTTTTTCGGGTTACTCCTGGATTTTTTTTATAATAATAATTTAATTTAATTTAATTGGTATATTATAGTTTAAAAATGAAAAATATAATATATACTGGAACTGGTTATAGAATTATAAAAATAAAGGCAATTTTAAAACTATTAGAAATATTTTTGTGTTTTATTGGAATTTTATATAGTATATTAGTATGATTTATTAAAATTTAACAAAATTATTAGTTACGATTTATATATATTCTTTATCTTGGTTATTTATTATATAAAAAATTGGAAGCTTATAATTAGAATTTTGTTTGGTTTTACAATTAGTATCATTAGTCAAACTTAAAGCATCTTCAATCTCAATTTTTTTACTCCAAAATGAAGTGGAGAATGGAGTCATGAACAAAAATAAAAGCATTACTCTATAATAAGTTTTTATTATTTTTTATTATATTTATTATTATATTTAAAAATAAAATATGAATTGAGATTACAGATGGTTCTAAAGCAAATACACACTATCTTTATCTGTTTACCAACTAACAATCTCCAATATCCTCACTCACTTTCTAGAGATATTTTTGAAAACTTAAATTCTGCATTAGTTACCTAACAAAAATACAAAACCACCATAATATGAAGATACCCATTTGTAATGTTTCTGCATATTATTTTGTCCTCAAAATTCTTTGGTATACGACTTCTTTGCATCAAATGAAACTAAAATTTATTTGTGTCGTATTTTTTTTTAGTTTTTTTCACTGTGTTTATGTTATATATAGAAGTCAACATATATTAGAGCCAAAAACTACACTATTATAATTACACTTTTGGCTTAAACACAAACAATAACTTAAAAAATATTTTTTGATGTGATTATTTATACTATCTTGCCATCAATTTAATTATTTTGAGCATATCTCACAGCTAAGAACCAATGTCTCATGTGTTTGCCAATAACAATATTTTCTTGTAAAAGTAATAGTAAAATACATAAACTGTCGAACAATAAACAAAATATTAGATTCTCCTTTGCTCTATGTGATTAATCTTTAAGAAATTTGAATATCATTTTGAAAATCTGATCATTTCTACTATTTTTTGTCAGACACTGGAACTCTTAAGGCTCCTTTCCCACATATCTTCAAGTTGGCTGCTAGAATTCTATTAAAAGTTAAAGAACCAATAAAGTAATCATCTTCCAAATTTCACCTAGCTGTGTATAGTAAACTTAACGAAATCATCTTCTAAATTTCACTTATTTGTGTATAGTAAACTTAATGAAATGCTCTCTTTTTTGTCTACCATACCCCACAAAAATATATTTACTATAGAAAAATTTAGTTAGGCTTATGGCTGGTCTTTGTTACACAGCTTATATTACAAACTTAAAGGAGGAATGTCGTACATAGCATAGAGTAGGTGGCAAATGAATCAAGCTAATTGCCTTAATGGCCTCACCTAAATTCGGTTAGAGTTTTAAATGCAATTGTGTTTTAAAAAAACAGGAAAAAATGTCCAGACCATCTGACCAAGAGCTCTTCGGCAAATTTCAAGCTTCAAATCTCTACAGAATTTTTTTTTGGTGGAACGACCTACTTCGTCTTTTCCTACGTAGTCGTCCAAAATCCCAAATCCAATGGACACCCCTCCTATTAATGGCATATTTCATGAAAATAGACTTCATGTACAACCTGGAAATCTCGTGTACCATCCACCAGCTCGTTTTCTTATTCCTCTCTACGGCCAATAAATAACTCTCCCTACTGCAAATTTATCATCTTGGTGGAAAGTGAATGCTGCCTATTACGGCCAACAGTATATCTTGCGAGTAATCTGCAAGACATAAGCTTAAGTTGAAGCTATTCCGAACAAAAATAAAGTGAATAAAAACTGCAAAAGAGAATGTGTAAGTAGGAATTAAGAAATTGATCAATACATTGACAGCAGAAACACTAATAAATCAAAAACAGTTAGGAATATATAATTATTTCAAATTATATATATATATATATACTAGTTGTATATGATTAAAAGTTTTGAATAAAGTGATAGTTTTTTTTTCCTTTACCAAGTGTCTCCATCAAACATCATCAGTATTCATTTCTGAAAAGGAGACCAACGTTGTTGAGTTAAGCATTCCATGTTTTCTTACAATGCAAAATCTAAGAATAGAGCTCAGTATCAAAATTGTCAGAAACCAAGAAATAAGTAATATTTAGTTAATATCATTATCTTCAGCTAAATCAGACCATATGTATTTATTGCAGTATAGGTGCAACTAAACTCTTAAGAAAGACCAGGTAAGAGTATAGGTGCAACTAAACTCTTAAGAAAGACCAGGTAAGATCTTGTGAAGAACCAATGACATGAGTGGATATTAGCTAATCAGAAGTGACAATGCTTAATGCCCATATAAAAGGGAAAACTTTGATATTCTAAAAAGGTTTCGTTGTAACATATTTGTTTGTCTGTTTTAGCTATTTATATTATGTGTCTGAAAGCAATATCAAATCAGTTCGTATTCAAGTATACCTGGTGATACAAACGTGGCTAATGGTCATATGATATATCCACGTATCTTCTCTGCCAGTATCAAAAAGATAAATCGCATCAATAAAAACTGTGTAGTCCAAATAGTAATGACTTAACGAATGAGAGTAATACATGGAGAAATATTAAGTGTACGTAATATATTGTAAACACACTGGAAAATACATCTTAGAGCCCAAAACAGATGTGATCAACAGTAAGTAAAAAAATAATGACAAAATGATAACAAAGAGATGGAAAAAGATCTGATTTTTTACTGATCACACTTACGTTGGCTTTAGCTTCACCACACGTGTCTATGACCATAATGACTATGCATGTTTCATTGGAGTTGGCCAATACTCCAAACCCCTGCGCTTGGTAATCCTTAGACATGCAACGGTTTTATTCTCCTCGATCATAAGCTGAAAAGCAGACAGATATGAAAAAGGGGATTTATAATCAAGCAAATATAATTTTTATTTTTCCTATTCTTTCTGCACTACTCTACATTTAATTTACCCAATCAACCACGTTACATGTAGAAGAAAGATGGGTTCGTCGGTACAAAAACATAAAGAGAAAGTCCGAAATCTCTAGCAGACGTACCGATCCCCAAGATATTTAAGTCTTAAGTATAGTCAGATATGCGTACACACCTTTAATAGTCATGTCCACAGACAATGTAACCATCTATTGACTGAAGGAGGGAAGCACCAATAGTTTCAGCTAAGTCTGTCTACAAACTCACAGCAGAAGTTCCAAACAAAAACTTTAGGCAACACTCATCTATATATTTGAAACCCACATTTGATCATGAAGAAAAAGAACCAATATAAGCATGCACCAAGAAACAAAGTACCCTCGTAATAGCAGAGCTTAAGCTTGACATGATTTTTTTGGCTGTGAAGATAACATTAGAAATTCATCCAAAACTTATGTCGAATGAGTGTTAAGAAAGATATGAAGAAATAAACAGAACATTGAGAACACAAATCATAGAGTGGTTCTATTTTCATATTATAGATATCAATCAACATTAGGACGTTTTGCTGCCTGCAGCTCTATATTTTCTGTCGCAGCATATCTCTTCTCTTTTTTTCGGAGGAATTTTGTATTCATATCATTTAATCAATAAAATGCCTTCGAGCGATTTTTTATTTACGTTTTGTCATATGTTCTTCTTTTTCGATTTCGTGTGGTTACGCAGAGAATCCGGACCTTCAGGGAAATTCGGGTTATCTTGACCTTCCTCCATATTTAACTTACTAAAATCAACAGTGCGAATTTTGGTTCCTACATTATAATTGTTAACTAAGTTTAAAAATGTACAAATTTATTTTAACTTTTATCTTATATATCATGCAAAAATATATTTTACAAAAAAAATTGTATCGAATTTTTAAGATTATTTGTATTAATCAAAACATATAAGATATATGTAAGTATTCGTGAATATCTGCGAATATCTATTTATTTTTTGGATATTCATTTTTTCGAATATTCGTATTTCTCCGAAACAAAGCAAATTAAAAAATTAGATATCCGTAACATACAAAATAAATCACAAATACCTTCAAAATCTCGGATATCCGATTTGTGCCATACTTAGTCTGTTTGATGGGCTTGGTTGACTTTGGACGAAATGTGATCAAATTTGGACTTGGTCAACACTTTCTTTGTCCATTGAGAACACAGATATTTAAATACCAATCTCTCACAAATTCTCCAAAACAAATACAAACTTTTCATCAATACTATTAAAACAAAATAACTTTTTATCGACTATGTTTTGGACTATCAAAAAAATCATAACAGTCCAACTAAAATAATTTCATTAGTTATTATCATATAATATTTTTCTAATCTAACAAATAAATATTAATATTTTAAGATTTCTAAAATAGAATTTATTTAACATCCTATTTTTTCTCTTACTACTAACTTAATAATATTTTCAAAATAAGATACCTAAAAAATATTGCCCAGTATCCTTTTCTAAGATTTTATTATAATAATATCTTTTAATATTTTTTTTATTTAAGATGTAAACATAATTAATATTTATTTTTAAATAATTAATATTAAATAAATTATTAACGAATATTAATTCTTTCATTATAGAATAAGAAATAATATTTCCATAATATTTATATTCATAATTAAATTAATACATCAACTAATAAATAAAAAGTAACTTAATTCATTTATTAAATAATTTATGAATCATAAAATTAAAGGATAACATATATTCATGAAATTTACCACATACTTCAACGTACTAAAATAAAATAGTAAAGTAAGATATATAAAATAATAAATAATTACATATTTAAATTTGAATATTAAAAATAATTCGATATAGTATGATACATGTTGAATGAAATATATTTTATTTATGTAATAATAAAATAAATTCTGACCAATATAAAAATTAAAAATATTTTTTTACTATAATGTACAGTTTTAAAATATAAGTAAAATTAATAATGACGGGTTTTATAAATGAATTATCTTATTTTCAACAAATTATATTTATTAATTTTAATTTAATTATCTATAAAAAAATTAATTAAAATACATGTATAAAATTTCTAATTTTCAGTAAATAAACTTTTGAAAAAAACTAATTCCATAGATACGGGTCGGGTAAACACAATATAAATATATTTAGTTATTTCATAAATAACTGAACGGTTTATATATCTCTTGAACCAAAAAAGAAAAAAAATTATAATCAGACTGAAACCAAAATCCAAAAAGAAAAATAAACTAAAACCAAAACCGAAAATCAAACATTATATTTAAACATCTTGGTGAACAAAAAGACGGGTTAATAAATTTGTTGACTAAACTAATCTTAGACATTTAACAAACGAGGAAAATCGATACATAGGATGATGACAAAAAAAATCTTCCCCGTCCTTTGAAAGAGCATGTCAAATTCTAGGTAATCTAAATAAATCACAAACTTATATTGATTGAGCGATATTGATACAAAAAACTAAAATTCCCAAATTGATAGTTCCTTCTGGTACTGAGATTGGCCAGCTGAACAATTTGTGTCTTCTGCATAAGTAGCCTTGATGGCAGCTAACGACATAAAAAGCAATGCACCTAACGAAAATATGTGAAATTCTTCAGCGAGAGGTATCAACTTTTGTTCGCAGCTCTCCAAGGCTTTGAGTGAATTCATCCCAGTTTGTGAAAACGTTGTCGTTGAGGAAACTCGCGTTGAGGTAGATGACATTTATGTCCCCATAGTTTCAAATTAATCACTCAGAAATATTTTTGCTGCACATCTAAGGCTCACTACGTTTCAGCTGTGACATCACTTCTCGCACCGTAAGAGAAGTTGGCCACGAGCAAGCACGTTTGGGCCCACCGGGATCATGAAGCTTAACAAGACAAGTTGTCTCAGAGGCTTTGCTGAAGAGAGTTTCGAGATATCCACTTCTTGACAACAACGGAAACTTGATGCATGTTGTTGAAAACAAAAGTGATCTGCTATGAGTGACAAGTCAAAAGAAAAAAGTTGAGTCAATATTATTGGGATTGGTTTGTCATATCTTATGCGGATGGAAGGTTTGGTCTTGTATTTGGATCATCACTGTTAAGTTAGATGGCTTCCAACCTAAAACCAATTGGCTGGTAATTAGGGGAATGATCCATCTATCTTATATATTACTAAGGATCCCTTTCGAATGATGACTCCTTGAGCGTCAATTTCGGAATGTTCGAACAAGGATCGATAGGTCAGCTTTGGCCAGGATCGATGTGGATCGGGTTGGACTGTTTGGATCGAGCTCTGTTACCATGTTAAGCTAGATGTACTTCCAACCTAAAACCAATTGACAATTAAGGGAATGGTCCATCTATCTTATATATTATTAAAGATCCTTTACAACATCCGATGTGGAACAACTATGTGTCTAATAATCACATCTGGTTTAAGTCCAGTTGAGCAAATCCTGGCTACAGGCTATAAAGAGGAGATGAAAGAAGGAAAGGAAAACCATGGATGATGATCACTTAGGTGAAAGACTTCATAATGCTCATCTCGGTCACTTTGAATAGCAAGAGATGAGTTAGGGTTTTAAGAGTGGAGTAGAAGTAATGCTTTGGGAAGTTTTAGGTTTCTATCTATACTATTAACATATGATTATGTCCTTAGTTTTTCAAGTTATTTACAATAGAATGCTATTGCCTTTTTTAGATTTTTTAAAAATATTTTTGCCACCTATTTTGGCCAATAAGAAACAAGGCATTTAATTATTTTGTCATATATTATATTTATTAATATATAAAAAACATTAACATCGTCTCTAGAGATCGTGATGGCTAATAGTGGGGAACTTTTGATTAGTGTGATCTGGCGAAGATGAACACGATTTTACACCCAAACCTTCCTCGCCTAGCTCTTCTTCTTCCTCCTAACATCAATGTGGTTTCTTCTGCGATTTTGGGATCGATTGCAAAACTGTTCAGAGTAGGGTTTGTTTAGATTACCGCTGAACCGTCCCGTATTTATTCAGTTTGGGTTGGGGTTGTAGCTTAATCTTGACCTATTCATGATTTTAAGAAACAATATATGTTTTCCCAAAGACTATGAAATTCTGATAGATTGCTATGTTTAGTGTCCTTAAACTTATAGTTTCTTCCTTGATGGTTTTGTTATTTAGTAACCAATGGACACGAGAATATGGTTTTTGATTTTCTGCTATTAAAGTTTAATGGATTTTCTGACCGAGAAATTTTTTATTTTTTACAAGTTAAATCAGAAGCTTGGCATCAAAGAAGTTCATGTCTGAATTGTATGCAAAGTCTTTTATTTATTGGTTAACGTTATTGAGTATAGAGTTTTTCATATGTCTCCTAAGCAAGTGTGGTGGAGAATAACAGGTACTACTCAATGTAGGGATATGTGGAGAAACTATCACAAGAGATTAGGAAAGTGTGTATCTGTTGATAGTGGTTGATGCCAAACTCTGGTAGGGGTTAGTCAATGCTCTCTTTACTAGCTTTTCTATGAAGCATATCTGACAATTTTAGGTTAAAATGAGACACAGAAACTAACCATAAAATATTTGAAATAGAATAGGAGATGAAGTTAGAAACAACTTCTTATGTATGAATGAATGAGGGAATCTGGGAATGCATTGATATATTTTTATACTGGTGAATGTCTTTTATTTGTCACCATTATTTATGCTATGTGATAATCTTTTGAGTGATTTAACACTTTTTATCTCACTAATGCATGTTTTCAGCTGAAGCACCTAGCTAAGCATTTGTTCTTAACAGTTG
Organism: Hirschfeldia incana; assembly: GCA_026261945.1. Classification (NCBI taxonomy): domain Eukaryota; kingdom Viridiplantae; phylum Streptophyta; class Magnoliopsida; order Brassicales; family Brassicaceae; genus Hirschfeldia; species Hirschfeldia incana. The sequence goes on along the minus strand of JABCMI010000133.1, from coordinate 92,734 downwards.
ACAGGTACTAGAGACGCTCCAAAAGATGTACTCTCTGAATGAGCGGACCGCCAAAGAGTGATGTTCCTCTTATCACACCCAACGACCTTGCCAAGGCTGATGGCTCTGTCTTTTGCTTCCCAACAAGGTTTGGTATGATGGCTGCTCATTTCAAGGTATTCTTAGAAAAAATTGGTGGCCTGGAGGACTTTACAACTTGCTGGTAAGCCAGCCAGAATCTTCTACAGCACCGGGGTTCAAGGTGGTGGTCAAGAAACCTCATCAACACTTGCTTCGGTTTTTACGTTTTGGAATGTTTACTTGTGTTGTCATTGATTTCTAACACATTCTTTTTGTAATCTTTGTAAGCATGATTCATAAACACAAGAATCTTGATCTTGATCTCATGCAAGTTAAGCAAACACAAGAATCTTTTCTCTCTTTTTTTTTCTAAACATAACAAGATATATGCATATGGTGAGTTATTTTTCGTCACTTTTAACTCATTTTTAGTTATAGGATGAAAAATAAAAACAAATCTAGAAAGACCAAAGTTAAAAATATAGTTATTTTAATCAGAATCAAGATTGAAAATTTCATTATTCTGTTCAGAGAGATCTATGCGCATTAATTGAACTCGAAATTTTATTAGATTTTAAATTTGCTATATGATCAAAACCAAAATAGGTAAACTCAAAATGAACATAAATTCATAAATTACCAAACATGTACTATATTTCTTGAATCGAAAACCAAAAACGACAACCAAATCAAATCCAAATCGGAAACAAAAAAATATAATATAGAAGTAAACCAAAAACCGAATGCACATAGCTAAACATATTAGTGAAAAAAATGACATGTTAATAAATTTGTCAACAAAAGCAATCCCGCGCCCGCTTGGATCATATCCTAGTTATGCTCATAAAACAACATCGTTGTTGATATGTTAATATTTAACGGACATTAAACTACAGTTTAAATTGGGCAATAGTGTATCTAATACGGCTCCAATCAATATAAGTTTGTGCTTAATTAAGATTGATGAAAAGTTTGAATTTGTTTTGGAAATCTGTGAGAGTTTTGGTATTTAAATACCAGTTCTCTTTGTTTATTTGGTTGATTCAGTTTACTGGATTTACTCTTTTGATAGTTTCCATTCACTTCTGTTCAGATTTATCAGAATTTCCTATCAAATAATTAGTTCATAATATGTGTTCTAATCAGCAACGTCCTTGACAAATCTAGACCTGAGGCTGGTCGGTGGTTCTTACACATGTACCAGCCTCCCACGTTTACCTTTTAGCTGTTTGTTTGTCTTTGTCTTCGTACTGTGTTGGGTTTAATTGGATCTGGTGATGGCTGGGGTGCGATTTTGCGTCAACCACCGTTTAGTGTTTCTCTTCTGTAACTGGTTTTTCAGTGATGTCCCATGTTTAGCCATAATTGATTCTTTCCTTGTCGCCATTACTTTCTGAAATGACTCTGATTGAATATTATGTAGGTATGCAGAGCCATTACATTCTGAAACCTGAACATATTCTTCTTTAAGAGAACAGAGAAACAAGTCTTGTATGTATCAGTCTGCATGGATCTACAAGATAAATAAAGCCACAGAACCAACAAATAATGTTGTGAAAGAGAAATAGTAACCATGATTTGTCTTTGTGGAACAGAATATTCTCAAGTGCCAGCGAGAGAAAGCGAAAGATCAGATCCTTCACGCTTTATTTCTCTTCAAAAACCTCTCTTTTTCTGTTTTTGTTTGTTAGTCATGTTAGGTTCGAACTTAAAAGTATAGTTGGACATATGGAAAAATATCAAAAGCAAATCTTGAAAAGGAATGTGTATATCATTTTATTCAAGTAAAGAATAATAGTTTTTGTGACAAAAAAAATAGAATAATAGTTCTTCGGTGCACAAAAAAAAGAATAATAGGTCTTCTTCTATACACCAGAAACCCCACTCCAAAAATAGACAGAAGCATTTCTATTTCTAAGACACATCTTACTAAGTTCAGTCATACTTAAATGTACATGAAAATGGATTTTCTTTGTAATTAACACTTTCCCCTAACCATATATAACGCATTGACAACCTAACCATTCCATGGCAAGATTTTTTTCCTCCTATACAAAACAAGCTTAAACTCAGCAGAAACGTCTCTAGGCTAGTTGTCTGAATAGTTCACCAACATTCTGGAATCTCTGAAGCTCTACTTCGAAACCAAGCTTCATGCCAGCGGAAACAAACAGCTGATTGTCCTGTGTAAGTGATGATAACTATACTTACCGGACAAAACAGTTATAATCCTCTGCAAGACTTGTTCAAGTTGTTTAACATCCTCTGCCACAGGCAGTCCTAATTTTGCAGACAAATCTTTAAAGAATGGTGTATTATTTATTCCTTATCAGAAATAACAGATTACATACAACTGATATAGCCGTATCAAAAGAATGGCTTAAAAATATTAAGACTAACCAAAGAACAAACAAACACATCAGTTTAATATTACTCAATCTAAACACTATGTATCTATAGAGGCTTCTCCTTTTCCTTTTCAATCAAAGGAAACTAAAGACTATACATCATTGCATCTAGTCTTTCCCTAAGCTGGCCCCTATCACACAACAAAGCCAACAAATATTTCAGGGTAAAAAAAAAGTTAATACCAAGAAGATTCATTGGTTGATACGTAGGCTCTTCCAAACCAACATGATCTTCTCTCTGCGTGAATGCTAAAGACCTAAAGAGCTGACGAACTTCAGGATCATCTCTCTGCCTGAATGCTTCTGACCTGAAGAGCTGACGAACTTCATAGCATCTTAAGAGCTCAACTTCATAGACACTCGTCACACCAGATGAACTGAGCAGTTGTCTATCTTGTGTGGTTATGATGATTCTGCTCCCTGGACCAAACCAGCTAAACTCCTCACCAAGCGCATCTAACTGTTTGATCTTGTTTACATCGTTAGCCACAAGCAGAATCTTCTTGTTCCTGAGCCTTGCTTTGATAGCGTTATGACACCTTATCTTTGCACTCAAGCCTTCTCCTTGCATCTTGGAAAGAAGCTCTTCTCGTAGATGAGATCTGCGGCAGTGTCGTGAAACCTTTCTCACGTCTTCGAGAAGACAATGAGCTTCGAAGTTATGTGAGATGTTTTCGTAGACGTGTCTAGCTAGTACTGATCTTCCGATGCTTCCTCTTCCCCATATACCAATGACTCGAACACCTTGGTTTGAGGTTAGGTCCAGTAATGGATACAACTCGTCCATGTGTTCGTCTATACCAATTAGGTTGTTACCATTGGTAGGTGTTGTTGAGAACAACATCTTTGATATCTTCTCCGTGATTCCATCCACAAGCTTCGAGTCATCATCCCTGAAAAAAAAGTAAACAGAGTCAAAGATCAATAACGATTCAAGAAATCACAATTTGAAACCGAGTAAAAATATCAAGATTAAAGAAACTCTTCAACGAATCACAATCCGAAATAGAGTAAAAGTTCAAGAAAAAAAAATCAAAAAAATCATAATCTGAAACAGAGTAAAAAGATATTAAAGAAACACTTCAACAAATCACAATCTGAAACAGATTAAAGATTCAAGAAAGGTTTCAATAAATCATAATCTGAAATAGAGTAAAAAAGATCAAGATTCAAGAAATGATTCAGCAAATCACAATCTGGAACAGAGTAGAAAGCAAGATTCAAGAAAGGCTTCAATGAATCACAATGTGAAACAGAGTAAAAGGTCGAGATTCAAGAAAGCTTCAACAAATCACAATCTAAAACAGAGTAAAAGGTCAAATATTCAATAAATGCTTCAACAGGTCACAATCTGAAACAGAGTAAAAAAGATCAAGATTCAAGAAACAATTCAAGAAATGATTCAACAAATCTGAAAAGATCAAAATTAAATAAACGCTTCAATAAATCACAATCTGAAACAGAGAAACAGCTTATGGTCCGGTCCTTACCATTTTTTGGAACATTCGCCAGAAAGATTAGCCAAATAAGCCAACGCCTCCCTCCAAGACTTGACCCTCTCTTTGCTCTGTCTCTTCTCATGTTTCTTGAACTGTTTCGCAACTTCTCCGATCTGCCACCTCAGGTGAGAAGGATCAACCTCGTAGAACACAGGCAGCACTTTAAGCAAACCCTTTCTCTCGTACTTCAGAATCTTCACGAGCTCCTCTAGACACCAGTAGGAAGCAGGGTAAGTCGTAGAGACCACCACGACGGCGATTCTTGATCCTTTGATGGCTTCGATAAGCTCCGGAGGAATAGGACGGCCACTCTCCAGTTCTTTGTCGTCTTTGAACGTTCGAATCTCTTTGGCCTCTAGATCCTTGTACAGGAAGCTAACGAATTTCCTGCGAGTATCTGCACCTCTGAAGCTTAGAAAGACGTCGAACCTCTTTGGAGTAAAAGAGGCAGAAGAGGAAGAAGACAATGATGACCTGGATTCGAATAGACGCAATGAAGTTTTAACTTTTGTCTTAACGCACGATAGTTTTCTCAAGATTCTTTTCATCTTTATATTCTTAATAGGACTTTTGAGTTTGGGAGCATTTAGTAGTGTATTATAGCCAACATGAGTTATGAAATAGTTTTATAGAGGAGAAATTACAATTAGTTAACACATAACGGTAATGAAATTACCATAGAATTTCCAAGAGATATTATATAAACCATTGTGTTATCTGTATATATTTTAAATTAGTGTATATTATATAGATCTTTTTCGGCTATAGAATTCTTTTTTCATTTGCTGGTTAGGTACTCCCATTTTTATGTGAAGCGTTCAATGGAAAGGGACTCAAAATTCATATGGTTAAAATAAATATTTTTGTATATGTTTGAAATAGTTCTGTTTAATATTGTTGTAAAATTAACGATCTGGTTATCAAAAAATTTTTTAGTTAAGTAATTGGACTTATAGGAAATCAATATATTGTATTTTTTTTAATTATACTTACGTCTTGTGATTTTCATTCTATTTAAAAAATGTTTTATCAGTTTTGGTCAAGCCGCCTTCCTTAGCTAATAAGAAGTTGAGTTTAGTTTTCTGTGGTGTATACTGCTTCAAACTTTTCACCGAAAATAGTTCTTCTGCATAATATTTTATTATATTTATTTTTGGTAATTATTATATATCGAACAAAGAATTTTGAATAAAATTGTGTAACTCGTGTTTATAATCTATAATTTATTTGTTTATTATGCATAATTCATATATCTCCCTCCTAGATGAATTAGAAGAAGAAAATAAGTTCACATGGTAAAGAATTGCAAGCATTATCTTTGGACATGTTGATGATTATTTTAAAAAATATATCTTGCACTATGCATAGATTTTTAAAATCTAAATAGTTTTAAATTAAAAAGTGAACGTTTATAAAACTATAACAATTTTCAGATGTTTTACAATAAATTCAATGCTTTTTAATTTTCTCTTTAGTTTTAGACTACTTAACAACCAAGAAGTTGAGTTTAGATTTATGCAGTAGATACATTCTCCTTAAATACATATTATGAAAACAGTAAAACAAGTATTATATATATTGAGCTATTGTGAAAAGAAGTATATTCAACCCAAAAGTAAAGAAAAAATTTGACCAGTATATTATAGCCTGCGGTCAAATAGAAGGGATGTCTAACGTACTGGACTTACCGTACGCCCTTCTAACTCTAGACACCGTGAAATGGACGCTTAAAAAGGTAAAACCCGTGTTAATTATTCTTCTAAACTGCCAGATTATTGTTCTACCTTTCAGAGACATGTTTTTTTGACAAATCGCATTCTATTAGAAAGCAAGAAAATGTTACAAGCTAGACCTTATGGGTTATGCAGTTTTATAAATAGAAAACAAAGAGAAGGGAATTAAACAAATGCTTAATCCAGTTTAGAACACAACCATACTGAAGACAAAGAGGCGGGAGATAAATTAAACATCTTTTAACGGCAATTTCTCACAAATTTTTTTCTTCATTTTATGAAAATCAAGTCTTAGTTAAGAGAATAAACAGTATAAAAGAGAAAAACTTGAAATAACGAAGCTTTCAAAGAATTTCAAAAAATCTCTTAGATGTGTTATTACGTGGTTGGTTTGATATTTAATCTGTATGCTTAAAATTTTATTACAATGTCAAATTGTATTAATATAATGTATCTAAAATATCTGGTTGAGAAATTATACCGATAATGATGTTATCAAGAGCTTTTTAGAGGTATATTACGTGCCAATGGTGATTAGGCATCCTAAAGTTGAAACACGTTATTTTTTTCACAAAAATCTTGGAATGGTATGTTGTCAATATAGAGATGTCGTAAGCATATATTCTAAAGTAATAAAATAGTTTTTATGGCTAACGCGTCCAACGTCACAGATACCGGCGATCTTGATATATCGATCGTACTTTGGAATTAATATAACAGTTTTGCTATATGTATGTAAATGTAATCGCGGTTGAAAATTTCTAACATATCTTATGCGATATTGTCGTGCAGTTTGGTAACGTAAGTACCGTATGCTAATACACTTTTCCGAGTCATAGATTCGTCGGCAGTACGTCCTGCTACAGTGTGTCGTTTTACTAAAATAAAGAAGTCAGATAGATAGATTTATTTATTTCTTATACGGCATAGTATTTTGTGTATTCAATTAACTAATGAAGTCAGAGCTATTTTATTTTTAAGAAGAAAGAGTCGTAGGCTGAACATTATTCATCTGATGATTTTTCAGTTTCGAGAGTCGATAAAGTTGTAGATTGTTTCAACGGTTCTTTTTCTTATTTAAATTTTGTAGATTTTTATTTTGGTAGGCCTTTAAATTTTGTAGATGGTAAGGACTTGTTCAAAGTTCTTCGGCAAAAGAAAAAGAAAAAAGAATCGTTCAAAATATTATGAATCTTATGGGCTTTCTTAAGGTTAGTAGGAGTAATATTTAAGGTCAGATTTATCTTGGGCCGACTAATGAGTGGATTAGGCCGACAGTTCTCTTAGGAATGCTACGCATCTCTATTATTATTATTAAAATAGAAGTACGCTTATAAATTACCCATTAATTTTCAGTGTTATTTATAATGGTATGCTAATAAAGTAATTAAATGAACCATTAAATGAACATATATTTAGAGAATGATTGTCTTTTCTATTTATTAAACAGTTTCCTAAATCAATTTAACTCAATTTCGTATTTAATATATTTCTTAAAATAAATTAGCTGATTTTAAGAAATATTCATATTTAAAATTTATTTTAACAATATTAAAATTGAATAATGTTACGATTAATTGTTTTGAACGAAATTCAAGTTTAAATTCGACATTAAACAATATTTTGAATATTCATAAATATATGTTTAACTTACCATTAATTATTTTGAATAATAAAATCTATATATGCTAAGATTTTAAATATTTTAAACTACTTATAAAACAAGATGAAATATTTGTAATCTCTATTATTAAAATAGAAGTACACTTATAAATTACCCCTTAATTTTCAGTGTTATTTACAATGGTATGCCACTGAAGTAATTAAATGAACCATTAAATGAACATACATTTAGGCAATGATTGTCTTTTCTATTTATTAAAAAGTTTTCTAAATCAATTTAACTCAATTTCGTATTTAATATATTTCCTAAAATAAATTAGCTGATTTTAAGAAATATTCATATTTAAAATTTATTTTAACAATATTAAATTTGAATAATGTTACGATTAATTGTTTTGAACGAAATTCAAGTTTAAATTCGACATTAAACAATATTTTGAATATTCATAAATATATGTTTAACTAATATATGTTTAACTTACCATTAATTATTTTGAATAATAAAATCTATATATGCTAAGATTTTAAATATTTTAAACTACTTATAAAACAAGATGAAATATTTGTAACTCAATATTATTTTAATATAAATAAATATCACCTAAGATTATATATTTTTCAAGAATTTTTAAAGTATATGTTTAACTATTTTGGTTGGTATTAATTATTTTCAACAAAAAAATTAATACTAAAATTTAAATATATTTTAATTATTTGTAAATCAATATTTAATGTTTATAACCAAATCTATTTTTTAATGTATCTAAATCTTACCATATTATCCATATTTGATCAAAATATTTAATTTTTTTTTACATTTGGCAAATAATTTCATGTTACAAGATACTATTCAAACTATCAATATGTCAATATTATTTTTCAAAAGATTAATAACAAGTACGAAATATTATTTTTACAGCACATAAATTATTCGACTGTTGTGTTTATAAAAATTTAGAAATATGTAACTATTTAAAAATATAAACTGACAAACATTTAAATAATATTTATTTATATAAAAAATGAAAATAAATACCCGTCCGGTCGGACGGGTCCAGCTCTAGTACAAATATACAATAGAAGACGAATCAAGATAAAACGAATGGAAGATAGCAAAAAGGCCATTTTTAATTTAAAATCTTTAATGATTTATTTAGCAGTTACATCTATAATTTTATGACTGTAAAGTTCTACAAATGTTCGTACCCAACTGTTAAAAGATCTAAAGCTAAAGGCAAAAAGAGAGCCCAGAGGACTTAGAAAAAAAAGTATAAAGTTTTGAATTTGTTAAGCGGGCAATAGATCAGGAAAAAAAGAAAGAAGAAGATTCATGTCGTTTTACTACGACAGTTCATGTTTCCTAAAGACTTTATTACTCGAATCATCACGACGTGACGATCACACCATTCCAATAATCAAAATCAAGGAGCTAGCTAACCTTTATGATTATGGAGACAATAATTTGAATCACAGCACGACCCTCGTATTAATACATTTTCTAATTCGTTTGTTCACTTTGAGACCCTACAATATTTCCCACATTCATAAATCAGTTTTAAATCATACTATCATTAGTAATTATAGTATGAAACCCCCTAACAAACAAAATAAATTATTAGCTAGAATAAGCTTCCATATAGACAAATTTAGAATGCTAGTTTTGTTCTTCAGCTACAAACTTTATTTGAATGTAAATTATACCTCATTAAGTAATAAATCATTAATGACATAATGTGACTAAAATTTAATGAAATCAAAGGCTATTTTGATATAATAAAATGCATTCAAGTTACATATAATCTAACAACAACTAACCATTTTAATTTACAAACGAACATGGTACTATAATTATGTCGGTTCAAACTATTTTTTTTCTCAATATCTTTAAATGCATGCCATGATAACAAAATAATTATTAGATGTGGACCATTCATAACATGTTTCATTCTTTTGACCCCAACCAGAAAATCAAAATTAATCTACTTATTTTCATTCAAGTTTTATATAGAGAGAATTTTAAAACTACCACTTTGGTAGTACTACTTTGCAAATATACACTTAGGAGGGAGACATTTTTATAAATACCCTTTTCATTAATAGCCAAATGACCAAATTAACCTTTTTTTATCTCCTCAAAAATCAATCTCATTCTCCAATCTCTCCCTCATCTCATCGTTCGCCGGAGATTCACCGTCTCTCTCTCTCACACGCCGAAGATCCGCCGCCGTCTCTATCTCACACGTCGTCTCTCTCACACGCCGAAGATCCGTCGTCATCTCTCTCTCACACGCCGAAGATCCGTCGCCGTCTGTCTTTCACACTTCCTCTCTCTCTCACACGTTGTCTCTCTCACACGCTGACGATGTCGAATCCTTCTCCGGTTCAATTTTCTCAGATGGTATGCGTATATCTCCTTTTAATTTTGTCAATTTTCTCTATCTCCTTTCAATTGCCTATTCGTACTTGCTAGTCTTTAACTTTTATTGGAAGTAGTCCGTTGTTTTTTGTGATGGAGATAGTTACATTTGGTATTGGTATCTCTATTTGAATTGGTATTGCATTTGGAGTACAAGAAAAATCCAAATGTGATAACTTCTTCTTCATTGAATGTATTCAAAGAGTGATTTATTGTCATGACCATGTCCCTTTTGTTCATCTTTCTATTCAATAGAGGTGAGATTATAGAATATGTTTATTTCTACTTGTCATTTTAATCAATCCGACTAAGGGAAAGATATGTTTCGATGGTTAACACTGCATATTGAGTAATTATAACACCTTATAAATCTGAGTTTCATGATTTGTTTGTAATATAACTGATCAAGGATTTACAAGGCCTTATAAAAGAATCTTTTTATACAAGAGTTCTTCATCAGATTGTTGTCAAAAAATACATGACTATTATGCTTGTTTTGTTTTGTTTTGTTTTGCAGTTAGATAGCGGTGAGTTTATACTTAGTATCAGCATTTCTGTTACTGATTTTTTCAGGAGCAGCTGTAACATGAAGAAGAAGACGAGCATGTGAAAGTTGGTGGCGAAGTCAATGAGGTAAGATAATTTATAAGCCTTTATAAGATTCACCTGTAGTTCTTTATAGTAGTTTATAAAATTGAAAAAGGTAAAGATGTATACTTAGCATTAGCATTTCTGTTACTGATTTTTTTCAGGAGCAGCTGCAACATGAAGAAGAAGACGAGCATGTGAAAGCTGGTGGCGAAGTCAATGAGGTAAGATAATTTATAAACCTTTATAAGCTTCACCTGTAGTTCTTTATAGTGGTTTATAAAATTGTAAAATGTAAAGATGTATACTTAGCATCAGCATTTCTGTTACTGATTTTTTTAGAACACATGAGCAGCCGCAACATGAAGAAGACAATTTCAAACTTTTCCTGATGCGGCGATGATGGTGATCCTCCTCTACTGTAAAATTGATTCGATTTTACAGTCAGTTACAATCAATTTCATAGTTGTTGTTGATTTTGTGAAAATAGATTTCGAGGGGGTTAAGGTGATGCAGAAACTGGGTGATTTCAGTCACGTATATATATATATATATATATATATATATATATATCCTCTTCTTCTTCTTTAAATTTCTTTTGTTTCTTCCTTGGAAGATTTTGATTGATGATCAAAAGCATGTTTCTTTGTTTAGCAGTTTACAAAGTTTATAATAATATATAAAGGTTAAAAAATAATTTATAAAGTATACACGATTATAAAAAATTAAAATAAAATAATTTATAAGGGTATGTAAAATTTCTGAAGCGGTGGAGCATTACTTGCTGTCCACATGTACCTCAGAATATGCCACGTATCATCATCTCTTTACAAAACCTTATAAAGGTATGTAAAATTATTTGTAAGAGTATATACCATTAATAAAGACATATAAAACAAGTTATAAAATTTATAAACCATTTACAAATGTTTATAAGAAAGTTATGAAAATTTATAAATAATTTATAAGGGGTATGTATATTATTAATAAGAGTTTATAAAAACTTTGCAAAAGCTTTATAAAATAATTTATAATGGTTTGTATAATAATATATAAAGGTTTATAAGAGTATGTAAGTAATTAATAAGAGTTTATAAAACTAATTTATAAATTTTATACACCTTTATAAAGGATTATAAAACAATTTATAAAAAGTATCTAAAATTTCTGAAGCGGTGGAGCCTTGCTTGCTGTACGCATGTGCCTTACAATCTGCCGCGTATCATCATCTCTTTGCAAAAGTATATAACTATTTATAAATGTTTATTAAACTATTTAAAAGGGTGTATAAAACTATTTACAAGAACATATAAGCTATTTATAAGAGTTTATACGTTTATTTATAAGTTTTTATTAATTAATTTACAAGGTTTATAAATCTATTTATAAAAGTTTATAATTCACCAAATTAACCAACTTTCCACCATTTCAGCAGTGACTCCTTTCAAAACTTTGTACTGGTTTATAAAAACGTTATGAAGGCTTATATTCAATTTATAAGGGATATTATAATATTTGTATAGGTTTATAAATCATCAAAATGAGTCTATAACCATTTAGAAAGCTTTATAAAACAATTTAGAATGGTTTGTATAATAATTTATAAGGGTTTATAAGGGTATGTAAATAATTTATAAGGGTTTATAAAAATAATTTATAAAGTTTATACACCTTTATAAATGATTATAAAATGATAATAAAATAATTTATAAAGGTATGTAAAAATTATGAAGCGGTGGAGCCTTGCTTGCTGTCCGCATGTGCCTCACAATCTGCCACGTATCATCATCTCTTTGCAAAAGTATATAACTATTTATAAAGGTTTATAAAACTTTAAAAGAGTTTACAAGAACATATAAGATATTTATAAGAGTTTATACGTTTATTTATAAGTGTTTATAAATTAATTTACAAGGTTTATAAATCTATTTATAAAATTTTATAATTCACCAAATTAACCAACTTTCCACCATTTCAGCAGTGACTCCTTTCAAAACTTTGTATTGGTTTATAAAAACGTTATGAAAGCTTATATTCAATTTATAAGGGATATTATAAGATTTGTATAAGTTTATAAATCATCTAAAAGAGTCTATAACCATTTATAAAGATTTATAAAACAATTTGTAATAGTTTGTATAATAATTTATAAGGATTTATAAAGGTATGTAAACAATTTATAAGGGTTTATAAAAATAATTTATAAAGTTTATACACTTTTATAAATGATTATAAAATAATTTGTAAGGATATATAAAATTTATGAAGCGGTAGAGTCTTGATTGTTGTCTGCATGTGCCTCACAATTTGCCATGTATCATCATCTCTTTGCAAAAGTATATAACTATTTATAAAGGTTTATAAAGCTATTTAAAAGGGTGTATAAAACTATTTACAAGAACATATAAGCTATGTATAAGAGTTTATACATTTATTTATAAGTGTTTATAAATTAATTTACAATGTTTATAAATCTATTTATAAAAGTTTATAATTCACCAAATTAACCAACTTTCCACCATTTCAGCAGTGACTCCTTTCAAAACTTTGTATTGGTTTATAAAAACGTTATGAAAGCTTATATTCAATTTATAAGGGATATTACAAGATTTGTATAGGTTTATAAATCATCTAAAAGAGTCTATAACCATTTAGAAATATTTATAAAACAATTTGTAATAGTTTGTATAATAATTTATAATGGTTTATAAAGGTATGTAAACAATCTATAAGGGTTTATAAAAATAATTTATAAAGTTTATACACCTTTATAAATGATTATAAAATAATTTATAAAGATATGTAAAATTTATGAAGCGGTGGAGCCTTGCTTGTTGTCTGCATGTGCCTCACAATCTGCCACGTATCATCATCTCTTTGCAAAAGTATATAACTATTTATAAACGTTTATAAAGCTATTTAAAGGGTGTATAAAACTATTTACAATAACATATAAGCTATTTATAAGAGTTTATACATTTATTTATAAGTGTTTATAAATCAATTTACAAGGTTTATAAATCTATTTATAAAAGTTTATAATTCACCAAATTAACCAACTTTCCACCATTTCAGCAGTGACTCCTTTCAAACTTTGTATTGGTTTATAAAAATGTTATGAAAGCTTATATTCAATTTATAAGGGATATTATAAGATTTATATAGGTCTATAAATCATCTAAAAGAGTCTAAAATCATTTATAAAGATTTATAAAATAATTTATAATGGTTTGTATAATAATTTATAAGGGTTTATAAAGATATGTAAACAATTTATAAGTCTTTACAAAGCATTATAAGGATATAGATTCAAACATCAAAACTTATAAAACCATAAGTCTTTCTATAATATGGAATTTATAAGGACTTATAAATATCAAAAGTATACTTTCAACATCAAAACTTCTCCAACATCACATAAACAGTTCATATTTGAAAAAATTCAATCTAAATGTAATTTAACATATACTTTTCAGAAAAGCAAAAGTAGAAGACAAAAAGTCAAAATCGTCATGTCTTTTGCATTATACTTAGGGCCTTGTGTTGATGTTCTTTCATTCCTCTTAAAATCATTTGCTCAAACAGTTGGTGTGCAACGAAGCCAGCAAATTCAAGTGACTTTTGAATCAAGTCTTCCACATCTAAAATGATTATAAAAACATATAAATGTGTGAATTTGAGAAGTCTTTTGAGGAATGCTAGGCAGATTGGGTATCAGAAACTCAAAAATGATTTATAAACGTTTATAAATTGATTTATAATGACTTATAAGTTAATTTTTCCAAAGTCCCTCCAAAAGACAATCAACACAAATGACATATGGTGAAAGAGCCACGTCCTTCAACAAGAGATATATTTCATCAACTCTCTATGTAGACTGTACAGAGACCATGCTTGTGATCAGAACCAAACAAACTCATTTCAAGGTTTGGGTTTACAAATACTACTACGTACTTTAACTCTTGTGGATGGAGAATAGAATGTGAGAAGAACCAAGATCACAAATAAAGGGAGTCGAATCAGCGGCTCGTCCTCACTAAGAGCTCCATTTACAAGTATAATTCGAGCTCTTGGACGCGACATCATCCTAATTAAGAGATACTTGAAGAAGATGAGAGAGAAGAATGTATTAAGAAGACAATCCTATAACTTTTATAAAGCATTATAAATATGTAATTCTTTGATCGCACAAACCATGTTGTTGTTCAGAGTCCCTCTTGCTTCTTCAAACAACTCACCAGCCTCGTCTATCTTCAAAATATGAACGCAAGCCAATCACTTATTTTTCCTACGCATCACACTCACTTCGAAAAACATGATTCAAAAATAATATGCTTTAGTAACTCAACAAAATCATACTCCATCTCCACTACTTCTTTATAAAAGGGTTTACAAAATCACTTACATGTGTTTATAAGGATTTTATATAGAACTTATAAGGGTTTATAATATTAATAAAGGGTTTAGATAAGCTTATATAAGATTTGTAAGGGTTTATGAAAGATTTTAATGGGTTTTGAAGAGTTTATATAGGGTTTACAAAATAATATAAAGGGTTATAAAACAATATAAATATTTATATAACTATTTATAAAAGTTTATAAGATTATTTTTGAACCAGTAATAAATTTTATAAGAGCTTATAAAGGTTCTCAGTGTGTTTTGATAGTAAACCCACAAATATATCCATGTTTGTTAGAACCTGCAATTGCAACCAGGAACATGAGAGATGTACTGAAACTGAATTTTTCTTCACCTCAAAGTTAATATTCAGAGCCAAATGCTCAACTGAGAAGCATAAGGATGAACATATAAGCAAAAACAACATAAACATATCTCAGTTGAAATTAGATTTTCAGAATACAATGTGTACAGAAGGAGTAACAAATTTCGTTGGCATGAATCAGGACGTCACTGGCAGGCATCGACACATAAAAAAGGCACATGAAGCTGCTGGATCATTGAGAAATATTTATAACGTTTTATAAACTTGAGATTTAAAAAAAAAGTCATGAAAAAATTATATCCCTTCGTATAAACTATTTTTTTGAGAAATCACGATAAAACTAAACAAAAAGACGACAATCGCCATTGATTATCCCATACCTTTTAAGCTTTCGTCGACTTGTACGTTTTAACTTCTCGTCGTCATCGGATCTCACCGTAGCTTTGTCGGATCTCGCCGTAGCTTCGTCGGATTTTGCCGTAGCTTCGAATCTCGCCGTTGCTTCATTGGATCTTGTCGTAGCTTCGTCAGATCTTGCCATAGCTTCGTCGGATCTTGCAATAGCTTCGTCGGATCTCGTCATAGCTTCGACGGATCTCGCCGGACAACTCTTCAGCGTCGCTCATCATCGCCGGAGAACTCGTCACCGCCGGAGTTCGTCACCGCTGATTTGAATATGAGATGATGTTTTTGAATTAATCGTGAGATGTAGGAGAAGAAGATATTAGTTTTTGGTTTAATTAGTTAGGGGTATAATAGTATTTTGTCTATTAAAATTTTAGAGGTAAAGTTGGTTAGTGTAAAGATGAAAAGTGGTACTTTGAAAGTGGTATTAGTGACAATTTCCCTTTTATATATGTCTTCATATGCATAATCAACCAGAAGTTTACCAAGAATAGTTTTCCAGTAACCTGTAAAAAAATACTATTCCAATTGTAATTAATTAATTTATATATAATTTCAAGGTTTATGTATTTATATACATAATAACTAAAACTTTAGCAGGAATATTTTTTTGTCAACTTAAACATCGTTTACTTATAAAAACACCATCTATTCCAATTATTCTAAATTGTAGTTTATTAATACTAAATCATATACTTAATAAAAAGGTAATATATAAATTTGTTCTCTTTGTAAAAAACAGCGCGTCACTGTTCTTCTCTATCTAAAAGAGATAACAACAGTTGACAAGTAACCTCTCTCTCTCTCTCTATACCAATTAAAGCTTCTCTCTTTCCTCCCTTTAGACCCGCTCTCTCTCTTCAACTTTCTTCGTCTTCTTCTTCCCTACAGACCCACATCATCTGCATCTCTTCTCGTTCTCTCTCTTTCTACACGATGACCTCGAAGAACAACGGCTTGTCAGCCGCACTCGTCTCCAATCTCCAGGACGTTCTTTCCAAGAGAAAAGGAGTGAACGATGGATCCGCTGAGGAGAAGGAGCCTCCTCCGTCTACTTCTTCTGACTCCGTCGATGTTGCGAGCAAGGAGGTAGAGGAGGAGATCGATGACTCAGACTCGAGACCCATCGTTCTAGTCACGAATGGAGATGGGATTGATTCGGTTGGACTCGTCTCTCTCGTTGAGGCTTTGGTTAGCCAAGGGCTCTACAACGTCCACGTCTGTGCTCCTCAAACGTGAGGAAGATTTGGTTCATTTTTATTGTTAAAGGTTCGAACTTTCGATGACCCAAATTGGGAATGTTTGCAGGGATAAATCGGTTTCTTCTCATTCTATGACTCCTGGAGAAACCATTGCTGCGAGTTCGGTTACTATCAAAGGTGCCACTGCCTTTGAAGTTTCAGGTATGCTGATTTTTGATTGAAATGATCATTACTACAGTTGAAAGTTGGAGTCTTTGTTGAAATTGATTCAAAAGCTGTATACTTTTCGCTAGTTTAGGGTAATTTGTTTGTTTCACAGCATCTATAGCTCGACAAATTAACATTTTCTATCTGAAAGTTGGTGTCTTTTTTTTTGAAACAAGATCCATTGGTTCTCAATTTCTCATGTTGCTGGAAAAGTCTATACATGGTGTGAGTACTGTTCTCTGTTCTAAGGCCTTTAACGTTATTGTATATGTCTCCAGGGACTACTGTGGACTGCATTTCATTAGGATTATCAGGAGCGCTTTTCGCTTGGTCAAAACCAATACTGGTTAGCATTGTTTAATTATCTCCATCATGTATGATTTTATGGTATCTTGTAATTTTTATGCATCATTTTTCTTGTTTATTTTCTTCAGGTAATTAGTGGAATTAATCAGGGATCAGGCTGTGGTCATCAAATGTAGGTGCTTTTTGGCTTTGTATGTAAACTGATTATTCCTTGTCTGTCCATGTGCTATGATGTGTTTCCTGATGAGAGAATCTTTCAGGTTGTATTCCGGTGGAGTGGCTGGAGCCAGGGAAGCCTTGATTTCTGGAGTACCCTCTTTGTGTTTATCATTGAACTGGTGAGTATACCATGGGAATGCATGCTGCTATGTATCATTCGACTAGTAGATTTATCATGGGACATTTTTGGCCATTATAGGAAGAAGGATGAAAGCAAAGAAAGTGACTTTAAGGATGCTGTTGGTGTCTGTTTACCTTTGATAAACTCAACAATTAGAGACATCGAGAAAGGAGTTTTCCCTAAAGATTGCTCTCTCAACATACAAATTCCAACATCACCTTCATCGAACAAGGTTAGTTTTATTATTACTAGAAACTGACTTTTGGTTGGTTCGAATTCTATAGGATAAGAACACAATGTATGCTTGCACTGGTTACCATGTTAGAGCCTCACTGGCTAATGGTTTAGGGAAGTTGATGTTTCGTGTACATTATGAATAGGGTTTTAAGGTAACAAAACAAAGCATGTGGAGGCAGAATCCTAGCTGGCAAGCTGTTTCAGCTAACCGGCACCCTGGTGCTGGGAATTTCATGTCCAACCAGCAAAGCCTAGGAGCTCAACTTGCTCAGCTTGGCAGAGATGCTTCAGCTGCTGTAAGTTAACTCAACTTTGTTTTCAAAAGGTCCAGATTAGTTAATTAGATACTGAGATTAAGATATCTGGTGATCTCAGGGAGCGGCTCGTCGATTTACAACACAGAAGAAGAGTATTGTGGAGATTGAATCGGTTGGTGTTGCTCCTAAAACTGATAGCCGTGTTAAGAAATACTTCCGCCTAGAGGTGAAAATATTGGAAGCGTTCTCTTCATAAATGTTTTGGATATTTTAGTTAATTAGATGACTATGTTTTATGTGCAGTTTGTGGCTAAAGAACAAGAACATACGGATGAAGATTTGGATATCAAGGCTCTAGAAGATGGTTTTGTAAGTTGGCATTTGATCACACTCTCTTTTCTGGTCTGGATTATTAAGCTGTTTACGAACCCCTTTTTTGTAATGACAGGTCTCTGTTACTCCATTATCGCTGCTTCCAAAAGTGGATTCAGAAACTCAAGCCGCAGCATCAGAATGGATTTCCAAAGCCCTTAACACTGATCAATAAAAAAAACGACCTTCTCGTAAATTATGTTACATGATTTGGCCAAAACTCCGCCAACCAAATCTAGTAACTCGATTCTGCATTTGTTTGTCGTTTTTAACCCTTTTGTTTATTCTATTTATTCGATCTCCCTGCAAGTCTTGTGGGTTGCTTTTGTTGGCTTGTTTGTTTGTGAGTAGCTGTGTGTGGAGGCTTACCTTTGTAATTGAAAAAGGGCTGGTCTACTTTTACTCTATTCTAAATTCATAGAAACTTTGTTATGTATACCTTTTGATTGAGAAGAACGGTCCCAATGATACTATTGCTTCAGCCGAAACATAGTTCATGAACCATCTTTGAGTTTTGGCTCTGGATATCTCTTTGAGGGAGGTAGTGAGATTTATAATGTGACACATGTTGCTATTGGTTAGACATATGAAGAGAGGTGCGACTATTGAACCATGTCATGTCATTGCATTGAATTTATTTTTTTCGATATCATATCTACAACCTTTTTTCATAGCTTCCGGAAAATCTTTGCATTATCTAATATCTTGTTAGTTGTATGTATATCTTCTTCTTGCTTGAAGGGTCTGTTCGTCTACTCTTACATACCTATTTATTTACCACTGCTACGATAGCTTTCTGGTGGTACTATCGATTACGCTGTTATCAGGTTTTTGATATGATCATTCTCAATGTGTTTGTGTCCAGTCTTGTCAAATCTTCTGTTAAAGTTTCCGAACTTATGGGTGACACAAGCCCTGTGAAATAAAATGTTAAGGGATAAACACAGCCTTGGCTCTTCCTTGTGGATTCCTTTGTTGGCTTCTTTGTTTGTCATTGGCTGTTTGAGAAGCATTTATGTTCGTAGCTGTGAAAACAAAACTAGTGGTGGTCTTGTAGTATGCCTTGTGGTCTGATAGTTTAAAAATAGTTCAACTTGCCTTGCTTCGAGCCTCTGCAGTTCACTTTCTCGGTAAGACAGCGGGTTGCTGAACTGGCGTTGACTGAAAGCTGTTCGAATATTTTTATTTTGCCAAAAACTGTTTAATATGTACAAGTCTATAGTAGCTTCTTGAAGGTGCATTCGTTGAATAGATCAACAGCTTCACTTATTTGAGACAGGTCCACGTCGTAGACATGTTCAACTACATGAGTGCAGACTGCAGACTATTGTATTGTGTGATTAGTATAACTCTACTTCCCGAATCAAGCTAATTTACATATCTTATGTTATATCCTCCGAGTGATATTCAATACACACACACACATAAATCTCACATACACGTACCTAGCCTATGGTAAATACTCCCTTGTATAAAAGCTTTTATTTATTTTATTTCTTTTTGTTTTTAAAAATCATACAATAGAATATAAATGGTCAAAAACACCAAATAACATTAAAGTTCTGTATTTTTTTTGTCACAGGCATTAAAAGTTTGTATAAAAAGTTGAAAACATCATTTAAATTACAACAAAAACACATTAGTATATATATATTGGACAACTGCAAAAAATAAATATTTAAAACATTATTTAAAATGAAAGAGAGTATAACCAAGAGTTTGTTTACTAATGAACAGATTTTCTCAGTTCGTATTATTTGAAATTGCACACAATATCAATTCAAACATCTGCAACTGAAGTTGAAACATGACATATCTTATCATTTAAGAGTCAGGCAGTATAACGGGAAAACATTTGCTTCATCTACTCCGATATGTCTATCCACTTTGATCGGACGTCTTGTTACATACTGACTTGCTCCGGTGTACCTATTAACCTCTGAAGCGTATTTATCATGTGATGCTTCGAGTTTACGCAGCTTACTTATCCATTCATCTTTGTCCCTATCGTGTAAAAATGATCCCAACACTTTGAGTGCCAGAGGAAGCCGGCTCGTGAGACGGACAGCCCAAAATGAGAGAGCTTCGAAGCCAGGAAGAGGGTTTCTTTGCTTGAAAGCAAACTCTGAGAAGAGAGAAAGAGCTTCATCATGTCTTGGACACTCGACCTCGTAGATGTGTTTCACTCCATGTTCAGTAAGCAAAGACTTTTCTTGAGTGATTACTATAATCTTACTTCCTGGACCAAACCAACTTGCCTCCTTTGTTATACTATTAACATCGATCCCAACATCCACACCATCAACAAGAAGCAGGACTTTCCGGTGCACAATCATATCTTTGATGGCATCAACAGAGCTGCCACGAAAGCTACTTTGCTTGAAAAAATCATCACTAGCAACCATCTCTAGTAAATTTAGTTTAGTGTCTTTTCTTTGGATCCTCTTGTTGCTGTATTCACTCAAGAAACATTTTCTTTGGATCCTCTTGTTGCTGTATTCACTCAAGAAACAATAGTACTGAAACTGAGGTGAGATCTCCTCGGAAACGTGCCTTGCAAGGGTCGTCTTCCCAACCCCTCCCACCCCACAAACACCAATTACTCTAGACACTGAGCTCAAAACTAATGAACGCAGCTCTTGGCGACGACCCTCACTGCAACGAGATCCTGAGCTACGGGCTAAGGTCCTCGACGAGTCCATAGTGGCGAAAGGTGGTCTGTCTTGCAACGATGTTGATCTATTTGTAGTGTCTTCCAAAGGCTTATTCACTGCAAGGCCAAGTTTAGTCGCTAGCCTTGAATGTCTGAGGATTAGACCATCATCACTCTGATAGCTTGAAGATGAAGAAAATAGAATAGCTGAAACGAAACTAGTAATTTCATCCACCAGCTGTGAATCATCCTCCCTATAATGTTATAAGGAAATGGAAAATTAATATATATATATATATCTTTCCGGTTCTCCAAAGATAAAACTTTTGAGAATTTTATTTGGTTTCATAAATATAGTAGTTTTGTGTTTCCAGTGTATTTTTTTAGTTTGTTTACCATTTATACACATAATAATTTAAATAACTACAATTGAAATAAATTACATTTTAAAAAAAAATATGGTATTACATAATATTAATTTGGCATTGTAAATTTATTCCTCAAAACTTATATCTTATAAGACGGATGGAGTATATTCAATATATGAATTTAGGGTTTATGCTTTAGGTGATAGAACAGTGTTATAGTTTAAACTTTAGCATAATTTAGTTTTCTTTCCGAGTGTTATCTCAAGTATTTTTTGTGTTAATTTTTGTCATATTTTTTTTAGTGTTAGGGGATACAACAAAAGCCATTCCATGGCCGAAAAAAAATCATTCCGTTATATATATATATCTTATTATATAAAGCTTGGTTTTCAAAGTTACTAATTAACATGATTGCGACATGTGTCATTAGATTTATTAAGATGGTGACATGTGTTAAAAATATGATATAATTCTTTTTTGTTTATGATTTAAAAAATATTTAAAAAAGGAAAATTTTCATTACAAAATATTACTTTAAATTATTTTTTTTAGGATTTTAGAAAAGGAAACTACTATTACATAGTCTTTAACATTTTTTATAGAATTTTAGAAAAGGAAAACAGTAAGATTGTTAAAATATTTTATAGTAATTTTCAATTTTAAAAAAAAATCTACACAAAAATATTTTTTTTTTAAGTAAATTTTAGTTTTGTACTATTTTAAAACATATTGTGACATATTTTATCTTTTTTTATTTAAAGAGATTTAGAAAAGGAAAATTTTCATTACAAAATATCCTTTTTTATCTTAAAAAAAAAGATTCGAAAAATACTCTTGCATAATCTTTTACAATTATATATTGTTAAAATATTTGATAGTAATGTTTTTAAAAGTCGAAACAAAAATAATTGTAAGAAGCTACAAGCAAATAATTAGTTTTTTGATATCATAGTTTTACTTCCTAACCAAAAGAGAATTGTAAAAGTTTATTTGATAATATTTTAAGAGAGTATTTGATGATTAAAATGATACTAAAAATTATTTAATTAACAAATAAATGTAAAGTTAGTATTGATACAAATTTTAAAATAGCAATTTTAAATTTATTTATTAATTAATAAAAATAATTCTTCGCTATAAATTTATTTTCTTCTGAAATTTTAAAGAGAATATAATTGTAATAGGTTATATGAAAGTAATTTCCTTTTCTAAAATCTTAACCAAAAATGTAAAAGAGTATTTACTGTTATTTTTATTTTTAATTGTAAATAAAAATGAGATTTATCAAAGAAAATATTTTCTTAAAAAAATCCTAGCAAAATAAAATTTCAAAAAATTATTTAATAAAACTTTAAATTAGTACATAAGAATGTGTATAATGTTTTCATTGACTCCATTGACGTATTTGAATTTACATGTTAAAACAGGATTTAATTATAAAATAAATCTCATACAAAATATATAAAAAAACAAAATTATTAAACTATAATAAAATAATGTATTATTATAGATTTTTATTAAATTAAAATATCAAACAAAACCCGTTGTAACGGAACGGGCTCATATCTAGCAAACAATGTGCCTACCAAACAAAAATAATAGCAAACAATGTAGCAGTAAGTCAACAAAAAAAAAACTTACCAGTCACAGGCATGGAAGCTAAATTTACGGGACACGTGAGAATATAGCCAGTTCCTTGCCTTCTCTGATGACTCCCTCTGCAATCCATGCATGTCAACATATCTTAACATATCTACAGGATGAACTTGAAAAAAAATAGGAATTGCTGTCAACGTTCCCATCTGCTCACACTCTATCATCCTGGTCAGGTCATCCACCCATCTATCTGAAGTAGCACAGTTCTGTGATATCACGGCGATAGCAACTACCGACTGTTTCATAGCCTGAAGATCTTTTTCTTCAAAAGGCTCGGAGGCTGTGAAGGTTTTGATATCATTGCTCTTGAACGACCTATCAAGATGGCTGACAAAAGTTTTGCGCATCACATCCCCTCGGAAGCTCAGGAACAGGTCGTGCGTCATTATTGTTACTAGGATAAAAAAGCCAAAGTAAGGTTTCTTCAATTCTTCCTTGTTTTAACGAGAAATTTCGTAGAATTTTGAGGCTAGGGCTAATTTTGAGTTGTATATAGCAGGAATTAGACGATGACGTGACCTGCACTTATCGTACACGTCTTTGTTACAACCAAGTCGTCCATATATTTCCTTTCACCAACTTGTAGCTAGGTTTGAATCATGGTAGTAATACAATATACAGTAGCTCTAGTAACATATCAATATATATTCCAGATATCCGTGGTATATTCCATTCTCACCAATAAAGAGTTGCTAATGATTCGAGTCTAGATAGAGTTGTCGAATAAGATTTGTTTTGTTCAAATCATTTTCCAAGTTTAAAAAATACAAGAGTGTGAATAACTAAGTTAGCACGTTATCTCATCATCATTGACTCGAGTATAAATGCTTCCATCCTCTGCCCATATTCAAATAAGCAAAACAATTAAAAATTCAATAGCAATCAGTTAAAGAGCTGATACGATAAAAAAATTAACACAAATATACAACAGATCATTTTATAGGAATATATCACATGAATTGACATGGTAAGACATACATACCTCAAAAACACACACACAAATATTTATATAATAGGAATTTTCATTTTTCAAAAGTATGAAAAATCCATCTTTTAGGTTTTACGGTTTAATAAATTTTGATCCACGCTTTAAAATCGCGGGATATTATATATTGTAAAAGTTTAATAGAAATTCATCAAATGCTTTATTAATAATAATAAAATGGTAGATACATATTATTTAAATCCGTCTTTTTTTGACGAACATATTTATGTTTCGACCATTTGAACTCATTTACTTTTAGGTTCTCAATAATAATTTCCATTTAAATTAATATAAATATAATGGTCATCTATTTAGACCGCTTTGGATTTAATTTGAGTGACTAAAATTATTTAAATTTTACAAAAATATAGTTGTATGCTATTTTTCATACAAAAATAATTCGTTTCTAAAAACTGAAAACAATTTTTAGATTTATTATTTTGAATAAACAAAAAATTAAATCAATCTAACTCATGTATAAAAGTTTAAGTATCCACGGTTGTCATGACTAGTGTGTTCAAAATAATGTAGTTAGTTAAAACGGGACCATAAAAGAAAAATTGGTAAGAAATTGATACACATGAAAACTTAAATATGAAAGTGAACCGCCCTATATATAGATCAAACGAAATCAAATAATTATACAAAATAAACTATAACCTAGATTTGACAATACTTCAACAAATTTAAAATTAGATATTATTTTATATATATATGCTATTTATAAAATATTTTTTATTAAATATTAAATAATTGAAAGATTGCAATCATTTAAATTAGCTAAATTATTAGGTTATTTAATATAATACCTACGATTTATAAAGAAACTCATATTTATCATCTTTTTGTAAATTAATTTATTAAGATTAATTATATTTATGTGAAAAAATGACATTAGATGTAATTAAAAGGTTATTTAAAGTTTTAACTCATATTGTTGCTTCAACTTTAATAATATAGATAAGAAAACACGTTTAGCCATTTTAGTATTTATATTGTTAGTATTTTAAGGGAATACCTTGGAGAATTATGAATTGTATAAGGATTTTCAAAATTAAAATATACTTAATATTTTTAATATTGTAGGTTTTAATGATTAGAAAAATTTGGTGACCATAATTAAGAAATTTGTTTTAAATATACTTATATTTTCCAAAGTCTGTTCAAATGATACTGATTGTTGTCAAAATTAATAGGATTAACTAAAATCTTAAAGAATAATCGAGATGTCATATATATAATTTTCATATGTTGTACTTTTATTTAGCAAGTTGTTTAATTTTTTTGTATTAAATGATATTGATTGGTGTCCAAATTTAAAATAAGAAGTGTATTATCTTGTAAATATGATAAAAACCCAACGGAATAATCTTAAATTATTAAAATAAATTTCTACTTTAATAGTTAAGATTTCAGGGTATTACTTATGAATCAATATCACTAAAAGAGGACCATTCCTATATTATACCTTTAATGAAATGTTAAAAAATTTCAAAAATGTCCTTAATGATATGACTAACTAAATAATTTCATTAATGTCATTATTGTCTTTTGGTTTTCTGGACCTATTTTAACATTTAGATGAACTTGCTTTCGTACACCAATTAACTAAAATGATGATGTCGACTTTATGGTTTTGACTAATGGGTCTTTCGAATTTTTTTGAACTGAATAGTTTTGATATTGTGTTATGGATGTTCATCAAATGACTTTATCGACTCCAGTATATCGTTCCAAGTTGAAGATCAGAATATTCTCTTAAGATATTTGGCATACTATATACAATATAACAAACTCGCATAACTGAAACTTGATCATGTCACATTTTATATAATTAAAACAAAGAATTATAAATCGTGAAAAACAACAAAAAAATATTCACCTTTTCAAAGGCGGATCAGAATCTAGTTAGCATTTAAAGGGGTTTATAGTTTATGATTTGGTAATTTTAAAAACTCTGTTTCTATCTACTAGGTCACTATAATAAAAATTATTTTAGTTTTGAAACTCTGGTCATTAGCAAATTTATTATCTAATCATATAATATTAATCATCAAAATATCTGTTTCAGTTTCTTTTTACGAAAATTTTGACTTAAGTTAGTTTCCATATCTCTTAATTTTTATAAATCTATAGTTTGGAAATGTTACTTTAGATCGTCGGGCTCCGGAATAAAATATTTTTTAAAATGTTTAATTATGTGCAAAAAGATTCATGTTTTTAGTATAACTAATAGATGACAATAAAATAATATATTGATCAAATATAAACGGCAAGTTTGTAAAAGATGAAAAGGACGGGAAGAGACAAATTAAGAATGTTTCACTACGTACATTCAACCACAAAAGCTCGAGAGCT
Organism: Hirschfeldia incana; assembly: GCA_026261945.1. NCBI lineage: Eukaryota > Viridiplantae > Streptophyta > Magnoliopsida > Brassicales > Brassicaceae > Hirschfeldia > Hirschfeldia incana. The sequence goes on along the minus strand of JABCMI010000133.1, from coordinate 66,335 downwards.
ACTACTAAGAGATTGTTTTCCTCGACCCGTGAAGTTTTCTCATTTCATTGTGGTTGGAATTACAATAATATACACTAGGTTGCGTTGATCCAAGTGAGTTTTCACCAAATGGGTGTTTTATAGTGTGTTGCTAAGTTGCATTGTTATATATGTGGTCGAACTTTTGTGAGATCAATGATTTGGTTATGGGTGGAATGAATTGTGATGTTGAGCCAAAAAAGTGCTTCACGGTCAAATATTTTAGGATATTTAGCCGACTCTAGTCATTTGTGATTTTATAACCGGCTCAGGTTACTATTTAACTGAGAGTATCTTAATGTTATACTTGTTTAGGTTTTTACTGCCAAGTGTAAGTAATTTATGCGAATTTCTTAGCAGTTTTTGTTTAATATGATATTTTAGGCCAGTTTTAGGAATATTTGGACAAACCCAAATAAGCTGATCAATAATACTACTTGACTTTAAGGCCTCGAAATTTAACAGTGTCACACCACCAAACTTAACATATTTACGTGCCAATCATATGAACTGGACAATATTAGAAACTGAATGGTTATCATCAAGATGAATCAATATATGAAAAGAAGTCCAAACACAACACTCGACAGTAGTATCAAGAGTTCATGTTAATTAAGTTTTACACCTTCCTTCCAGGGACAAGGATTATTCCCAAATTTGCCGCTAATATATAAACCTACAATAATCTCAATACAAAACAAACTGTAAGGATATATTAACACAACAAGTCAAGATTAATGTGTAGAGTAATTGGATACCCTATACTAGATTAATCCAAACGAACGATACCTAAGACGAATAAAAACTCCATAATTTGGTATTTCATCTCAACAGGGATAAAATACCTATAAATAAAGCATTTTTTCAACTAAAAATCCATTTTCTCTCACTTTTATACATTACTCAGTTAAGATTTTGAAAGCTAGGTTACACGGCGACAATATCAGTATAAAAAGCATTTACATTTAAGTTGTTCAGATTTTAAAAAATATAATCCAATCTGTCATCAGAATTTTTTTTCTTTTTGACGAGGTCTGTCATAAGAACTTGGAAGAGTTCAATTTACAGCTTTCATTGTCTCTCTCCCGTTTATAACGTGGCAGTATGTAATTAAACACGTTGACTTATATTTTCCTTCTATATCAAAATTCAAAAACCAACGGCCTAGTTCTCCTTTCCAAGCTCAAAGCCAAGAATTTTCTCTGCACAGATAAACATCGTACCCGATGGACTTGCCTCGTGTCGTGAGGCAGTACGATGTCTTCCTCAGCTTCCGAGGAGAAGATGTCCGCAGAGGCATAGCCAGCTTTTTGCACAGAGAGTTCTGTAGCAAGGGAATTGACAAAATATTCAAAGATGATAAAACACTTCAGATTGGCGACTCCATTTCTGACGAAATTGAGGAAGCTATAAAGAACTCCAAGTTCGCTGTCATGGTTATCTCGCCCAACTATGTTTCCTCGACTTGGTGCCTGAACGAGCTCCAATTGATAATGGAGTGTCACAACAATAAGCAACTCATAGCTGTTCCAATCTTCTACAACGTTGATCCGTCCGACGTTAGACACCAGAGAGGAACATTTTCCCTAAAAAGGTACGAATATTCAAGACTCATGCTATTATTTTCCAGCGAGAAGCAAAAAAAGGCTGCAAAGGTTCTGAAATGGAGAGAAGCTCTCACCCAAGTTGCAGGAACATCAGGCAAGAATTTGAGCAATTGGTAAGCTTACTTTTCAGCTGCATTTTCCTTGTAAATAAATAATAAGCATAGTCTGTAATGAAAACTAATAACTATAAGCCAATGTAGAATATGCTATTAGTTAGCTCACTTATACATGAGACATCACCATGAAAGCGGATGAAGGAATATCATACCTTTCCCACAGTCCTCTAAATGTCTGAATAAGCCTTCCTGTGTCTATATACTTCATTAAACTACACTGTTATTAACTCATCTGTACATGCAACCTCCATCTTAGTTTCTTCTCTGGTTCCTGCAATGAACATGTTGTTTCTTCTTCTGTGTGTATTCATATTCATATCCTTAACTTAGCCTGATAAAGACATTCTGACTAGAATAGAAATAGCAACATGCTTTTTGAGAAAATGTAGTCAAATGCAGCCATCGTTTTGTCTGTTTCCTTGACATCTTCCTTCCCTTGACCTTTCCCCTGCAAGAAAGTAGTTGAGGGTTGAAGAAGTATACAAAAGAAGACACATTCTTCGGCAATGTTATTAGTTGTGAATTGATATTCTTCTTTTTCTTTTTCTATGTCCTTCATGTTAGTGCTGACGAGGCCACGATGGTTGCCGAGATTGTTGGACAAATATCAAAACAGCTGTTCTCAATGGAGCCACTAGATTTCAGCGATATGGTTGGAATGAACGTGCACATGGAGCGACTGAATCCTCTACTGAGTATTGAATTTGAGAACGAGGTTCGTATGATAGGAATCTGGGGGATGGGAGGCATAGGTAAAACCACCATTGCCAAGTGTCTCTATGACGAACATTCACGCCGATTTGCTCACCACTGTTTCATAGAAAACGTTAGGATTGTTGCAAAAAACGGCCTCCCATATTTGCAGCAAAAGTTTCTTTCAGAACTGGGAAGCAAGAAAAAAGAGACCTTATGGAGCGTGGAGAAGGGATGCAGCCGTATCAAGTCGAAGCTTAAGGATAAAATTTTCCTTGTCCTTGACGACGTAGACGATGTGGACCAGCTGCACGCCCTGGCAAAAGACACGAGCTGGTTTAAACCAGGGAGCCGGATCATCATAACTACAAGAGACTTTGGCTTGCTCTCCTCCTTTGGAGTGAGATTAGTATACCATGTTAGCTTTTTGGAACAAGATGATGCGATCAAAGTCTTTGAGAAGGTTGCTTTTGAAGGAGGGCAAGCTCCTTCTGATATCTACCGGCAATTTTCAATCCGTGCTTCAAGGCTTGCTCAAGGCCTTCCTTCTGCCCTTGAAACTTTTGCAAAATATCTCAGCCGGTATACATGGAAAGAGGGGTGGGAAAAGGCATTGGGCATTCTTGAAACAGTTCCTCAACAGCGTATCAAGGACATTCTAAAAACCAGCTATGAAGGTTTAGACGAGGAAGAACAGGCTGCGTTCCTTCACGTTGCATGTCTCTTCAACGGAGACCCTGTCCACCGTGTAAATGCACTTATCGTTGATGGAGACATAAGAATAAAAGCGTTAGAACTGAAATCTCTCATAGACATATCCCCTGATGGATGTATCACCATGCATGTCTTGATAGAACAAGCGGCAAGAGAAATTGTGCGCCAAGAATCCGGGTCCATGCATTGGAGACAAAGAATTTTGTGGAAACCCGATCCAATAATTTCTGTGCTGCATAAAAGCATAGTAAGTGTTACAAAGCTTTTATATTTGACATTCTAATAAGCAAAGTTTCTGGCAACGATTGTATTATCTTCATACCAACTGATTATTGCAATCTCACGTAGGACGCTGCAACGGTTGAAGGTATCGCACTTCACATGTGCGAGATGCTTGACGAGTTGTCTATTGATGGAAAAGTTCTCAGCTCTATCGACACCCTCAAATTCTTCAAGGCATTCACGCATTTAAACATAAATTCCAAACTGCAGTTCCGTCCCGGCACAGATAAACTTCCAAAGACACTCCGGTTACTATGGTGGGATGGTTATCCTCTCATAACTTTGCCTCCTGAATACAATCCTCATTGTCTCGTTGAACTCAATATATGTTACAGCAACCTAGAGCGGCTCTGGGAAGGAACCCTGGTAAGCTATTGTAACGTATTGGTGTAGAGTCTCATATAGCACTTCAGAAGTGTCAGGATTGCTGAAAAACTATCTATGAGTTTTCACTGTGTTCTGTGTTTCTTCTCAGGGCCTTGGACAGTTGAGGAGGCTAGATGTTACTGGCTCTAAGAATCTGACCGAAATTCCTGATCTCTCGAAGGCAACGTTACTGGAGGAATTGATAATGAAAGGCTGCACAAAACTGGAGCAAATTCCGGAGTCCATTGGTCGCTTATCTTGTTTGCGACATCTCGATTTATCCAACTGTGCCAGCTTAATGAATCTTGAAATCTCTGTATCAGAAAAGACAGTCCTTCCAGACTGTGGACTCAGGCGACGCCGGCAAATCATATTGAAGCTTTCCAGAGCAGTAAAGAAACTAACTACTCTTACAAACCTATCCATAGAAGGGAAAATACACATCAGGTTGTGGCATCTAAGCGGAAAAGCAGAGCACCTCTCTTATATATCCGAGCAACATATACCTGAAGAACTAATGGTGAAGCCAAAGGAAAGATTCCCTTTTGTCGCAAGTGTCTATGATTTTAAATCTCTCAGCATCAAGCGGTTTAGCTACATCAAGGATGGTGCACCCTTCAGTTGCACTAGCTTCTCAGGTTTCCCTTGCTTGGCAGAGTTGAATCTAATCAACCTGAACATCCAGAAAATCCCAGAAGACATTGGTCTATTACATTCACTAGAGAAACTTGACCTCAGCGGAAACAATTTCAGGACCCTACCCACATCAATGAAGAACCTTTCCAAGTTGAAACACGCCAGGCTCTCCAACTGCACTAAACTCGAGGCGTTACCAGAGCTGACTGAGCTGCATACGCTCAAGCTCTCCGGCTGTTCCAGCCTAAAATCACTTCCGCAAGATGTGGGCGGATACCGTTTGCTAGAGCTTGAGCTAGACAACTGCCGCAACTTCCACAAATTCTCACACCAACTGGCTCATTTCACCAGATTAACATATTTAGACCTCAGCAGCAACGACTTTGATACGATTCCTGAAAGCATCACAGAGCTTCTATCTCTAGGAACACTATGCCTCAACAACTGCAAGAAACTCAAATCAGTGGAAACGTTTCCACTGAGCCTCGAGCACCTCTATGCACACGGATGCGATTCCCTGGAGAATGTCCTTCTTTCCCGATATCGTTCAATCAAACACATCGATCTCAGCCATTGCTTCAGCCTACAACAAGACGAGCGATTAATTACTCAGTTCATTTACAGCGAATATTACCAAGAGGTAAACGTTTACGCAATTAAACAATGTGCTAACTAACTTCGATCCTTGTAATCCATTTCGTGAAATCTTCCTCACAGCGATTTCTCTGCTTACACGGAGCTACAGTGCCTACCTATTTCGATAATCAATCAACGGGAACAAGTATGAAGATCAGCTTACCACCAACGATTCTACGTTTCGCTGCGTGTATCTTGATTTCTTCCGATAGATCCTTCCGTCTCCAGTTCCCGGCGTATAGTTACGATTGGAGCTGGGAAGATGATGGAGTGATTCGGATTAACCTCAAACCTGATCTCTATCGTGAATCGGAGATCGAGGAGGAAGGAGAGAGTGGTGCATTGCATCAGCTGGTTGTCATCTACGTCCCGAGTATTAGCATCAACACAGAGAGAATCCAAGAGTTGCGACTCGAATCTCATCTTCATCTCCCAGACGAGTTTCGGTTTCCACCCGCCCAGATTAACGCTTCTGGAATCCGTTTGATTTTGTATTAAACCGAATCATACCGATGTAATTTTGGTGCAGTTCAATTAATTTCGGTTTTCTGTAATTGTGTTTGGCTTTTTTCCCGGTTCGATTGTGTGGATCTTATCAAAACCAGCGGTGTGACATCCCAAACAACCGGTTCGATTCTCTGATTTTGTTTATCACACTACATTTTGAAGTACCTCAAACCTTGGAAACTGCCGCTGGCTTGAGACACTGCCACCACTTGCTCAGGTGGAGACACTCATTACTCATACCCTCTCACTGTGTGAACCTCGTAGCGTTGCTGGAACTTGTGTCTGATGAAAACTGGGGGAGTTGCAGCTTGCTTGAGCTTTGGCTTGACAACTGCAACAATGTTAAAAAATTGTCACATCAACTGTGTCGTTTCATTAAATTAACATATTTAGAACTCCGCAGGAATGATTTTGACTTTTGAGGCAATCCCTGTGAAAGCATTGGGAAGCTATTTTTTATCTTTGGGAACTCTTTTCCTCAATAACTGCAAGAAACTAATATCAGTGTAGGAGCTTCTTCCATTGAGCCTCAAGCATTCTATATGCACACGGCTGCGATTCCCTGCATAATGACCTACCAAAACATCGATCTTATTTATTGATCCTGAATCAAGAAAGAACACGAGCATCTGATGGACATGTTTCTATGTGATCAAAAAGAAATAAAATCAATTTTCTTGCTTTCTTTGAATTGGTAAATTACTAGACAGTGCTTTGGTTTTTTACTTAACAAGCTTTATCAGATTGTTCTTTTGTCCGTGTGCTGCGTTTTCATGAACTGTGTACTTGCATGACAACCGCAAATTTTAGTCAAAACCAAAAGATTAATGTTCATACAGGAAAATGCTAAATCATACATGGTGATTCATGTACATTTAACGCCTTTAGAAGCGAAAGCAATCTTGTATAGTGATTCATTCACCTACTCATTACTTAAGAGACAAGATAAAAATGAAGGATGTGGTCTTTCTCAGTTGCTCTTTTCATGACATATAATACTGATAGCTTTCTCTTGGCCTCCATCGATTTTTGACCAAAGAAAGGTAATTAACTTTTGATTTTGGTCCCTAGGGGATGATGAGTACTCCAGTACCCACGTGTCCAAATCCTCATGGATCGATTAAGGGCTCAAAAGCCTATAAACATCTATTATATTAAAACAGAAGTCATGACTTCTCATTTATGTGTGATATTTAAAAAAATGGACTATCTCTAGAAACCAGTTTTAATTTATTCATTACTATGATATGCCTTACCGTATTACTCTAAATATTTTAATCAATGCCTACAAATACGCACATTATGTTCCACATTGCCAACAACTATTATTTTACAAATCGTCCTCTATATTGCAACACATAAATACTATTTGATTTCATTTTTTTTTTCTGTTTTACGTTAGACCATTCACCATGAACAACATAAACCATTTTTGTTATTCAATATTCTTAATTGTACGTTAGACCATCCACTACAAGAAACATAACGCAGTTTTTTTGTTATTCAATACCTTGGCTATATATATAAATCCTTAGAAAATAGCCATTGATTAAATCAAGATGAGCGAGCCCACTATTATTTTTTTAATATAAGGATTTATTGTGTTAGAGATATGAATATACATTGTTTATCTTATATAATATCTGCTTACATTCAATTTTTAATATATACTTCCACAAATATAGTGATTACTAACCATATTTGTTTGTTAGAAATCCATGAAATCTTGCCAATTAGTTAACGATTTAGTGCATCCTATATTCCTTGCTTTAAAATTCTGTGGATTATATATTGAAAAGATATTAAAGCTAATAGCAATCCGTAAATTAATTGTGAAATATTAAGAGTTGTTTTGTCCCTAACACACATATATTAGTAGAGATGGATGTTTGGATACCCCATCGGATTTGGTTCAGATCTATTCAGATTTTTTGGGTAAATAATTTTAGCCCTACTCGGATATATATAAATTTTGGTTGAATTCAGTTTGGCTTTTTCGGGTTTTTTTCGGGTTAGAATATTATGTTTAAGTATTTTAAAATTAAAAGTTTATATATTTTTAAAATTTCTCAAAATATTTTTGAAAAATAATATATAACGTATAAATATGAATAATGTATGCAAAAATAAGTAAACTTAACATAAAATTTAACTTTGCTAGAATAATTGTATGGAATCAATAGATATATAAGGTAATTTTGATGTTTATTGTTTAGCTATTTATATATTTAATTATAACTATGTGTATTTATTCTAAGTTGTTTGGACACTTTTAAGAATATCTTATTTATTTTGGATATTATTTTGGATATTAAATAGGAAAATAATCTATTATATTAAAACATAAGTCATGACTTCTAATTCATGTGTAATTTTTAATAAAATATACTATAACTAGAATTAGTCACATAACATTTTCAATCATCATTAATCTTTATATTAAATAGAATATACTACATTATTTCATGATTAATAATTTTAATATTATATAAAAAACAATAACTTCCCAATATTTTGAGGATTTCATAAATAAGAATAACAATATATGATATTCAACTTATATTTAGATTTCGAGAAAACTGTTTATAAATATTTTAAAACAACTTAATTTTCAAAAATTATATGTAAATATTTTAACTAATTTCGTTATTAGTTTTGAAATATTATTATACACTAATATATTCAGTTATTGTATTTAAAATGAAAAAAATATTAGATCTTTTTTATCAATTATACAATCCAAATAAATTATATTAAAATATAATTATTATGTCTATCTAAATAATTTTAACAATATATTAATTTTTTAAAAAATATATGTAAATATTTCACTAATTTTGTAATTAGCAATGAAATATTATTATGCAATATTTAAAGGGCAGATAAAAATTCTACATAAATTAAATACAAAAATAATTATCAAAAATGTTTTTTCATGCACATATTAATTTGTTTCAAAACTAAAGACAAATACAATAATATAAATATATAATAATAAGTATCAAATACATGTGATGGTTTTAGACATTTTACAACATGTAAACTATAAATTATTTTATTTGAAATATTTAAAGAAACATTAAAATATATGACTATAATTAAATCTAAATAAATTAATTAATAAATATATATATATATAACTAAAACATTAATTAAATTCTTTATAATATTAATATATGAATTTATAAATCTAAAATGTTTAACTATCTTATTTAGTGAAAATTACATTATTTTTGCAGATGATAATATATTAATACTCTACCAAATTTTATTTCTATTTATTATTTTTTTATTCAGTAATGAAATACTAATATAACAAATAAAAAAAATAAACGAATACATGTGAAAGTTTGAAACAATCTATTTGATGAAAAAATATACTCTAATATTATTATGTGTGGTTTTTTTTTAAATCAGTTAACATCATTTATTATTAATAATAATATAACTTATATAAAACATGAATAATATAATTTGTTTCCTACTAAATCGAAAACATAACCACAATATCTTTTGATATATTTTCATTTAAAAAAATCGAAAAATCTGTTTAAGAAGATTTTAAAAAGATCTTAATTTTCAAAACTTATATGTAAATATTTTAACTAATTTCGTAGTTAGTTTTGAAATATAATTTAACATTAATATATTCAATTATCATTTATAAAATGAAATATAAATATTCTATTATATTTTTATCTATTATATAATCACAATCAATCATATTAAAATTTATTATCTGATTTAAATATTTTAATAATATCATAATTTTTACAAATTGCGTAATTAGAATTGAACTATATATTATTATGCATTAATAAGTATATTTTTATTGTTTACAATCCGTCACATATTATTTTGTTTAATAAATAAAAATAAATACAATAAAATAAATATATAATAAAAGACACAAAATACTTGTGACAGTTTTAAACAATCATTATTTATAACATGTAAAATATAATTTATTATATTTGAAATACATTAAAATTAAAAATGTATACGATTATCAATTTAAAATAAACAAATATATATACATATATATAATTAAAATTAACACCCGCACGGTTGTGCGGGTCGAGATCTAGTATCAATTAAGATCCTAATAAATTGCTTAAAACAAAATTAAGAAAGTAAACAAGACGTAGCAATTATTATGCTTTGGTTGTTCCAAGTCTAAAGGAGGTGCATATGACTATGCTTGACTTGCACTAAAGCTTTCTTTCATTGCAAAAAAAAGGTTAGGTACTTGATTAAGAACTCAACCTAAGTTTTAGTATATAATAAAATCCTTATTCCAATCTCATTTTACATGCCTACTACTACACTTTCCTTGAACTGCCATACTATATTAAAAGATGGTTGCAACAAAGTCTATAACTTGTAGATCAAAACTGAAATCTGATTCCAAATTAATTTATTCCAAAGAGAGAGTTAACGAAGAGATAAGAATCTAGTGTGAGATGACTAAAGACTAGGTAAATACCTAAATGCACAAATTAATAGCTTCATAGTCTGTAAACGACAACACACTTTAGACAAAAAATGACTAAATATCAAATTAATTAATATAGTAGCTTAGCTATGACGTGGCCAAGATAAGCTTAATTCTTTTTGGCTTCACAATTAAACTAAGATTAGATTAGGAAGACATATCATACAGCCAAGAGACGGTAGTATCTGAAAGAAAAATTAAGATTGGCGAAAAGTTAATAGGACCTTATAAAATACATTATCATTTGCCTTTTTAAAATTAATCTTAGTATTTTCGCAATTTAAAAATTAATAGGGAATTTAGGAATCTGAAATGTCAAATAATAAAATGAACAAAAAGTCATTTTATTTTTATTTTTTGTGTGTGGGTTAAATGATTCTAGAAAGTGGGGATAGGCAGAGAGACTTTATTCTGTGTGTTTGGGTAAAGTGAAACAATTAAATGAATAATTAAACCACTTAACGACAAATAATGAAACCACAAGGAGGAGTGGTAATGGTGGCCATGGCGATGGTGGTTTCGTAATAGAGAGAGAGAGAGAGAGAAAAAATCAAAGGAGACCAAGAAGCAGAAGAAGAAAGAAAGATCACACAAGTCCAACACGACACACAGACACTCTCTCTCTGATTCACCACTTAGTTTCCTTATAAAGAGACAAGAACCGTTTACTTCGGACAAGGAGACATGCAAAACTAATCTCTGTTCCTGTCTTCTTCACCATCGGTTCATCTAATACTCAAAAAAAGGTTTCTCTTTTACTCCACCAATCTCCTTCTACATCTCTAGTCCCTTGTTCTATAAGATTTGATGTTTAAGTCTCTCTCTCAAGTCTTCCCCTTTTCGGTTGTTCGAACTCTGGTTTATCTGATTACTGATTTTGATAATTCTTCTCTTCTCAAGTCAACGCCTTTTTGGCTAAAGATTGTATAAAGTTAGAAACTTTCAATCTCTATTTGTTTCTATTTCTAGGGTTCTGAATTTTTCTATGGATCTTGTTTTGGGTATTAAAAAGTTTTAATCTTTGGATCATGGTTGAATGAATAGGGTCTTGTGAGGATAGTTTCATAGACGTTATGAATCAGATGAGTAAGAAAGATTCAACCTTGCCGTACCTTAACACCAGCATCTCATGGGGAGGAGTGGCTCCAAATGATGCAAGGCCTGAACACATGCAGCAAACCACAAAGCAAATCAGTTTCCAGGACCAGGATTCATCTTCAACTCAGTCCACTTGTCAGTCTTACGCTGATGTTGCAAGTAGTGGTGATGATAATCCTTCCAAACAAATCTCTTTTTCAACCAAATCAGGTCAGTTTCTAAAGAATTTTTCTGGTTCTAGTTTTGTGATCTTGTATGTTAATAGACTCTTGCTTTGATGCTTTGACTTGATCTTTGATTGCTTATCAGATATATTAGATTTTTGGCATATATGTTCACACTCCTTATGCCGTTTACAAATGTTATCTTCTCTCTTACTTTCTTTTGATGTTTGATTAGGATCTGAAGAAACTCAGCAGAAGGGCTTTATAACTCATCTCAAACCAAGCTCCATGACTGGACTCCAGAGTATCCACTTTGCTCCAGCGCAGGTATTTGTAAACCCTTAGACCGTTTCCAAATGGTTCGCTCTTATCTGTTTGGACTCTTATTTTTTTCTTTCAAAATAGAGTAACGTTATGCTATATACAATGGTACTTTATATTAGAGTGAAAAAATGGATTAATCTACTATTTATAGAGTAAACTCATTTTTTAACTTTATTATAGAGAAGAAAATAGAGTATATGATTGGAGATGCTGACTGATATCTTATATCATACATGGTCCAGGCTAATTTCTCTTTTCACTATGGTGATCCACATTTTGGTGGTGGTATGTTAGCTGCAACTTATCTACCACAGGCACCGGTAAGTATATGTAGTGTGAGGCAGTTCCGTTATTCCTTGCAAATACATAGAACCTCCAAAATGGTAGATTATCTTTCAGTGTTATATTCGTCCATGAGATCTCAAGTCTCTTCATCTCTTTTTGCAGACATGCAATCCTCAAATGGTGGGTATGGTTCCTGGTAGAGTTCCGTTACCAGTGGAAATCACAGAAGCTGAGCCAGTCTTTGTCAATGCGAAGCAGTACCACGCAATCATGAGGAGAAGGCAGCAACGTGCCAAGCTTGAGGCTCAGAACAAACTAATCAAAGCCCGGAAGGTAATACTATTTACCAACAACAACAAACAAAAACTTCTCAGCTTGAATTGCTTTGCTCAATGTCTGGTTTCTCTTAATGCAACAGCCGTATCTTCATGAATCTCGACATGTTCATGCTCTTAAAAGGCCAAGAGGGTCGGGTGGAAGATTCCTAAACACCAAAAAACTCCTCCAAGAATCCCAACAGGCTGCTGCTGCTAAAGAACAAGCACATGACAAGTCAGTCCAACAGGAAAACAGAAAGGCAAACATGTCTGGATTCAACAAAGACCGTAGCTCAAACACCTCTGGCTCTGACATTACATCTGTTTCCGACGGTGCTGATATCTTTGGTCACACCGAGTTCCAGTTTTCAGGTTTCCCAATCGCAACTCAGACTAACCGAACTATGCTTGTCCATGGCCAGTCCAATGACATGCATGGAGGTGGGGACTTGCACCATTTCTCTGTCCGTATCTGAGACATTGGATCTTTGGTGCTGTTTTCATGTTTCCCACCAAAAGGGGAAGTCATCCTTGGCTACTACTACTAGTTCTCTTGCTTGTTGTTGTTACATGTTTTAAGTGTTTTCATTTCACTTCATGTATGTGTTAAAACATCACAAGAACAACCAAAATCTTCACTTTGAAACACACTTTTTTTTAATATTGGCGTACCATGTATCTCTTGTGTTAAACTAATGGTTTGATTGTCCTATAAACTTTCGGTCCTTATATGTAATGAAGAAGTCTCTGGATTATGCATAGGATATGATAAATAAAACAGAGATTCTGGTTCCACACCATGAATTTGTGTGAAGAGATATTAAGATTCTTGAATATTTTACAATTTAGTTGACAATGTTTGAGATATATTTACTAAAGAATATTTGATTATATGTTATCGTCTCTTAGTCTGTATACAGTTCCTTGAATTAAGAAAAGAGGTTGAAAGATTCTACTTTTGAGTCTCATTTTCTTTGACATGTTCATGAATCATGAATATTATATCAAAGCCGTCTCTATAAATTATTTCCTATTCAAGAGAGAATAAACTACTTTGATAAGGTAAGAAGAAACGTAAGATTCTGCTCCAAAACACGTTGACTTATGTCACAGACTCACTGTGTTCCTCAAAAGCCAACAATGATCATACTTTACTGGATGAAAACAAAAGACAGCATTTTTCAATTATATATATAATCACAATCAAACATGTAAGTGACTGTTTGAACCAAAAAAAAAAAACATGTCAGTGACTGATGAATTACTTATAGTAACATATTGCCAAATCAAATCTTGTCGTGTCTCTGTTTATTGATGTAAGAGTATGTCATATGCCAATTACCAAATGGAAATCTTGCAGGCCATACCGGTCTAATACCACGGTTATAGTGAACCAATCCAATTCAATCCCCAAACCGGAAATTAACATTTTTCTTTTATTTAGAAGCAACTGAATTTAACACATTCCTTATGACTGGGGACACAAAAGAGAAAGCAGACAAGCTAGACAAGAACTTTCCACATGGTTTTCTCAGCTGATACCATTATGATTTAGAGCAAAACCCGTCAATATTCTTAGCTGAAAGCCGTTTCAAGAACTCGTAGGTAGTGATCATTTTGGTTGCTAAGAATGACATTGAAACAAATCTTGGTCCCCAATCCTCTGTAACAAGCTGTCCATCCACCTTCCTTAACCAAGTTTCTAACCGTCAGTCCAATAATCGGTCCACGCTTGTTATTACTATCTTCCCCATCAAGAACCTGCAGTCTCGTCCTGAACAGCCATAACCGTTTTGGAGTCTGGTTTGATGATCATGTTCCCATTGTCTTCTCCTTTCTTACAAACATAATATCCTCTGTGCAACAGAGTAAGACGCCCACCCAACCGCATTACTCAACAGAATTGTGATGGACTGGGCCAACTAATCCAATCCAAACAATGTTCGTTGTTTTGTGGAGTAACTCAGTCCTAATGTTAGCCCACCACAATGTTCCTATTTGTAAGATCCACATATGTTGGTTCAAAACATTATCCATTTGTACGTAACCCAAAACCTGCTTCCGTATTGTAAGTTTAATCTTAACCTGTCTGTACTCTGTACAATGAAGCAGTGATGAAATGAAAGCAACGGTGGTTGAAAAGTGTACCTTAAAAACCCGAGTCAAATAAGTAGATTCACAGACTAAGGGCTTGTTCGTTTCTCCATTCAAATGATCCATTCGAATGGAGATGAGCTTTTTGTTCGTTTAGACACAAAAAATACAATTCATTCGGATGGTTCATTTGAATGATTTTCAAAATTTTAGGCTTAAATTCAAAGTCCATTCAGCTGAGCCAATTTGGAACATTTGAATAGAGATAGTTCATTCAAAATGACAAAATGTCTATTATACCTCTCATGTGTAATTCACAAATTACAAACCTAAACATAATATTATTTGGTAACAAACGAAAAATGACAAAACCCCAAATACGCGATTTCCGGCAAAAATCTAAAAATGAATTTTTCACGACAAAAACACATTTTCCCGCAAAAATTACAAAATGTGGTTTTCCGCCAAAAAACGAAAAACGTGTTTATATACCAAAATAAAAAAATGTGTTTTCACGCCAAAACTCTAAAATGCATTTTCGTGTCAAAACAGAAAACACGTTTTTCCGCCAAAATCGCAAAACGTGTTTTCCCGCTAAAAACGAAAAAACTAGTTTCCCTGCCAAAATCGTCAAACTTTTTTCCCGTCAAACCAAAAAAAAATCTTGTTTTCCTGCCAAAACTAAAAAATCTCATTTTCCACCAAAATCGAAAAATGTTTTTTCCCGTTAAAACCGAAAACCGCGTTTTCTCGCTAAAACCGAAAAATCTCGTTTTCCCGCCAAAACAAAAAAATCTCGTTTTTTCGCAAAAAATCGAAAAATTTTGTTTTCCCGCCAAAACCAAAAATTCTCATTTTCTCGCTAAAACCAAAAAATCGTATTTTTCCGCAAAAATCGAGAAACGCATTTTCCCGCCAACACCGGAAAATGTATTTTCCCGCCAAAGCCAAAAATCCCGTTTCCCCGCCAAAACCAAAAACATCTTGTGTTCCCGCAAAAATCGAAAAATATTGTTTTTCCGCCAAAACCACAAAACCGAAAATCGCGCTTTCCCGCCAAAAACCAAAAAATTCGTTTTCCCGTCAAATATGTTAAAAAATGAGTTTTTCCGCTAAAACCGCAAATACCTATTTTTTCACCAAAACCAAAAACTGAATTTTGCCGCCAAAATCAAAAAAAATTATTTTCCCGTCATTGTAAAATAATTTTATTGTAAATATATTTTAGAATGAATAATAAAATTTTGTATAGTTAAAATTGATATCAAACATATGATTAAACCAAAACATGGGTATATATGTAATTTTGTTATCAAACTCATTTGGATGATTCATCTAAATGTAGAAACAAACATAAAATCCATTTAAATGGTTCATTCAAATGATTCATCCAAATAGGGAAACAAACATAGCCAAAAATTTGAATGAATCATTTAGATGGAGCATACAAATGGACCAGCCGAATGAATTTATCTAAATGGAGAAACAAATAGGGCCTAAACAAGAACGAATCCTATATTATCCTAGTTTACCAAAGCAAAACAGAGAAAGACACAAGTTACATACCAAGGCACATGAGAAAAATGACATTGTTTCTGTTGTAACTTGTAAGCTAATTTCACATGACTTGTTCCTTTACTCTGAGCTGTTTGTTTTTTCATCTGAATGAACCATTTGGATGAAGATGAGAGTTTTGTTTGTCGCAAATCATTCAGATGGATCATTCGGATGACTTTTAAAAATTTAGACTTAATTTTAAAGTTCATTCAGATGGTTCAGATCATTTGAATGGAGATGGTTCATTCAAAATGGTATAATGTCTATTATGCCTCTAATGCAATTTACAAACTACAAACATAAATATAATATCATTTTGTCACACACTAAAACTTATAAAACCACAAAAACACATTTTTTCACCGAAGTCGCAAAAACGTGTTGTCTCACCAAAATTAAAAATATTGTTTTCCTTCCAAAAAATGTGTTATCCCGCCAAAATCAGAAAACACGTTGCCCCGCCAAAATCGCAAAATCTCGTTGTCCCGTCAAAACAAAAAAAAATATTTTCTCGTGAAAACCGAAAATAATGTTTTCCCGCCAAAACCGCAAAAAGCATGTTTTCCTGCCAAAACCAAAAATGCGTTTTCCCGCCACAATCGCAAAATCTCGCGTTCCCGTCAAAACATAAAAACATGTTTCCCGCCAAAATTGCAAAAACGTGTTTTTTTTAGTTTTTCCCGCCAAAATCGCAAAACGCGTTTTCCCGCCAAAACCAAAAAATGTGTTTTTCCCGCCAAAATCGCAAAATCTCGTGTTCCCGTCAAAACATAAAAACATGTTCCCCGCCAAAACTGCAAAAATGCTTTTTTAGGTTTTCCCGCCAAAATCGCAAAAACGCGTTTTTCCGCCATAACCGCAAAAACGCGTTTTCCCGCCAAAATCGTAAAATCTCGTTTTCCCGTTAAAAAAACACGATTTCCTGCCAAAACCGAAAAACATGTCTTCCCGCCAAAACCGTAAAAACGTGTTTTTCCGCCAAAATTGCAAAATTTAGTTTTCCCGCCGAAACAAAGAAATGCATTTTCCCGCGAAAAACGAAAATCTTGTTTTCCCGCCAAAATTGCAAAATCTAGTTTTCCCGCCAAAATCGCAACATCTAGTTTTCCCTCCAAAACCAAAAATCTCATTTTCTGCAAAAACCGCAAAAATGTGTTTTTTCCGCCCTAAAATGTGTATTCCCGCCAAAACCGCCAAAACATACTTTCTTGCCACAATTGAAAATTTGTATTTTTTCACCAAAAGCAAAAAATCTCGTTTTCCTGCCAGGATCGAAAAGTCTTGTTTTTCCGCCAAACCGAAAATGTAATTTCTCCGCTAAAACCAAAAAATCTTGTTTCCCCGCCTAAACTGCAAAAAAAACTCTTTAATTTTGAGATAATTTTAATATAAATATATTAAACTAAATAATTAAATGTAATATAGTTAAAATTAATATTATACATCTAATTAAATCAACACAATGGTATTTTGGTAATTTGTATAGAAAACTCATTTGGATGGAAATGAAAAATAAAAAAAAATAAACATAAGATCCATTGAAATGATTCATCTAAATGAGCTATATGAATAGATAAATAAACAGTCCCAAAAATTTGAATGGATCATCTTGGATAGATGATACAAATGATTCATTTGGATGGGGATGAAAAATGGCGAAACAAACAGCCTCTCTATCGTTGACCCAATCCGTATTACAAGATTATGCGGAGAAAACGGCAATCTATGAAGTGTTTTCTGTTGAAAAGGAAAAGTTGCACTCATTATCAATTTTGATAATTGATTATACGCTAGGTACACTTCAAAATTTTATTATTAATACTTTCTTTGTTTTTTAATATACAACTCACAAGCACGCACACTATTGATTCTTGAATCTGGATTGTGACATACAAACAATTACACTCACAATCTTATCTTCATATATGGTTACTTGATTAAGAAGGCACGAACTCACAATAATTCTTGCTTTCATGAGATATCTTCAATTTTTCTCATAAGAGTATAAATCCTCCACTGAGAAATGCTTAACCGTTGATGTACTAAATATTAAGGTAGCGCATCTTATAAAACATAATTCATTTACTCAATAATGGTTTATCAAGATTCATGAAGATAGGTGAATAAGATCGTGCCGTATTTAAACGTTAGTGTTTTTCTGATCTGTATTTCTCTAAGAAATGCACAATCTAATTCTTATATATAATGCATGAATGTTAAAAATCCATTTGTGTGTAGTGCCTACTACACTACAAAAGGTACACTTAACTTTTAGAAAATCAATAGTCATGTACATAAAAGATCTAAATAATTAGTTTTGGGAATTTGGAATGATAAAGCATTTAAGTATAGCTGAATAGTGAATATATGTAACATTTTATGTTTATAAATAAATTAGTTTCTGACCAAAGTGTCAACATTCTTTCTCTCCAATCAGTTTCAGTGTCTTTGTACTTTACTGTCGACACTCTCTCTCTCATCATGGTTTCCTTTTCTCTCATCCACTCCGCCACCTACTTTCCTTCCCACTCCGAACCTCACTCCTCATTCACAGTCCGATGCACCACCCCAACCACTCCCCCTCCCGCCGCTCCGCCGCAGAAGCACCGCCGCTCCGACGAGAACATCCGCGACGAGGCACGCCGCCGTCCACAACTCCAAAACCTCTCCGCACTCTACGTCCCCTTCGACCCCCCGCCCCTCTCCACCGAGTCCTACTCCCTAGACGAGATCGTCTACCGCTCCCAGTCCGGCGGCCTCCTCGACGTCCAGCACGACTTCGCCGCCCTGAAACGCTACGACGGAGCGTTCTGGCGGAACCTCTTCGACTCGCGCGTGGGTAAGACAACTTGGCCTTACGGATCAGGCGTGTGGTCCAAGAAAGAATGGGTTCTTCCAGAGATCGACGACGACGACATCGTGTCAGCCTTCGAAGGAAACTCGAACCTCTTTTGGGCCGAGAGGTTCGGGAAGCAGTACCTTCAGATGAACGATCTATGGGTGAAACACTGTGGGATCAGCCACACGGGGTCGTTTAAAGATCTTGGCATGACCGTTCTTGTTTCTCAGGTGAACTAAAAAAAATACAATTTAGATACATTATCATATATTATATTATATTAATTATATTTTATTTTGAAGTATCAAAATATTTTTTTTAATATCAAATTACCGAAAATATAAATTATCTGATTGTTTATGTGAAAAACTGAACTATCCTATTATGTTTTTCAAGAATGTTTTAAATATTTTTATATATCTAAAAAACTCAAATTATCCAATATATTTTTTAAAAAAAAAATTCAAAAACTCGAATTAGTCGAAATTATCAGAAAACCGGAACCAAACTAGAATAGAATTAGATTTTATCAGTTATTAGCTGAGTTTCAATTTTTTAATCTTACCAAACCAAAAATCAAATTATCTGAACATAATCTTAGCATGAAGGTTCTTGTTTTTTACTAAAAATAAACAAAATATAGGATAATCAATTTTAACAGTTTTTAAGATAAAATATGTTCTCATGAATTGAAACATTTTGGATGGTTCTTGTTTATCAGGTGAACCGCCTCCGTAAAATGAACAAACCAGTCGTCGGAGTCGGATGCGCCTCTACCGGAGACACATCCGCCGCACTCTCCGCTTACTGCGCCGCCGCAGGAATCCCCTCCATCGTCTTCCTACCGTCAGACAAAATCTCCACGGCTCAGCTCGTGCAACCCATCGCAAACGGAGCGTTTGTGCTAAGCCTCGACACAGACTTCGACGGGTGCATGCACCTTATCCGGGAAGTCACCGCAGAGCTCCCCATCTACCTAGCAAACTCTCTCAACAGCCTCCGTCTCGAGGGGCAAAAGACGGCGGCGATCGAGATCTTGCAGCAGTTCAACTGGGAAGTCCCTGACTGGGTCATAGTCCCAGGAGGAAACCTCGGTAACATCTACGCGTTTTACAAAGGTTTCCACATGTGTAAGGAGCTAGGGCTTGTGGATAGGATCCCTAGGCTCGTGTGTGCTCAAGCCGCTAACGCAAACCCGCTTTACTTGCATTACAAGTCAGGGTTTGATCGAGACTTTAACCCAATGAAAGCAGACACGACGTTTGCTTCTGCTATCCAGATAGGTGATCCTGTTTCTATAGATAGAGCTGTGTATGCTTTGAAGAAGTCTGATGGGATCGTTGAGGAAGCTACTGAAGAGGAGTTGATGGATGCAACGGCTCTTGCTGATTCGACCGGTATGTTTATATGTCCTCACACAGGTGTTGCGTTGACGGCTCTGATGAAGCTGAGGGAAGCTGGTGTTATAGAGGCTAATGATCGGACGGTGGTGGTGAGTACAGCTCATGGGTTGAAGTTTACGCAGAGTAAGATTGAGTATCATTCAAGGAACATACAAGAGATGGCTTGTAGGTTGGCGAACCCACCGGTTAAGGTTAAGGCAGAGTTTGGTTCAGTAATGGATGTTCTTAAGGAGTATCTTAAGAACAATGAATCCAAGTGGTGAATTAAAATATGCTTTGGTTTGTAAGTGGGTTTCTTGTGAAACAATTCTTATCTCTAGGGCATCTTTATGTCCCTATGATATTTGCTTGCTTAATTAAAGGAACTTAATGAAAAAAAAAAGTTAACAAATAAAACTGGTTGCATTGTATCACAAGTCTGGTTGCATTGTATCACAAGTTTAAAACACAAAATAGCTAGAGAAGACAAATAACACTGGTGGCATTGTATCACAAGTTTAAACACACAAAATAGCTAGACGAATAAAACTGGTTGCATTGTATCACAAGTTTAAAACACAACATAGCTAGAGAAGCAGTTCTCTAGCTAGTAAAAGTTCTAATTTGATTCTGTCACAAATAGCTAGAGAAGAGCTTTATTACTTGCAGATAAATCTTCTAACATGATGTACTAAAAACTAGGTCTGTTTACACAGATCACCTGTCTCTCACGCCACCAACAAAACCTTAACACCGACCACACAACCCCCGACCGCCACAACGACCACCTGAATACCGACCTCCAAAAGGCCAACGGCCTCTATTGCTAACAACACCAATCATTGGATATGAATCAGATTTTCTCTGCTCAGCTTTTTCACCTTGATCCTCATCACTGGATATGAAACTTGCAACAGTTTTCTCCTCAGAATCCTCATCAGAAGAAGATGATTCATCATCCTCAGAGGAACTGATCTCTGCATTGGCTGAGATCAATAGATCCACCTTTGTTACCAACATATCAAATTTCGATTCAATCCGCTCTAGACGATCAGACAATCCTTCCATCGTCTCAATCACAACGTCTTTCTTCTGCTTCTTCAGATTTGTTTTGGTTTGCAAATCACCATCTTCAGGCTCTCTCTTGACTTTCTTCAAAGGCTTCGTGGCCTTAACCTCACCAGCAGGAGCTGCTTCACCAGATTTCTTGCCCATGGAGAATACCAGAAAAGCGATTGTATAGACGAAAACCCTAGAATGCTGCTTAAATTATATACTTCTTAGGTTTCTTTTTCCGATAGATATTAGGTTAAACGTAGCAAACCGAAACTAATCCACAAATACTTAATTCTGGTTAACCCTATGATGGGCCTGGTCGTCTAATGGGATTATAACCGTTTCCTTGACCGACTATACTGTAGAATCAAGAATGATTTAGTTATGAAAATTAAAAAAGATGGGAAACAGGAAAAAAAAAATACACAGAAAAAACCGTGAACGGCAGGATTCGAACCTGCGCGGGCAAAGCCCACATGATTTCTAGTCATGCCCGATAACCACTCCGGCACGTCCACTTGTTGTAAACTTACTGCTTTAGTATTTATAATTATGCAACCCAAGCTTTCTCAAAACATACACTACGAGATTGCAAGTGTTTGAAAGTTTTAATTTTTGTTAAACGGAGGTGATCTGGGTTTTCGGCCCGACTAATCCCAAGGCCGGGAGCTACGTTCGGTGATAACCGCGACATGGCGTTAATCCTCGATTACAATCGTATTTGGGGCACATTAACCGACTCAAGGCATCTATTCTATTAATTCTCCAGCATGACCAATTGATATAAAGTTATGTCCAACTTAACGAAATCTAATTACATTTAAAAGTTACATTTATTCTATATATTTTTTAACCACCACCTTAGTTCCTTAAAAGTCGGAGACCCATATTTTTCTATTAGTGTCGACCATGCACCAGTTACAACCGTTGGTATTTATATTTGATTTACTAAAGGAGGGTAATGGGCTTACGTACTAAAATAAATGATAGGAGGCATGAAGTTAAACCACAAAGTCATGTTTAAAAAATAAAACATATAGTGTTTTTAATCTATTTTATTAATTCTCCAGCATGACAATTGATAATAGTTGTTTAAATATGTGTATTATTTATTCGGGTAAAAATTTCCAAAAAATATAATTTGAGTGTTCGGATAAAATTTGAGATACCTTTCGGGTTTTCAGATCTGATTTTGGGTAAGTTTCAGATATATTTTTTCCAGGTATATTTAGGATTTGCACGTACTTTTCGAGTTTTCAAATTCAGTTTGGATATGTCAGGTCTTTTTCGGTATCTATATACCCAAATCAACCCGAATCCGGAATAAAACTGAAATTACAAGTGTTTTACGGATATTAGAATTATATATCTGAATCGACAAGAGTTCGACAAGATCCGGGCCGAGCAGACCTGAGGATGCGGACCCAATAAGACCTGATCCGAGGATCGGATGCCTAAGCTTAATCTGAATAGATTAATATGATTAAAAATGGATTTATAATTATAAAGAAATGAGTGTATGCCGGCCAACTTTAAATTACTATTATTTTTACAGTAAATCAAATAGATTTTGATTAAGATTTATACACATATATGACTACAAAAAAATATGATTAAGAAAAAACACAAGTATTACAATTAAATATCTAGAAAAAGTCAAACAAAAAATATACATGTCTTTTTGAAAGGGCGGACTGAAGACCTGAATGTTCTCAAATATTTAAAAAAATAGTTTCATTTAAAATAAAAAATCATATAAACTTTTTAAAATACACAAAAGCAAATTTCATCAATACATAACGGGTCTATGAAAAAAACAATAGTTTAAAAATATTAAACTTTTTATTTAAATTAAAATATTAAAAATAAAATCACTGTGAAATAATTCACAAGTTTAACAGCACGTTAATAAAAAAAATCATAATACGGGTCATAATTAATTGGAGTCTTCAAAATTTTGGTCATATTTAAAATAACAAAAATAATTCATACAATAATTTTAGATAAATTTCATAAAATTCTTAAAAAAATATATTATCAAAGATAAAAATATTCATGACATAAAATTAATTTTTTCAACAAAAAATATATCCGCCCTCTGAAGGGCGGGTCAGATTTTAAAATTGTCTTTTATCAAATTTGTTACAGACGAAGAGAGAAAATATGGAAAAATGTGACAAAGAAGCTTCACATAAAGAACATCATTTTGGTAATGTCTCAACAAAGAAGACAAATCAAACTTCACAATATCAAGATTTGATGGAAATTAATAGAGAGAACAAAGATAAAAGAATGATTAACCTGTTTACAAACTCCAAACAAAATGAATTGGATTATATGCATTTTCTTTTAAACCATAACAAAAACTCGACCAACTACACATATTTACGAATTGTTAATAGAGTTTTGTATCCAACTTTTGAAGATGCTTATAATGCTCTCTTTTTTTGAACTACTATTTTTTCTTTAGGGGTTTTTTATTTCTTTATAAGCTTTCGTCCAATAATAATTTTATTTCAGTGTTCAAAATAAGAAGCCTAATCATTTTAAGAAAAAAAATACACAAGTAAAATTAGAAATAAAAATAAAAATTTGTCCAAAATACACTTATTTGATACAAAAATATATATATAATAACAAAAAAACATACGCTTAGAAATGCAATTTCAAAAAAACATATAAAACAAAACATATATCCGTAAATATGTTAAACCATTAATCTAGTTAAACCATTAAAATCAAGTTAAACCATTAATTTCCAACACATCGCTGGGCACTATACACAAGTTGCACGATATAAGGATTTAAGTAATCTATAGATATTAGTTTAGAGAAAGAAAGGCAGAGAGGTTAACCTGACATTGTAGTTTCAATTACAATTTCAAATATTACAACATATTCATCTGAATCGTGTTACAAAAAAAAAAAAACACATTCATCTACTTTAATATCCAAAATGAAAAAAGACATCTTGGCCTATTTTCTTCTTATACATACGTATCAATAGAAAAAGGAATGTACTTATGATTAGCTATGCATCATCATGTTCTTCGGTCTTAATTCTGTTAGTATTGAGTAAGCGTACTGTTTGCGTTAAATCTTGTCAAATATTCGAAAACATTTGAACTAAATATAGTTTGATAATCAGAAAACAATACTGTGTTTTCTTTTTAAGTATAAGT
Source organism: Hirschfeldia incana (assembly GCA_026261945.1). Classification (NCBI taxonomy): domain Eukaryota; kingdom Viridiplantae; phylum Streptophyta; class Magnoliopsida; order Brassicales; family Brassicaceae; genus Hirschfeldia; species Hirschfeldia incana. The sequence goes on along the minus strand of JABCMI010000133.1, from coordinate 41,967 downwards.
TTATAAGACGTGCAAAATATAGATATAGCAAATTAATTTTTACAAAAGATGAAAATGCTAAAATTAGTTAAATACTTGAAAAATATTAACATAATCATACTTTTAACATACAATTTTTTTATGTAAAAGGATATATATCATCTATCACCATATATTTTGTAGAAGACTAAAGCATAGAATAGTCTGTTGCATTTTAGTTAATGAATCAGCGCATACTCATTTGATTTGAACCGATGCTTTTATTAACAAGCTGGATTGCACCAGCAACTCCACATTCTAAAGATAAATTGAGCGTTGTGAATTGTGATATTAAAATTCCCCTTTTCGTTTGTTTGTTCAAAAGACAGTTGAGTTGTTTGAGAAAAAACCTTTCAAAAATAGCAAAATATACAAAACCACTCAAAGCTTCATCATTCACTATACAAATTCTGTTTCTGTTATCGTTCATTGTTACTTCTCAGAAGTTGCAGAGCCAAACGAAAGAAAACAAACACAATCGATTCTGGTTTTAGATGTAAGTGATATATTAACAAGTGTTATGGTTTACTTATTAAGAAACAGGTTATTCACGTTTCTTGAGAAGAAAGTCTAATAACATGTCTGCAAGAAGAGTAGACAATGGCTTGATCACGGCCATCGCCGTTGATAAAGACAAGAACAGCCAACACGCCTTGAAATGGGCACTTGAGAACATTGCTGCCGATTCTACACATTGTGTCCTTCTCCACGTCAAACCTAAAGGCATCTTTTGCTCTTTACCTCCCATCATATCAAAAAAAAATGTCACAAGAGTACTCTAATTTAGGTCTTTGTTTTGCAGAAGGAAACATAGGACCACATTTACAACGTGACAATCAAGAGGAGGAGCATCGATTCTTTCTTCCTTTCAAAGGATTCTGCGCTCGAAAAGGAGTAAGTAATTGATCATTTCTCAATCTTCTTATTGGAACAAATCACTTTATGATTCATTACTTATAATAAAATGGCCTCTCAGATTATGGGCAAGGAGGTTGTGCTTCGAGATAGTGACATCCCCAATGCTATTATGAACTACATCACCAGGAACTCCATTTCAAACCTTGTTGTTGGCTCATCTTCTCACAAATCCTTTTTCAAGTATATTTCTTTTTTTTCTCTCTTGATTCCAAACTCAACTTTGGTGTGTATGATCAAATAACATTGGTTCAACTCTGTGATCAGGAAGTTTAAGAGTCCAGACGTGTCCACCACGTTACTTAAAACAGCTCCAGAGACTTGTTCAGTCTTTGTTGTGTCAAAAGCTAAGCTATTAAAAAGCAAATCCGCAAGACTAACTCCAAGACATCATCAGAGACAACAAGATCTCTCTTCTTTGTTGTACAATTTCGATTCAACGAGCTCCAGTGATTCAGAGAGGTAACATCTCAACTTTCCTCCAACCATTATCTTTTTTTTTGGACAACTCTTCCAACCATTATCTAACCATGGTTCTTGTTTCAACAAGATTTTAGTAAATACGCTTCCGTTTCATATTACATTTCGTTCTAGATTTTTTCACACAAATTAAGAAAATCATTAAAATTACTATTCACTTCTAATTAATATTTTATTTTATTTGATTATGTTAATTTCTGAGTTAAAAAAATAAAGATAAAATCGGAAAAACTATCAAATAAATACACTTAAAACATAAAACAGAAAAAAAATAAACTCTAAAATGATAATTAATATGTACGCAGAGAGTAATATTTTTTTTTTAATTTACATTTGATAGGGGATCATCTATATCTGTATCTGCTCAATACAACAACTCCAGTGCATATTCCTCTCAATCCTATTCACCTCGAATCTCGCCACCACAATCTCTGAGTGAGTTTTCTCGGCCAGACACTGACAATAGCAGTTATGGTATGGTATCAGCCGTAACTTCTTACACCATCTCTGAAAGTTCCAGTTCCACTACCAAAGGAAGCTCCACCTCCTCTATATCCATGGTCAGTATTATTAAATTCAAGTAGACATTCTGTCCTTCTTCAGTTTCTTACTATTATATTTAACATGGTGTATGTTCAGAATCAACACCTTGAATCAGAGGAAGCATTAGAGATGCTTAGAGCATTGTCTGAGGAGAAGCAGGAAAGACATTCAGACATCCAAACAGATGAAATCTCAAAGCAGTTAGCAAAAATGGAGAGCCAGAGGAGAAGATTACTTGAGTTGCAAGCCAAGTTGGGGAAGCAAAAGATGACCAATAACGTCTCTTACAGACGTTACAGTGCCAAAGATGTTGAAGAAGCAACAAATGGTTTTTCAGATACTCTAAAGATTGGAGAAGGAGGGTATGGACCTGTGTACAAGGCTAACCTAGACTACACTTCTGTTGCCGTTAAAATCTTGAAGTCTGGTATCACACAGGGCCTGAAGCAGTTCCAACAAGAGGTTGAGGTTCTGAGCAGCATGAGGCACCCTAACATGGTGATCCTCCTCGGCGCGTGTCCTGACTATGGTTGTCTTGTTTATGAGTACATGGAGAATGGAACACTTGAGGACCGTCTCTTCTGCAGAGACAATACACCTCCGCTTTCGTGGAGAGCAAGGTTCAGAATCGCTGCTGAGATTGCCACAGGGCTTCTTTTCCTCCACAGTGCAAAACCTGAACCACTAGTCCATCGTGATCTGAAGCCAGCAAATATTCTGCTTGACAGACACTTCACTAGCAAGATAAGTGATGTTGGGCTAGCTCGCCTAGTACCTCCCTGTGGTGCTAATAGCATCAGTAACTATCATATAACCACTGCAGCTGGTACATTTTGTTACATAGACCCTGAGTATCAGCAAACCGGGATGCTTGGAGTTAAGTCAGACTTGTATTCTTTTGGTGTGGTGCTTCTTCAAATCATAACAGCTAGGCCAGCAATGGGGTTAGGTCATAGAGTAGAGACGGCGATTGAGAATAACAAGCTAAGTGAAGTCTTGGATCCAAAGGTATCAGAATGGCCTGAAGAAGAGACTTTAGAGTTGGCTAAATTGGCGTTGCAGTGCTGTGAGATGAGGAAAAAGGATAGACCTGATCTTGCTTCAGTGCTGTTACCGGCTCTGAAGAGGCTTAGAGAGTTTGCAAGTGAGGAGAATGAACCTATTCAGGACAGAACATGTAACCATGTTTGTGTCATGAAGAAGAGGATGAAATGAGAAAATCCTATTTGAGTATTGATAGAAAATACATGGAATTTGGACGTAGATTAACAAGAAACTGACTTGGAGAGTGCCTGAGATTATTCAAGAAGATCGTGCTCATTTGAAGATGCGTAGTCATTCGTTACAAAAAAGAAGTAGACAACCAAGATCACAGAGAAGGCAGTACAAAGGCAACCGTTTGTCTTTTATGAGTTGTGCTGTGCTCCATCCAAAGTTAAGTGGGGTGATCTCCCATAGCGTGTTGTTAACTTAGTACATTGTATATGAAACATCTTTATTAGTTTGGTCATGTTAAGTGAAACCCCTTATAGTTTGTTTATTACTGAAAGATGGTTTTACAGGAACATGATCTTATGTAACAGAACATATTTTCTAAGCAACTGCAAACACTGCAATCTTAAGACATTTACAAGAAACATTTTAACTTTGATAGGAGGCCATCGCTTGTTTCACATCAAGTGTAAAAGAAATAGCTCTCAACAGCAACACAGCAGCCAATATCCAGACTCTTAAGAGCTTAGTACACAATTAACAGAGAAACAACACTTTGTGACTGATCCCACATCATATGGGGGAGATGCTCAAGAGAAAAAGAACCAGAGGAACATAACTACACAATATTTGAGAATCAAGTCTCAAATCATACTCTTTGCATTGCATTTGCATTATCAAGACAGTGAACCATAGGGACCAACAAGACATGATCTCAAATATGACCAAAACTATTGAGAATATGACCAAATTAGATTATAAAAATACTACAAAAAGTTCCATTTCAAGTCTGATACAACACATAGATCAATAAAGCAATAGCAAAGAACAGTAATTTATCAAAAAAACGACAACCAAGAATCAATACACTCATGGCAAATGAATATTACCATTTCATCAGTATATAAAACAAAAAAGTTTTGCAGATTTATTCATCAAATGACATACAGACTCATACACCTTTATAAGGACCCAACGAAAAAGTTTTCTTCTTTATGATTCCATAAGACATATGAAAAACCTAATCAAATCTATCAAAAAATTTCAAACAACGAGACTAATCTTCCAATTAGACTCTTTCATCATATGGGCACATACCGCTTCACAACCTGCTTCCCAGCAACCACAGCACCAGCCGCCAACCCACCAAGAGCCCCCGCCACCGCCGCAGATCTCACCCCACGCGCCGCCCTAAAAACCGCCCCCGTCCCAAGCCCCGCCACAACACTCGTCCACACATCATCCCTATCCAACGCAGCCACAACACCACTCTCGATCCCTGCGTACATCAACCCGATGATCCCGATCCTGTTCCCCCACGTGCGGCCCGCGTGACCAGACGAGTTCAAGATCCTGTTGATCTTGAGCTTGGTCGTGTCGCCGGATTCGAAGTTCTTGACGCCGGAGAAGACTCCGACGGCGGCGCCGGAGACTGAGCCGCCGAGGTAGGCGGTTCCGGTGTAGAAGGTGAGATTCTCTCCCCAGGTGCGGCGCTGCTTGAGGGACTCCTCGGCGAAGAGGTACTCAGGGGAGGTGGGGAGCTTGTAGAGGTACTGGGATTTGATCGGGACCTCGAAGTTTTGGTAAGGGTTGTAGAGGCGCGTGCTGTTGTTTTCGTCTGATTCTTGATCGGATCTGTTGTTGTTGCTCGCCGCCATCGGAGAGATTAGGGTTTTCGATGGTCGCAGGAGAGAGAGAAGGAGAGGCGACCGAGAAATGGGTGATGTAGAGCTGCTCTCTCTCCGACGTTGCGCAAAATGAGAAATGAAAATTAAATTTGTTGTCTTTAGGGTTTTTATGACTTTTTTTAGGGAAACTACTTCGTTAGTTCTGTCTGAAAGACCAGAAGATTCGTTCCACTTGTTGTCTAGATTCGTTTAATATTCGTTGTAATTCGAATTTTACCTTATAGTTTTTCGTTTGAATCGATTAAATCCAATTTTGTTTATGTGGCCGTGGCTTTCGCTTGGCACAAGCTTTTTGATGGTTTACATTTTGACCCCAGAATTTTTATTGTATACAAATTTAACCAATTAATAAATACCGTTCACTGTCTAGAAACTGGCGAATGTTACGGCGTGACCGGACGTCGTTTGAATCCGACTATACACCGATTTGTTACGTATCGGCAAGGAGGGAGCACGAGATTAAAGACAGAGATAGGATAAGTGGCGTAAGTTAAGTGTTGCTCCTGGTACTCAATGCTCAAAGGATAAGGCAAGGGCGATTAAAGTCAAAGAGGAAGGCGTCACTCTGGCTTCAGTTTCTACCTCTACTCCACCTGACTTCTAATTGTAACTCTTGTTCTTCTTCTTCAGCAGGCACCAGCTACTTCCCTTCCACGCAGTACGTCTTCGGTTTGTCTTTCATTTTATCTTCAGTTTCTTGTGCAGTCATCTATTAATGCATGCATTGGTTAGACTTCTGATGAGTTGCTAATTTTGGTATGATGGGATGATATTTGAAGCTCTCTCGGCTTTAGAAGATGCAAATGCTTCTGATGTTGGTTTCATTTTCAGCTTCATCGAGGTTAGGCAAGTTTCGTTGCACTATTTGGCAATGATCAAAAGACAGAACCTCACTGTGCCTCTATGAAGAAACCTTATAGTTATACTTAAGTTGGGGTCACTCTCTATTATTCTTTTTAACCCTAGTGGCTGCAACCTTTCCTAATGTACCTTGTTGTTTACTGTGGAAAGAGCATAGCCAAGGCATGGAGTGCCACCAAACTTCAGAAGAGTCCTTAGTTCAAGACTGAGGAGGCTTGCAGCTCAGGGAAAACTTTCAAAGGTTAGCATCTCAAAACCTGTAAGTCTTGAACCTCACCTTTATTTCTTCTGTGTCACATTTGAAGCATCTCCTCCATATCTCTCTTTTTTTTTTTCTCTTTTAACCTGTGTCTTTTACTCTCAACAATTACTGAACTTCTATAAGCTACCAGATAGATCAGAAACAACAGTAAGAACAACACTTGCCCCAAAACTTAGAGGACAAATGTAAAACCCCGGCAGACAAACAATCCTACCCCCTCAGTTTCACAAGAGATAATAGACGAAGCTCCAAATAACCGCTGCGTGTAAAGTTGTGGAGGCAGAGAATAAAATGTACTTTTTCCAAAGTAGCAGCGGAGGAGTTGGAGAAGACGACTAAACTTGCGGAAGAAACAGATATTCTGCTGGAGTTAGCTAAAGAGATACATGAATGTAAAAACCTGAGACTTACCCCATATTATCTCATATTTCATTCACGTTATGAAACATTATCGTAGCTTATGGGGTTTTATTGTTTCTTAACCTTGTGCTGTTTATATGTTCTTTTGCAGGTTATCCTGGCGAGGTTGTGGTCCTGGCTTGAGTCTATGAAACATTATCTTTGCTTATCAGTCTCCTTAGGTGACAAAACTCAGTGATTTTGATGACTTTCTTCTGCTAGCCAGCTAGTACACACACACAAGGGCGTGTTAATATATACAGAAAAAGCACAGCCAAGGCATGAAAAGCACAGCCAAGGCATGAAGTGTGTGTACTAGCCAGAGCCTCGCCTCTTAAATTATAGGGGTCCAAATGATTAAAATAGACAACAATTTTATATATTTAAAATATTGAATTTTATTTAAAAAACTCATATTAGTTACATATTTACATATTAATTACAATCTGAGTCATGTTAATAAAAACATATGTTTCATTTCTCTTATTTACATATTTATGCATGTTTGTTAGAAAAATATTGATGTAGGAAACAATTTTTTGTTTACAAATTTACTAACATCAATTATTTAAAATTTGATTATTATTTAATTATATGCTTATAATTATATAACATCAGTTGGTAACACTTTGATTACTATTTAATTCCATTTTATAAAGAAAATGATAATACAGCTATATGGTCTTTCAAGTATTACATGGTTTGCTCTCTCTTGTAAGAAATCAAATATTTAGTGTATATAGTTCTCTCCATATTACTTGTCTATATTTCTAAAAGGATTGTGTTCAACCATCACCCATGAGGGATATATTGTACTTTCATAAAATTGATTTCCACCAAAGTAAGTTTGTCTAGATATATGATGATGTTGGTGATGCAATAGAATTAGCCTTCAGAAAAGATCGAGAAAAATGAAAAAATGAGTTCGAAACTATACCCAAGATCCTCTAGACTAGTATGGAGGCTTCAATTATTTTAGAGATATAATATGTTCTTTTCTTGTGCACAAGATGTAATTTATTCTTAGTTTGTTATATCAGCTGGTCATATAAATTTTGTTTTTCCATAGAGTTTGGACCGAGAGAACCAAAAATCAAGTTCAAAGAACTGTAAATAACAAATTTGTCTTGTTCACCTATCTCCAGATGTTTATTGCCACAACTAAGGATGGGCTCAAACTATGACAGAGGAAAATTCTCTTTACTGCATTCAAAAAACCAAGATATCTTATTAAATTGATTAAAATATATTATAAATAATGAAAATCTGTTAGATAAATAATTAACAAGGAAAGTTTACTAAGTTTTACTAAAATTCTATTTGTTACTAAAATTATTTAATTTTACTTAATGTTTACTAAATATTATTATTTTTCTAATTTATAATTTTATGTATAAATTTTATAATATAAAAAATTAATACATATAAATCTATACTATATTTTACTCTTAACAACTAACTAAAAATATAACACAAAGTTAGTAGTTTACAAAAGGGTTTTTAGTAATTAAAACCCTCAACTAAAGATTTGTCGTAAATTAAACCCCCAATTATTTATGTTGTGATTAAACCCCTCAACTTCTGTTCCGTTAACACGAAGAACCCTATCTTTAAGTTGTCGTGATTTATCGACGGAAACTGTTAAATGAGAACGCCGTTTCAGTTAAGAGAGAAAACAACAAGTATTTCTACCCGAACCACACACAGTTTGATTAAAACAGCAAAGCATTCATAACCTTGGCCCAGAAAGATATTAACCGAAGAAAAAAAAAGCAGAAATCCCAATCTCTTTCGACACCTTCAATTTCGACGAACCCTAATTTTTAATCTTTGAGAATTCTCTTGTCCAGACATGATTTCGTTGTCGATTGAGACTGATAAGCAGAAATATTGTGCAAGTAAATATCTTCATAGGACGACTCGATTTTACTCTGAACAGCTGAAACTCTAACTTTTCGATTTGGGAATTTTCGATTTGGGGATTTTGAGTTTTGTTGCTCTCTGTGTCGTCTGGAAGAAAGACGTGATGTTTTTTTTCTCTTAACTGAAACGCAGCGTTCTAGGTTAACAGTTTCCATCCATAAATTACGACAACTTAAACGGAGGGTTCTTCGTGTTAACAGAACATAAGTTGAGGGGTTTAATCACAACATAAATAGTTGGGGGTTTAATTTACGACAAATCTTTAGTTGGGGGTTTTAATTACTAAAAACCCTTTACAAAATGCCTTTACTAAAAGTTTCTATTTTCACTTTACTTAAAAATATTTTTTTTTGAAAAAAAGAATTTTTTGGTTCTATTATATTTTATTTCAAATAACATAAATTATCCATAAGAGTATAATGTAGATTTTCATATGTATCTGCTTTTAAAAAGGAAATATCCATAATATTTTAATTTTATTGTATATATATATATATATATATATATATATATCTGTTTTACAAGATTAAACAATATTTATAAAAAAATATTAGATCAATGATATGAGAAATATTAAAAAGAAAAAAATGTGTTAAAGTATATAAGTGCTCATATAAATTATATATTAATCATTTGATCACCTGGTCCGGTCAAGTTTTATGTTATATGTAACTTTAAAATAAATAAACCATTCAAGATTAATATATTTTTTTTGACTGTAACACTTTAATTTAGTTTTAAAAATAACATATACGAATTTCCCAAATCTACATATAATTCTATTAAGAAAAAATGAACTAAATGTAAATAACATAATTACTTTGCTTTATTTGTTTTGAATCCAAAACAATTATGATTTAACTTCGATGGAAAAATGCAATGTTGAAAAATTAACAAAAGAGTGAAAGTTTCACAAAAAAAAAAACAAAAGAGTGAAAATGTTGTTAATAATGAAAAGTTTGAGGGCAGATCGGAAAATAACATCTCAAAAGTTGTTTTCGTTTTCAAACCTAAAAAAAAAGTAGATGGTGGAAGGTATATAAAGCAGAAACAGTTAACTTTCTTCTTCAACTCCACGGCGCAGATCCGAGGAGTTTCTGTTGAACATTTCTTCTCTCTCTCTCTCAAGATCTCTCTTCTTCACTTTTGTAACAGCAGGTTTGATTCAATCTCTCTGTGTGTTCTTCGTTTGTTTTGGATTCTCGTTATGCCTTATAGGTTCTGATGCTGGCTTTGTTTCGTTGTTCATTTCATCCTACGCAATAATGCTGATTCCTTAGAGATCTAGTTTTTTTTTTACAATGCAGATTTAGATTCAGTATTGGTTTCATTTGTTGTAATATCTCAGACAACGAGTTTGATTATAAACTGAATGTTTTTTTTTTCTGTGGTGATTCTTGAAATCTGTTTTTTTTGTGTCTTACGATGTCGTTTTGGTTTGTGTTATGTTTATCTTCAGTTATGGCAGGAATGGCGTCAGAAGGAACCCAGTATGATCCTCGTCAGTTTGATTCTAAGATGAATGCCATGTATGTTCATTTTACTATTTGAATCACTCTATTAGCTTATCAAGAACTGAGCTCTATGATCATTTTTGCAGACTCGGTGAGGAAGGAGAAGGAACTTTCTACACCACTATTGATGAAGTCTGTGATAGCTTTGATGCTATGGAGCTCAGGTCTGATCTCCTCAGAGGCATCTACGCCTATGGTTAGTTGTTACCGAACACATCTTTTATTCTTCATTGTATACTTTAGGTTCTATCTTTCTTTTAGTTACTTCAAAGCTTATTGTCACTCTTACACAATGTTCAAAAAATGGCTAGTCATGTAGAGGACCATCGACTAGTCTAGTCGGATTATTTGGGGATTAGTCACTAACAAATTATAGATTTTTTTTTGTATATTTTACATTTACATTAGATATTTTGGTTTTTTGGTTTAATTATAAAATTGTTTTTATGAATTATAAAAATCACATCTACAAAAAAATTAAATTATACAAATTTATATAGATTTGCACTAACATTATTGTTTAATTTAACAGATTTAGACTAATTTTAATTTATTTAAAATGGTTTAGACTGATTTAAGGAATTTTAAGAAAGTATTTCAGTAATACAGTTTGCTATAAAGTTCTGTGATCTAAGTGTTAATTTGATTACAGGTTTTGAGAAGCCTTCTGCTATCCAACAGAGAGGGATCATTCCATTCTGCAAGGGTCTTGATGTGATCCAGCAAGCTCAATCCGGAACCGGAAAGACCGCTACCTTCTGCTCCGGCGTCCTACAGCAGCTTGACTACACTCTTCTCCAGTGCCAAGCTCTTGTTCTTGCCCCCACCAGAGAGCTCGCTCAGCAGATCGAAAAGGTCATGAGGGCTCTTGGTGACTACCTCGGTGTCAAGGTCCACGCCTGTGTCGGTGGAACAAGTGTCCGTGAGGATCAACGCATTCTCCAGTCTGGTGTCCACGTCGTTGTCGGAACACCAGGCCGTGTCTTTGACATGTTGCGTAGACAGTCTCTCCGCGCTGATGCCATCAAGATGTTTGTTCTTGATGAAGCTGATGAGATGCTCTCTCGTGGTTTCAAGGATCAGATTTACGATATCTTCCAGCTTCTCCCTTCCAAGGTCCAGGTCGGTGTCTTCTCCGCCACGATGCCGCCTGAGGCTCTTGAGATCACGAGGAAGTTCATGAACAAACCGGTCAGGATCCTTGTGAAGCGTGACGAGCTGACTCTTGAAGGTATCAAGCAGTTCTACGCTAATGTTGAGAAGGAAGAGTGGAAGCTAGAGACGCTTTGTGATCTCTACGAGACGCTGGCCATCACGCAGAGTGTTATCTTTGTGAACACTAGGCGAAAGGTTGATTGGTTGACTGACAAAATGAGGGGCCGTGACCATACTGTTTCGGCTACGCATGGAGATATGGATCAGAACACGAGAGACATTATCATGCGTGAGTTCAGGTCTGGTTCTTCGCGTGTGCTGATTACCACTGACCTTCTCGCACGTGGTATCGATGTTCAGCAAGTTTCTCTGGTGATTAACTTTGATTTGCCGACTCAGCCGGAGAACTACCTTCACCGTATTGGAAGAAGTGGAAGGTTTGGGAGGAAGGGAGTGGCGATCAACTTCATGACGACTGATGATGAGAGGATGATGTCTGATATTCAGAAGTTTTACAATGTGGTTGTTGAGGAGTTGCCTAGCAATGTTGCTGATCTTCTCTGAGTTCTTTTTTTCGCAGAGCATGGTAACTTCTTTCTTTCCTTTTTTTTTACGGAGAAACTGCTGAATTTTACCACCCTTTTACTGCAGTTTTTTACTATGTTTTGTTTCCAGCTTACTTTAGAATTTTTGGCAAAATGAGAGGAGAACTCATCTCATGACTTTGTTTTGTTCTTGTTAACGTGATTCCCAAGGTTTATCTATTTTCTAAAGCAAAATTTTGTTTAATTTTGTATGTTGGAGTTTGGGTGTATGATTTGGTTAAGGTAAATTAAAAATAATAATATTAACTCTCGAATTCATGAATGAAGAAGCACCGGCCATGTGTAAATTCAGTGGACATGAGTTGAGAAGATCTTACAAAATTTTCTTAGAAAGTATAAACTTACAGACACTATACTAGGTAGTCCAGTAATTATTCTCTTAATAATGATTTTTAATTAATCTGTAAACAAACATATACTCCCTCTGTTTCTGTCTCTGAATAAGTGTCATTCTGACATTATTCACGCAGATTAAGAAATCATTTAATTTTGCATGTTTTCCATATAAAAACACTATTACCCATACACTTACTCCTATTTCAACCAATAGAAAAATAATCTGCATAATAAAATCAATAAATTCTGCATCGAAAACCTAAAACGACATTTATTTTGCAACAAAAAAATTCCTCTACAATGGCACTTATTAAGAAACGGAGGGAGTACAACAAATCTTATCTAGAAAAATGTACCATTACCATTGGATTAATAATAAAGTGCTTGAGGTTTTTTAATTGTAATTACTGGACTAAAATACTTGATCTCCCTACTATATATATAACATGCCAAAAGTGTTATCACTCATAAGTTTACAAGAGACAAAAAGCAGAGAGCAACTCTCATTTTCTTTCTTTCTAAAAGTAGAGTCAATTTCTTGAGGTGAGGTTGTTTTGCAACTTGCAAGTGAAGATGTTCAAATCCAAGTCATGCAGAGAAGAGATGAGATGTAGCAGTATGGCCTACAAGTACCATTCCTTAACTAATGATGCAACACCAGAAGCAGAAGCAGCACCTAGCCCAACATACCAGCAGCTTCCAGTGATGCTGAGATCTTACAGCACATCAACTTATAGTCCACACAAGAATCCAACAACGGTTAGAGACAATCCCAACAGTAAATCGAAGAGAAGCAATAGTAAGGCGAAGAAAGTGTTAAAGGAGGCAGAGATTCAGAGGAAGAAGAGAGTAGCTGCTTATAACGTGTATGGTGTTGAAGGGAAAGTGAAGGGATCTATAACAAAGAGCTTCAAATGGTTCAAGAAGACTTGTTCAGATGCTGCCTATGGTTTGCTGTGATCTGATAGGAGAGATATTCATCAAGGATGACATGACATGCAACTCTCATGTCCTCTCAGGGCGCAACTTTCCATATGACATACACAACTCTCATGTCTAATGTAAGACAAAACAGTACAATTATTACTTCAGTTGAATAATTTCTTCTTTTCTTTTTAACTATTTACAAGGAAAAATTTAACATTCACCCTCGCAATATGCTGAAACACGAGAAGCTGTGCTAACACTTCAAATCCCATTGAGAGAAAGATCTAACTTTTCAGTACAAAACAAGAGACATACACAGTACATTGTAAAAAATAATCAAATGAGGACTAAAAATGTTTAACTCTATCGTCTCCTTGATCTCACCATTTATGAGTTTGCATTCCTCTGGAATCACTTATTCAGTGTTTTTTTATCTTTTGTTATTTGAGATTAAAAATGTTTAACTGGTACACCAATGCCAAGGTGAGTGTTCATGCTGGCGTATCTAGCAGTTCCACTCAAGTTTTTGTTTTCCCTGTGAAACACAAGATATTAGGATTGTAGTTGCTAAGCTGATACATCTTATACTACAATCATCGAAAGTGTTGCTAAGCCTAGCAATTCACTATTGCAGATTCCCAAAAACTGGAAAACATAAGCAAAGTAATTCACTTTATAAATAGACTAATCTATTTTTCTTTTTCATAACCCTATTTTCATTTCAAAATAGAATACCATTAAAGCAAAACTAAACTCTATTACAGAGACCAAACAGGTGTGCGCCTGTCAGATTCTGTTCTCCATGACGTGAGTTATACGTTATTGAAGCGGATCTTTTTTTTTGTCACAGACTAAATAGATTTTGAGACAAAACGAAGCCTAATTAATTGTGACAAAACGACGCCTGATACGAGTTTTCTCTTGTAAGCCCAAATAGATTTTGGGATTAGGCCCATTTAAAAAAAATTGGTAATACCCAAACGTTTTCCCTTTTCTTCTTCCCGTTCAAAAAAAAAAGGAAGAGTTAATTGCACTCCAAGGAATAGGTGACATTTTCCTTTTTTTTTTTCTTCTCAGACAAAGGAAAAAGGAAAGTGAAAACCCTATAAAAAGAAGATTATAGCGATGAAGGTTTCATCAAAACCTCAAAAAAGTTGAAGATGGGTGATGCAAAGATAGTTAAAGGAGTGAATTGCCCGACAGCGCGATGGATATATCGAGGGATGTGCATGTTAGCATCTGTGAGCTGGTTAATTATGCTCGCTCTGGAACTCTTATGGCCGGAGTTTTCTTCTTCGTTGTCGCAACCGAAACAGAAAGACGGTACGTTGGTGCTCTGTTCAGCACTGTTTTTGGTTTATGAGGTTGTGGTGGTGGTGAGGTCGTTCTACCTCCCGGTTCCAACATCTTCTGATCTACAAGGAGGCGGCAGACTACTATTGTCTCTTTTCCTTGCATGTATGACGGTATCTATGTGCGGTTTTTCGAATCGTGGTTCTGTAGAAGAGACTATCGTTGGGTTTTTGTTTATGTCAGGCCTTTTGTCCGCCTTTCTACTCGAGGGGACAGTCAATGATGTGTGCGTCCAACATGTTGTCTACACCTGTTTTGTATTGGCTTTGATTGGGTACTTGGGTTTGCAGCGACCTGTTTGGCCGGCTTATGTTTTCGTAGCTGCCTTGGTCATTGTCAATGTATTTCTTTTCTACGGTGTACTTCGTCTTGATCTCCCGGAGCCACCAGAGCTGGAAGAGGAGGACTACAAGGATTCTCCGGTCTGAATCATTTCAGTTCAGGGGTTTGATTTAATTGCTTTCTGTCTGTCATGTAATAAGATTCTTTTCTAATTCTTTGGTATATAACTACTGGTTTCCATACAAAGAAACTCTCGACTAAAAGTATCATAAGCTCCAAAAGTAAATAAAAGCAAAAGGATTACCACTTTCACCAAAATAATTTTCCAAGAGATGTTAAGATTTGCGCTCATTACTTTTCAACGGTTAATGATAGGCATCTTCTCAATGTACTTGCTTAATATAAAAGTTAATAATTGACAACCGAATCGTATTGTATACAAAGATGTATGGTGCATATATACATACACGAACTTCACATTTTCTTCATACAAATAACATTCAAATCTAATTCAGGTAGACAAAAGTTAAAAAAAAGGATGAATATACAGCGGTGATGTGAAATACAGCGGCAGTTACTACGTTGTCCAGGCGAACAGGGGCATTCCTGTAAAACTCTCAGAGTCTAGATAAGGGTTGCTTACTGAAAGAACCTCTACGTCGAGATGGACGTCAAAGCCATAAAGAATTGAAATATGACACAGTATGCAACTCTTATGTCTACGTCTGTACCATTTCTTTGTGTGCTTAACTGCTAACCCTTCAACTTTAGAGTACCAAACGAGACAAAAAAAAAACAGCAAGTGAAAAAAAATGACTAAAAAGGTTAAAGTCTTTTTTACTCGCTTATCTTTCACCCTCTTTTGAGTTTGTATTCCTCTGGAATCACTTCTTCAGAGTATTTTCTTTTATCTTTTTGTTTTTTCGAGAGTTGCTTACAAGCACAAGCAAAAGTCTCCTCCCTGTAAAACATTGGGGAGGGCCTAAGAAAGATTTTCTGTCTTTAAATTTACACATGCTCCCGAGTTTAACGATCATTCACTGGTCATTGGTACCCAGCGACTAAAAGCGCAAACTCTCGATCCCTTTAAGATTGGACTCATAGTTCTTCATGATTGAAGAAGTATTCCCCCTTGATGGAGATGATATCTTGTTGTTCTCAGATGAGACGATAGGCGAGCTTCGACCACCATGAATCTTTGGGTTGGAGCTTGTTCCAGCTTCAATGATTTGAGGGTTTGATGGCACAGAGTCAGTTCCAGGAACTGCAGCCTCGCGACTACTGGAGACAGCAGCACGTCTTGATGACCCAGTTGCTCGGAGAAAGCTCGAGCTAGATAACTGTCCACAAGCAAAACCCACTAATCACCATTTATATATAAGTTAACCAACCATGTTTTGTAGAGAAATAAATAAACAAAATTCAGCTAACAATTAGAGTGTATACATACAACTCGACTTACAGAACCTTTGTTCAAAACCGGAACTAGAATAGGAGGAACTTTATGTACTCACCATTACATCTTTAGATATTGCAGGATCACTTGAAACTGGTGCTTTTTGTTTGGCTAAGTTGCCTGAATTAAAAATTTGTCCAGAAGTTCGCCTAGGGTTTCCTGATGGCCAGCCAGAAGGTCTAGCTTCCTCGCCACCTGGAGTGGAATCAAAATAACATATCAAATGGGAATCATATTCCTGTATAAATGGAACGAAACTACTCAAAAATCAAAATAGATGGAACAACCTGATGGCCTCTCAGCACTAGCAATAGCAGGGGGAAGACCAGAGCTTTGCCCAACTCCAGGGACCTGTAAGAAAGTACATACATCAGCAGAAATTAAGTAGAAAGATGAAATCCTAAAAGAAAGAAAAAATGATTCTGACATTGGGACGGGGAGGAGTAGACATCTGTGATTGCTGATACTTCAAGATTGTCCAATCAAATACATAATCAAACTGGAAGCCTAATATATGAGCAGAGGACGCAAATTTAAACCAACATGTTAATTAACTGATTCAAGTTATACTAGAATTATCAGAAAGTGATGAGGGCACCAGACCTTCGCGAATAAACAGGTCACGGAAAAGCCGTTTCAGGTAGGCATAGTCTGGCTTGTCATCGAATCTCAAGGAACGGCAATAATGGAAGTAAGAAGCAAATTCAGATGGATATCCTCGGCATAGAGACTAAAATCAGAAAAGAATATTTAATCAGGTATTAGACCACAGGTATCACCAACATAGGCTTTGGGTGACAACTATACCTCAATAGATGTCGATACTTTCTTTTCACTAATTCTCTCATACTTTTGCTTCTTATTACCAGCTTTCAGTCCTTGCCAAGGAAGACTGCATTCAATTGGGAAAGTAAGCCAAACAACATCTCAACATGGAATGTAAGAGGGATACATTCATACGAACCTTCCTTTCAAGAAGTACATGAGAACAAATCCAAGTGACTCCAAATCATCTCTACGACTTTGTTCTGTAATACAAATGGCCATTGCTATTCATAGTCACGTTTTTAAAATAATTAGAAAGTTAGAAACTAAATGAAGTGGTATACCAATGCCAAGGTGAGTGTTCATGCTGGCGTATCTAGCAGTCCCAGTCAAGTTTTTGTTTTCCCTGTGAGACACAAGATATGATTATAGTTACTAAGCTGATACATCATATACTGAAATCATCGAAAGTGTTGCTACTTCCTAGCAATGCGTCAAAATGATTTTCTCATATGCCAATGCGGCTTCACAAAAGCTGGAAATTAAATTAAATATTCCGAGTAAGAGGCAATACAAGACCTTATTCCAAGTGAAAGAAGTCAAAGAACACCTAGAAAAACTCTTGTTTTGTATATGAACATTTATACCCACTAAAACAAGGGTGAAGCAACAATGTTACTCAAAAACAAGGAAAATTCGGCCCATTTTCTAGCTAGGGAAAAACTAACAGTAAACAGGTAAGATACACTCAGCCAGTAGAAAATACTGTAATAACCACACTGCAGCCTATTGTAAGCAAACAAGAAGAATCCATCCTTTCACAGTGATGTATAACACTGAAGAACCTTGCGTAAGACAACACAGGCTAGTAGAAAACTAACGCAATCTCTAACACTATCTCAGCCCATCTATTCTATTAAGTCCAGCAACTCTAGTCCAACACTGTGAGTACACAAGTAACAGAAGCACAAGCTCAACAAGGAAAATCACAGGGTGTGGCAAACCTGTACGGTATATGCTGATGATTTGAGTCTCTATACTTCTTTGCTAGACCAAAGTCGATGATGTATACCTGTACTCGACCAACATTTCGTTTAACAAATAACTGAGGAGAATTAAAAAAGCCTTAGACAACCCTTTTCAACAACTACCTGATTTGCGCGCCTCCCGAGACCCATCAGAAAGTTGTCAGGCTTGATGTCCCGGTGTAAAAATGACCTCTGATGGACAAATTCAATGCGATTGATCTGCCAAAGGTAAAAGAATATGTCCAAAGTATTTAGGCAAAATCCTTATTCAACATGTAAGAACTATTTTTCAGGCAATAAAAGGGATCCTACCATTTGATCTGCAAGCATTAGTACAGTCTTTAGTGAGAGCTTCCTACTACAGAAATTGAATAGATCTTCAAGGCTAGGCCCCAACAAGTCTATCACAAGGACGTTATATTCCCCTTCCACACCGTACCATTTAATGTTTGGAACGCCGGCTGAACAAAAAAGAAAGGAAAAGCAACCTCTCTTGAATTAGAAAGAAGAAACCACATACTGCAAAATGTAAACAAGTACATAACTAAAGTCCTTACTTCCTCCTTGTAATACTTTATATAATTTTGATTCATACAGTAACTGAGGATGCTTAGTTTTCACACTTTCCTGAAAGAAGAAAAAAAAAGCAGGCCATCAGAACATATACAACAAACACAGCAGTCAAAAGTGTAAAATTTCAGAACAACAAAAGAAACATGAAAACAAAACATGAGGATTTGATTGATAGCATATTTGGCAGCCGGAACCAGCGCAAACAGGCAACAGGAAAAAAGCATATACAGTAGTACAACAACATGGTAGCTGTCTGTCAGGTCAGCCTCATAATTTGCCATCTCTACGCCACACAACAAACATGTCAAAATTTACAACAGGTTGGGCCCACCAGTTGCATGTAATGTTGTCGTGGGCTCTTAAGAGCTAATTCAGTATTAACTACACTATATCTTCCCAAGAATCAATAAATACTACATAACTCTCAGTTCTGTTCCAACAAAAAGCAGCAACTGCCTTTCTAGCTGTGTCTTAGCCTATTAACACAGTATCTTGTCCGTCCAAACCCAGTATATTCTCCTATGATTATAACCGAAATGTTCAATTTTTCGCATTATTTAACATCGAATACTTTAGTTTTTTTCAAACATGCTATAAACAGAAGATTTGTAGTTAGTTAGTAAAACATTCAAAGCTTAGAACTTTATCACCATCCAGAACTTGGAACTAACTCTCTATATTCTTAACATGTTAAAACTAGAATCTACAAAGCTAAGAAAGACTAAGCTATATAACAAATAAAAATCAAAGCTTTCATTCCTAATTCCCGAGAAAAGTTCAATTCTTTACTTATACGACAATACTAAACGTAATCAAAGACATCAACACTCCGCAAAACTACTAAGTGGTGGTTCTCTCTACTTTGAATGATCTGATCTGATCTAATTCATTAGTGGAAACGAATAACTTACAAGTTTAATCGCAACTTCTTCATTAGTCTGTATATCAGTACCTACAACCAAACACACCATTACTCATTCAGTATATATATCAAACAGAGCTCGATTCGAACAAGCAAAGTAAAGAGCATACCAAGATAGATCTCTCCGAATGATCCACTCCCGATCTTCCTCCCCAGCCGAAACTTGTTTCCCACTCTCGGCTCCATCGAATCGAAACCCTAGAACTAGTAGCCACCACCAGAAGAAGAGATTGGAAGCAGAGTATAAAGATATAGTTGCAGCGGAAGAGAATCAAGCGGATTGAAGATTGGAGTAGCGGTTGATCCCGATTGACTTCCGGCGAAAGAGCGTCGTCGTCGGCGACATCTCTCTACCACGCGGCGAATAAGGGAAGAGATAGATAGAGAGAGACAGAGAGAGATTTGGTAAAGAATTTTATTATTGTGTAGTTGTTGGATAACTTTAAATGGGCCGTACTACTGGTCCATTTCGGCCCATAATAGCCAACCACTCTCAGCGCTCTTAGGTTTGAGGAGTGCTTACCACCAACATCACTGTAAAGTGCAAGAAACACGCAACAACTTGGTGATTTCCATTGCCTAATCATAGGGGTTCTGCATTCGGATGGATATGAGATCGGCTTCTAGAAATTTTGGTAGCGATTAGGTAATAACTTTATTACAGTTTTGGTTCTGATTTGAATAGGTTTGAAACCAAAAAAAAGAATAACAAAACTTTGGATTATGTTTTTTTTTTTAGAATTGAACTATATCCATACATATCTGGATAATTTGAAACAATACAAGTAATGTTGTCCTAATATTTTTTTGAATTTAAAATTGTGTAGATTTCTATAAAATTAACATAATATTTTTTAAATATATAGTTATATTTTGAATATTTTCAAGTATTATAATTTTTCAGCTCGGATTCGAACTCAGTTTCTCGGATATAAAAAAAATTATGTTTCATTAGAATATAATAGTATTCATTAGTAAAGAAAAAATATATTTTATATTTTTGTTAAAATAATAATTGTATATATGCAGAATAAAATGATCATGAAAGAAAGGAACAGAAGAGACACAAAGGAAGATTCTTTGTTAGGTACTAACATTTTGTCCTAGGTGAATATCCACAAAACCTAAGTTTTGTACAAAAGAAACAAAGCATGTTAAAAAAAATGGGAACCCAACAATTAAAATACTACTCTTTACACTGATCTCACTCCTATAACCTCTCCACAAAAACAGCATCAAGAACCATCTCTAAAGTCTTGATGCATCAGAGAACTGAGAAGACAAACCTATACATCCTACAACGATCTAGGTGACTTTGCATCTTGAGCTGAACAATGAGAGAGATTCGACTGCTTCTTGCTCAGTTTCGACCTTAGATGTCTGATCTTCGCATCAACTCTAGCTGTGAACCCTATCTTTGTCTCCTCTCGTGCCTTTGTACGCTCTCTAGTCCACAGTCTAGCATCCTCCACATCTCTCTTGTAGTACTTGATCTCTTGGATGATATGGTGATCCATCGGATGCAAGAACCTCTGGTAAGCTATGTGAGTGACGTAAGGAAGAACCGCAGCTACCGTGACTAGCAAGGTAGCCATCCAGTAGATAGGTGCTGGGGCAAGAATCTCATCAAAAATCCTGTAAACGTTTCCAGAGAGGCTTGCTGGCATGATCCCATTGAGTGCTACAAAGAGATACCAGGACCCAATGCTTCCCCATATGAAAACGTGTTGGATCCAAGTGAAGTGGGACATGGTTAGTGCGATTTGAACATTGACTGCCCATATGATGCAAGTGAACATGGTTGTGCCGACGGCCTCCATGTCAGCTGTTTGGCCGCCTGCTCTGAAGGCTTGAGAGTAAATGATTCCTATGTTGAGGAAGAATATGACAAGCGATGAGTAGACGCCGTTGCACATCCATCCAATGATTCTTGACCAATCAAAGAAGAGGTTCTTTGTGCCTTGTTGGTATAAAGCAGGGAACTACACAAGCAAAAAAAGGTCATGAGTACAGATTCAAAATAGCTACTTCTTGATGATTTTTTTTTTTTAAATGAATGTTATTTATTCATCCGGAAAGACTAATTTTACAATAAAGGCGACGAAAGTTTGAGCAATAAGTTGATTATAATGGAAATCATTAGAAACTGATTTTCTAAAACTTGAAGGATGATTATTAAAGCTTACTTGTAAGCAGATCTCCGAGGAAACATCTTGTTCAAAGACTCCAAGGGCAATCACGGGCAATGAGGTAAGGAAAACATTGAAGACCAACAAGTAGTAGTCATTGTACACTGATTGTCCGGAGAATCCGGTGAAAGCCTCAAAGTAGAAGAGAGTGAGACCAAATGCTATGTTCTTGTAGAAGAAATAGCATATCTGGATGTAGAACAACAACACAATGTTAGAAACAAAACCCACATAAAAAGGTAATCAAAAATAGCCACAAGAACTAGTTATTACCATTTGAGCTATCCTTTTATAGCACCAGTGTCCATGGACGACAAGTAATCGTTCCAGAAACCGGAACTGCGCAATAGAAAAGTCACTAGCCATAACAGCCTGCATGCCTTCAACGCCACTGATTCCTACACCAATGTCAGCTTCTTGAATCATCCCAACATCATTTGCACCATCACCTATTGCCAATGTGGTTTTGCCAGTTCCCTCTTTAACCAACCTTGTCACCAAAGCCTTCTGCTTGGGAGACACGCGGCAGCAAATGACAGATGCACAATCAACAGCCAAGGCCAAGAACTGATACTTCATATCATCCTCTAATGCATAAGTAAGAGTTTTCCCGTCAATGATCAAAGCAAACGCAGCATGTGGATCCTTCTCTAGCTTCACCGTTTGCACAGCTTTAGTGAGTTGGTTCAATATGTTCTCTTTTACAGCCTGACACATCAACATTAGATAAAAAGTTAGCTTTAAAACTGTAGCTGAAGAGAATTGTCATTTAATGTTTTAGCATACCCTTTTTGAATCTTGGGATCCTCCATCGGGATTTATTGATGTTATGCATATCTGTCTCATACCTTGCCTAAGTAAACTACATGCAAATCTGCAGTTCGTAAAAGGTAATTTGTTAGTAACATGTATCATTTCTAGTTTATTTTCAAGATAAATGAGAGATTCTAACCCAATGTTGATGGCTGTTTCCATTTTATCCCCTGTTAAAACCCATAACTTGAGCCCAGCTTGAGCAAGTTTATCAATACACTGAGGCACCTACATCCAAATGAAAGAAACTCAGTTTAGATATTCAAGATTTTTTTTTTTGTGAAACCGTTTAGATATGCAATGCAAGATAAAACATGAACTTAGTGTGTCTGTTTAAAATACTTAATACATACCCCTTTCTGGAGTTTGTCCTCCACAGCAGTAGCACCTATGAGAATAAGATCTTTTTCAATCATATCTGCTCCTGTCTCAAGCAACTCATCTCTATCAGATCCTATTGAAGTTTTGGCCTTTTGAAACTCAGTGTTCCAAGCTGAGTATTCTTCCTCATCAAGCTTCCTGTAAGCAAGTGCAAGCGTACGTAGCCCAGCTTCTCCATATTCAGTTAAATGTTTGGTTGTTGGTCCCAAGTATGCCTTCCCATTCTTAGCCAACCGTTCAAAGATAATACTGCAAAATACAGGAAACAAAAAAAACTAAATAAAGGACAAAAAGCATATTGTATATAACCTTCTTGATATGGACAATGTGACACATGACATGTTAGATGCTAACCTGTCAGCTCCTTTGCATAGTAGAAGAATCTGCCCTTCCTCATCCCTTACAATTACTGACATTCTCTTTCTTTTACTAGTGAAGTCCAACAAATTCAGAACTTTATACTCCCTGCATTGTATATGTTACTTACTTAGTAGAGACTAAAATATAATCATAAGGATAAAAAATGAAGCCTCTGTACTATACTAACCTTTCTACTATTTGTCCTGAAGAAGAGAACCTCTCACGGATAAACACACTCGACTGAGTTCTCTTACAAAACTCAAAACCAAACTCTCTAGCAGCAGCGAGAAAAGAAGCCTCATCAGGTGACTCTGCTTCATAAGTGTACTTACCACTCTCCTCGTCCAGCTCAGGGATAGCTGTGTGACAAATAGCTAATACCCGGAAGAACTGCAATACATCATCTGGTTGTGATTCTCTCAACCAGTTCCCATTCATGAGTCTGTTATCCTCAAAGCCAAATCCCTTTATAGGAGCTCTAGGATTGTTGTTACCACTTTCAACCTCTATCTCATTCGTCCGGCTACTGTCCCAAGTCCCATACACTTTGGTCTGAGACTGAGGAGTAGTAGCACTCGATATCTCTCCATGCTCTTCGAGATCAACAGCCATCTGCTTCGCAGCGGCGACCTCCACTTCACTAGAACGAACACCATAAGAAGTACCAGCTATAGAGCATTTCAAGAAATCCATCTGGTTACACGTCAGCGTCCCCGTCTTGTCGGAGAGGATGGTATGAACCTGACCAAGCTCCTCGTTGAGATTCGAAGTCCGCGCTTGCGCAGGGACGCCGCTCTCATCATCAAACATTCTCAAGTCCTGGTTGATGAAACTCGCTTGCCAGACTTTGACAACTTCTATAGAGACGTAAAGAGAGATCGGTATCAGGTATCCGTAAAGCAACAGAGCGGTGATGAGATGGACCACGCCTGCGTACACAGGACTTATCGGGTTCATTAGGTCCTCGGGGGCGTCTGGTCTCAAGTACCACATCTTAGGCATGTGGAACTCCGTCTCCCAAGCGAAACCTGACGAGGAGATGCAAGAGATCAAGATGAGTAAGACGAGAAGCGTGTAGATGATGTAGTCCATCGTCCTCTCGATCCTGCTTCTTTTAGAAGGTGACTTGGTTGAGTTCTGCATGACTTTAGTGTCGTGTCCCGTGAAGACCACGACTCCGTAGACGTAAGCCGTGTTCCTCAGCTTCGAGTCTCGTAACAAAATCTGAGACGGATCCAGAGGAAATGTCTGACGCTTATACTCTAAGTTGCCAACAAAAGTGTAGAGACTCGGGTTCGGATCTTCGCATCTTATCGTCCCCATGAAGTCCTTGAAAGACTCGTCGCTTTCTAATGTCATCGTCACTTCCAAAGATCTCTTCACTTTCAAGTTCGTCTCCCCGTCCAAGTTCATAGTCTCTACATAACAAATCCCATCCTCGTAGCTGCTCGACAGTAGAAGCAGATCAGCAGGGAAGAACTCGTCCTTCTCAACTCTCACCACATCCCCAACGCTCACCTTCTTCCACTTCCTAGAGCGAAACGCCCCGTCGCTTTTATGAACGCACGTTTTTCTTGCATTAATCTTGACGTCCTGCATGAACCGACGCCAGTCTTCTAACGCCTCTTTCATCATACTAAGCCCCACGACGAATACCAAGGGAGCGATCATGCTCCATTTGTTGAAGGGGGAGAGAGGGAAGACGGAGAGGATGGCTGCCACCAAGAAGTAGAGATTCGCGGCGCGGTGGAACTGCTCGTATAAGGACTTGGGGAAGAACGTTATGAGGTTGTATCTTGTTGTGGAGACGTAGTTGGAACGGTATTTTAAGGGCTTCTTCTTGTGCATGTGGGGCTGGTTACAGAACACTGTACGGCTGAAGCCTGGACCGTGGAGTGGGTGTGGTGGGTCTTCGCCTTCTTCTAGTGTGCTCGGTTTGAGACATCCGAATGTGTAGAGGTGGCTTAGTCTCAGCTTTGATCTTATTCTCCCACGAGCCATTATTAAGACAGAACAGGATCTAGTAGTATCTTAAGAAATCAGAATCAGACTAGTGCTTCATGTTGGTTTTGAAATAAACCTGTAAATATGAAACCAAACCCATTATAAGATTTTTTTTCCTCTAAAGTTTTGATATTTGTGAAACATAAAGACTTTGGAAAAAGCAGAGAGAGGACTAAAACTAACACAAGCACCAAGAAAGCTATAAATGGAATTTAGCTCGAATTTCGGAAATATATTTTTAGTGTAAGAATATTTATAAAACCTTATGGAAAAAACATATGAAAAGAATCTAAATTCAACCAAAAAAATATATACTTTCTATGAGAGATGATGAATTTACCAAAATCCAGAGAGGAAAAAATATTTTACCTAAGAAACAGAAGAGAAAGAAAACAAGAGATTTTGAAATTTCAATTTGATTCTTAAATTCAGAAAGATAAACCATTAAGCAGGAGGTTATGAACAACACGCAAAAACAATTGACAGCTGTAATAAAAAAACGTTACAGATAAGATCCATAAATCAGAGGACAAGTCAAGCACAATGGAAAACCCAGAACAAACAGAACATGTGGAGATTTGTTGGAGAAGTATAGAATCAGAAGACAAACCTCCTCCAATGTAAGAAGAAAGCTTTGATTATTATTCCTCCTAGGATTTGTCGGCAATGTTAGATCAAGAAGGATGAGCACAAAGCATACACATGAAAAAAAATGCAGCTTTTTTCTCTCTTTTTCTCTCTCTATATATCAGTTTGCTGTCTTTTTCTTCTCCTTGTTTTTGTTTTCTCAGGAGACTTAGAAAAATAGAGCAAAAACAAAAATCAGAGAAAAGGGTTTTAGAGAGAGATTTTATGTCCGAAAAATTCCACTCGGTTCTGTTTTTTTTTCCCTATCGAAAGACTGCGAATCTGAACCCACTGCAGGTACTTTCGGGTCTGCTTCTTCTTCCTTCCTACCTCTTCTCTCTTCAACTATAATCTAATTAACTTTAATGTACATATCTTTATAACATTTAGAAATTAATAAAATAGCCTAATTGGTAGATACGTTACTATCAGTAGTATACATATACCAATTACCCAAGAGAAATAGTATAGTAAGTTTTTATTAAAAAAATTGTGGGAGTTATGGATGTTAAAGAAAATATTCAATACAAAATCTCGGGAAAGATATAAATGTATGAACCAGCTGTAGTTTTTTTGAAGGAAGTATTTAAATAAAGCGCGTTTTAATGAATTTTATGATTTTATACATCATTTTTTATTTAACCTGTATCTAGAGGGTGTGATTGGTGAAGTTGTTAATTTTTTCAAAACAAGGGTGTATCATGACTTTCTAATTTCTATGTAATTGATTATATTCTTTCCATTATAGTATTAAATATCAGAGTATTAAATAATTACTCAAAAAGAAAAAATAAATAAATACTGATTTTACATTCATTATATATCATATAATATTAAAAATAGATAAAATATTATTTTAAAAAATACGTATTCTAAATTAAGTCTTTTAATAAAAAAAGTTTGATATGAAATAAATATGTATTTCTAAATAGTGAAAATACTACTTTGCTACTGAAAAGTACGATATAAAAATACTTGTTTTGTCCCGACAAGAAAAGGTATATGTTGTAGGTCTATGATTTGATGAAAGGAAAGGTATCTGGGTTCAGAAAATTAGGAGAGAGATGGTGGTGACGTTGCCACACACAACCTTTTTCTCTTCTGCGACGAAACCAAACTTTCAGGTAGAGTCGTTGAACCAATCCGCTCTGTTTTTACTTTTCTTTAAAATCAGACCTTCACATAAGAACTATGTAATTCTTTTAATTCATAGAAAAAAATTAATGTTACTAATCTTAAATCTGATTTTGTTACTTGCATATAAAGGGTATAAAATATATAATTAAATGTTATCCTATATTTTTCAAAAAAATGTTTTCCTATCGTATTATTTTGAAATAACTAGAAATTTGATTACTTAATATTAAAATAAAATATTTTAAAATATTATCTATTCTTTAAACAATTTTAATTTACACACGACCAATAGCAAGAAAACACTCCAAAGACACATCTTTACACATTTAGAGATGTGTGAGGTGGCTTAATTTGCTTGCATTCATAAAAAACTAACTCTTTCAAAACATGTAATCTACCATTTTGAGCACAACAATAATACTAACACAAATTATCAACATGCCTAAATGGAAAGTATATTAGCAAGGATCAAGATATCTTCGACCAAAAAAGATCAAGATATCTTGACTTTGCCCCCAAAAAAGAGGATCGAGATATTTTGGAATAGCAAAACAAAAACTATGTGGAGTGAATCGGATAAGAACTGGATACATCATACATGATGCATTCTTATAGTGTATATAATCTTTCTACTTGCAAGGGGGAAAAAGACGTGATGGAAAAAAACAAAAATATGTAAATTTATATTAGTTTATATGAATTTAATAACAATGTAGGTCTACATTCTTCTACCCAACCAGATATTTATATCTTTGTTTCTTGTCACAGATACGCGCACACAGAGATCGAAATTGTGCAATGACAAGTTTCATATTCATAGATTTGTGTATATTTGGCCCGTACGTGTATTATATCGGTTTGATAAAATATGTTTGTAGGTGTATTTTAGATAGAGACGTTCTATTAACTGGTTGGTGTTGACTATCAGCAGAGCATATATGTGGACAAAATGCGTGAGTAAATGTAAAAAGAACAGTAAGTTTAACTGAATAATTAAATCCTCGTTACATACTAACTAGTACTTTCTGTTTTATCGACTGCCAATTTAAATTTGAACACAACATTACAACTGTTAGTATTTTTCAAATCAATTGGACGAAAAGATCAAAGATTTATCACTTGATATTACTTTCTTTTTTACTTGTTAATCTTTGTTGAGTGCTATTGTTTTCATTTGAATAATGTCAACGTGGAATATTTAAGGTTTTCATATCAGAAAAGCTTTCGAGTTTACTTTGGTTCGAAGGATAGTCACATGGTACCAGTCCACGTCCATGATTCTTTCGACCCTTTCGAGTTTTGTGTACTTTCTTTAACCCTGCACACGGTATTGACCACTTTTAACTGTTTTCACTCACTCTTATGGACCATTTATCCCTTTTTATTACTGTTGGGTCCCACTTTGGAAAATTCAGTTTAACTCGGAGAATAATACTTTAACGAGAAACTAGAATTGTTAAGAAAAAAACAAATCATGTGGCGATAATTAGATTGAAACCAAAACTTACTCTAAATTCGTGGAAAAAATGGCACATGACTTGGACTAGCCGCTGCAGTGTCGTGGTCGAACGACCTTAATATTGATTTTCAGGTCACACAACAAATCGTGTTCGTTGGTTTGATTGACTTTTCAACACGAATCGTTTGTGGTCATTTCGAATCTGACGGCTCAAAATGGAAACGTGGAAGGAGGGAGTAGGACCTACAAAGAGGAGTCCCACAACGTAATTTAAACCGGTCAATTTGATTTTAACACTACTCAAACGTGGTGGTCCATTTTAACGTGCTGCCCAACACGGCGTAGAGAAAAGCACATATGACATATCAATGCGCCAATAAGGTCGAAATGATAATTAATTTAATATAAAGTTAGATTGAATTATTGCTACTATTACGTTTTGAGTATTTTAGTCTTTTAAATTTTCATATGGGCGTGTAGGGTTTTAATGCGACAAAATATTGAGGGGAGAAAGATATAGTAATCAATTTTCAAAGACTTTATATGGTGTTTATGGTTTTAAAACTCGCAATTCCAATATTTAGTAAACGAAACAATGTTTTAAAATTTGAATATCCACCGGAAGAACACACAGGTGTCGTATGCTGTTACGTAGAATGTTCATGTCCCAATAGGACATAAGAAATCTAGTAATCATATTAATTATTTGGTCCCGCCGTATTTATGTGACATGTTCTAGAGTAGAAGCAAGTATGCACTAACTTTAAAAGAATTCTTTTTTTTAGTACTAGCAAGTATGTAAAACGGTTGACCACCAAACCGGAGAAACTCACACAGCTCTTCCTGAACCAGGACTTAAACGAGTTCAATTAGAGATCACATATTAACATTTGGCTGGGACATTTTGCAAGGAGTGACTAATGAAGATAGTATATTCATCAAATTCGGACAACCTTGTTGTTGATGCGTGTGAAAGACTTCATACTTGGAAACTATTACATTCCAACATTCAGATATATCCAGATTAAACGAGTTTGAAATGCAGATCACATATCGATGAGATGCTTCGTTATAGTGTTAGCGTCTCATAAAGATTTCTTACAAAGTTACACAACTCTACAGAAACTGTATCTTATCCGACACTTCTCCTCTCCCTTCACATTAATTGCATTATCCTTGATTACGTTTCAACTTAAAAGCAAAGCTAACTATGTATTAATTGTCCATATGTATTATATTGGGAAGAATGAGTAACTAAGATAAATACCATAAGAGCCATAATGTTCTCTCTTGGACGCCTTCTCCGGACATGAGAAACATAAGGAACCTCAATTTCAGAACCAGCGAGGGACACCACCCTGGTGACAGCAACTCTCTTCCCTAGGCAGACGCTAATAGACCTGACCTCAGATTTTTCAGATAGCATTTTTGATATTTTTTTTAGGGAATTACTGACCTGTGATTAACACTGAGACTGTGGCCACAAGCATTTGAATGTCCATTGGATACGATCAGTACTAGATGGTGCATCTTTCAGCCAAGTCTTGTCCTTAACAGTCGTCTTACAGCCAAAGGTCGCCCTGAATGTTTCTTGCAATGCTTTAATCGGTAAATTATTCTGGTGGGTATTTCTGTTACTCCAGATTTAATCATTGTTAAGGTATACATAATTGTCTTCAAAAATTTATGTTTTCAACAAAATAAATCATACTGTACACAAACATTTTTGCTAGCTTATGTCCTTGATCCTTCAAATCTCCACTGTGGACATCTTTCTCTTTTGCAACAATAGCTTGTTTTCTGCTGCATCTATCAATATATTATGAATGCATTTGTAGATCTGTTTCTCCTGAAAGGAATGGAAACTTGGAAAGACTAAACACAAACCCACCAAGGTGAAAGCAATAGCATAAAGATTATTAGTGCATTTTTCAGTTCATCAACATGCTTGTCCATTGTTAAGTTGTACATAAATTGTCTTTCTCTTTTACAAACTAAACCACACTGTGCAAACATTTTTTTTCTTAGCTTATGCCCTTGATCCTTCAGGCTTCCATTGTGGACATCCTTCTCTTGCAACAATGGCCTGTTTACTGCTGCATCTTTCAATATAATTTGACTGCATGAGTAGACTTGCAAAAATGAAACTTGAAACGACTAAACACAAACCCATCAGGAGGTAAAAGCAATAAGGCATCAAGATCGTTAGTGTATTTCAGTTCATCAACATGTTAATCTATTTACTAAAAGAGACTTACTCCATATACCTATCATTGAATGTGTTTGGACGAGGAAGAGTAAATCAAACACATTCAATGATAGGTATATGGAGTAAGTCTCTTTTAGTAAATAGATTAACATGTTGATGAACTGAAATACACTAACGAAGATTGAGACTACGAAGATAAGAGAAAGTGTAAATTAGGTTAGACATGTTTGACTTTATTAACCAAACCCACACACAATATTTTTGACCATCTTCTGACCACTACACAAAACAGAAGAATGATTAAATTTAATAGAAACAGTCTCACCACTTTCCGATCTTTTTGTGACCGTTTTTCTGATGATATTGAGGTGGTCAAGACATAATCACAAATTACTGACCATTTTTGTACCAAGTTTAGTTCGACGGTAATTTACTAATTTATGACCATATCTTGTCCACTTTGTTTAATCATCGTAATGTGGTCAGTTTATGGTTGAAAGTATTTTTGACCAATTTATGTGGTCATAAATCTGGTTAGAAGATGTTATGTTTTCTTGTAGTGGCTGTTTCTGACTGGGAAAGACAGTTGATGAAACTGATGCAGAAATAGAGTGAAAAGAAGTACTTTGAAGTTGAGATGAACAGAACATTAGATCATCATTAATTGTCTATAAACATCTTTATGTTGATTGAGAGAAGAAATCCCTGCATATTTTATGTCTCTCAGTAGTCAGTACATTTGTTTCCTTCTATTAAGCTAATCAAATTTAATTTGTCTTTTTCTTTTCTGTAAGAAGAAAGTACCATGAGTATCATAGCAAGCATGAGATCTATATCAACGCATGGGGACCCTGCCATTTACATCCCTACATTGTTGAAGTTTTATAAGATATCCATAAGAAAGTTGATTGGAAATGAGATAATGTGAGCCAAGAAATTTATATATTACCAAAAAATGGTGCAATACATGGAGTGAACCAAAAAGGTTGTCTGGATTCTCTTGCTCAAAAAGCAATAAAATAAAATGATGGAAAAAGAAGCTTTGTGTTGTAAAACAACTTGGAGGAATAATGTGACCTAACTAAAGCTAAAACTACAAGTCTCTGTTGTCTTTTTGACTTTAAGGATCATGCAAGCACAAAGGCAACAGTAATCATCATCTTTTATTCTCTTTATGGTGTTCTTTTGTTAGATCAGATTTCCAGTACACTTCAGTTCTTTTTTCCTTTTTCTAAATTTCATACTTTATCTCAAGCTAAAATCAAGGTTAATATGAACATTCCTAATATTTTAGTTACTGCAACAAAAACAACAACAAAGGTCTACAAGTCAAATCTAGAACCAAAGAAAACACAGGCTAGTCTGATTAATATAGATGAACTTTCTTTTATTCTCAGAATTAAAGACATGAACTCATTTCAACAGAAGTTACATAAGTGAAGTTGTTGAAAATCCTCAAGCATAATGTCTTTTTTTGTTCAACAACAACAAGTCATTCCTTAAAACCCACACTCAGATTAGCGCTGAATCTACAGAACAGAAAGATTATCCGGATCTAAATCTCTTTTGGTTGTTGGCCTTTCCATCAGATTTCAAGGTCCCAGTGGATTCTCCTTCTGATGAAGCATCAACCGATCTGGCGAAAGAATGAGAGAGATCACCATAAAGACTTGCCACAGTTCTGATGTTGTTATTGAGTTCTCTTATCAAACCAACATTTCGACCCAAGTGATCTACTTGTTTGGACTCGTGGTTCTGATTGATCTCGTTGATCAAAAGCCGGTTTTGATCCAAAATGTTTTGAACCTGAACAAAACTCTTCTGGAAATTCTGCAACACTTTGCCATCCATTTGGTATCTCTCTCCATATCCAGAGAACACATCTCCTTCCATTCTTGATTCCATTAAGCTCAAATCTTGGCTGATCTTGTTCCTGAAATTTACAATACCAAAAGAGGGCTTATTAGAATCTACATGCAAGACAAATCACATTAACAAGAGTGTTTAGTTCTGCTTCTCCCGTTGACCTATTCTCTAAGCTCTTGATCTTACATAAGATCCCCAACTTTTCCAATAGCACAAAGCAAAAATAAAGATTACATTCTTGGACAAGATACAAGCAATGTTTTTTTTTGTGAAAAGAGATCTGTATATATATATAAATGAGAAGGAGTAATAGCTGTTCTATAAGTAGCCTAGAGACAGAGAGATGATCTCATCAAAAGTAAAAACAATTTCCACAAGATTTATAGCAATATGTAAAGTCTATAAATTTAAGTCACTTAGACCAAAATATTCATATCTAAGAAGAGAAGATAAATGGATTTTTTTATTTCCTTACCTCTAAAAGCCGAAAATACCAAGCTCTGGGAACATATAATAGCAGAGAGATAAAATCAAGATTATATTTCCTTGGGAAACAAAACCAAAGAATCTTATTTTTCGAGGAAATTATATGACAATTATTGGATGCTGGGAAAGCGAATCTACTTGTCGTCGCTATACAAGCAGTCTGAGACAGAGAGATTTATGAGGAAAATATAAATAAATGTTCTTATCTTTGTTGTTTTTTCATTAACTATTTGTTTTTTAAATATGATTTTTTGGCATGTACTTGCTCTGCAGCATCAGTTATGTAGAGTTATTGTTAAAGGTGTGTGCCAGTGCAGACATCTGGAGCGTATATTTTGTTACCCGACCCGTCAAGATTTGTTTTGTTGTTTATTTCTTAATTGGACCTGTTTATTTCAAGTAAAGAATCGGGTAATAGTGTGGTACCTAAAAAAGCTGGATAATTTGTAATATTTTCATAATTTCTTTCTAAAATAACTACTCAAACTTTCAATAAATGGGAAACATTGGATTCAAATATTTCAAGTATTTTATGTAATTCTAGATATTTTTGGATGATTTTAGTAACTTAAATATTAGATATTTTTCTTTTAAAGGAACCATCATCATGCATTGTCATCAATTGAGGCATAAAACTGATGACAGTGCATACCAGAAATTTCCACACAGTCATTGTTAACAGGCATTATCTCAATGCAATATCCATGGAAATGAGATGATCAATTACACTATTAGTGACAAAAAAATGTAGAATGGAAATTGGATATATTTTGTTAAAATTTAGATCAATGGTCAAAAGTAATGAATCTTGATTCATAGTTATGCTTGAATAATAGATCACTGACAGTATTCATGTGTGTATATGCAATGATATTTTCACAATGCGTCAAGAACTAGATCAGTATGAGATCAAGGCCAATATAACAATCATTTATGTTAGTTTTGCATTTGATTGAATATGAGATATACTTTTATAAAATCATAATAATTTGTGTACATATTTTACATTTGGTTGTTATGGTTTTTAATCGTTTTTAATTTATATGCATAAAAATAAATAAAAGAATACCCTAAACAATAATATGTGATCAT
The DNA here is from genome assembly GCA_026261945.1 of Hirschfeldia incana. Taxonomy (NCBI): domain Eukaryota; kingdom Viridiplantae; phylum Streptophyta; class Magnoliopsida; order Brassicales; family Brassicaceae; genus Hirschfeldia; species Hirschfeldia incana. The sequence continues at coordinate 8,127 of JABCMI010000133.1, read as the reverse complement.
GATTGATTTACTTAATCTTCTATGTATATCTTGAGTTGCATATATCCGTCTTTAAAGAATCACCATTGTTTCGTGTTCCGACTATATTAAAAACTGTTTGTAGCATTTATTTTAGATTTGAAAATAAATGATTATTTTAAAAGAAAAATACATAAATTACCTTTTGTGAATCTATGATTTATGTATAAAATATAGACATTTAAAATGTAAATATATTCCTTTTTGTCTTCAAAAAATATATTTTATTTTTATTTATGTTTAAAAAATATGAAAAACATAATTTGTTGTATAAGAAAATCTACATATTTACATATATTTCTTATTATTTATGTCTTTTCTATAAAAATATAAAAAGGTAAGTAAAATTAAAAATAGAAACCTAATTATCAATTTATAAAGGAAAATAAAGTAAAGATAGTTTTAGTGACAGCGTATAACTTTTAATTCACTAAATTTCATTTTTAGTTGAGTATTATAGAATTAATGTATTCGTTATATATGTAAAATCTATAAATTTACTATACTTATTTATTTATGTAGGTTTTGTAAGAAATAAAAGGAAAAAGAACAAAAAATTGAAAATCTAATTATAAATTTACTAAGAAAAAATAGTAATGAAAAAATATAATAAATTTTAATAAATTAAGGTTCATTTTTATCTGACTATTATTAAATTAATGTGAAAATTCACATATAAAACTGACTTCTCGCATAATATCATGGACATGAGACGATCAATGAAGTTGTTCAACCTCACCACTCCTACACTTACACTTACACCAACATTAATATTCGTCTTCTTCTTCATTGTAGTACCATTGGAGACTTTTAAGTCTCGACAATTTGGAATGATGCTATCAAGAGTTTTCTCTTGAGTTAACATATTCGTGGAAAAGCTTTTTTTGAGAGTTTTACCAAAAACGATATTTTTAGAGAGAGTATTGAAAAAAGCATATTTAAATGATGAAAAGAAGCAGAAATAAATTATGAAAAGAAGAAGAGAAAGATAAACATTTATAAACTTTTCAACAAGTTTCATAATTATTTAGGAACAATCATAGTAGGTAGATATGTGTATGCTGTGTTATTTGTAGCCTCCTCCCACCCAACAAGATGTTATCAGCCTACAAACAAAAAAGTTTGAAACAGAAATTCAACTTGCATATAAACTTCTAAACGTAGCTAACTTAGTCTACCAGTAAGTATTCATCCTAGTAGGTACATTTTAAGAATACTAATTCATCTATTTGTATCCTATTCAATTATATTATTTCTTATTACTCATTTATATTATTATTTCTTCTTTTTCAATAAAAAAATAATATTTCTTATACTCAAACAAAATGTATACGCTAGTTTCATCACTCAAGTTCCAACATCCATTGTTCCATTGTAAACCGATAAGTCTGTTGTGATCACTACTATAAGCATAGCAAAAGAGAACATGGTAGTTGCTATAATTGAAGGGGCTGAAACTCGAGCATCTTGACATTCTTAAATACAATTTCTTGAAGAAGATTATATTGAACATCAACATATTGAAGATCAAGAGACTAGATTATTTTGAGCGATATGACACTTGATGAATAAAATAGTATTTCAAATATCCTCCACAGTCGTGTAGCACGATCGAGAAGGTTTGGCCAGCTGGCTCTATGGCGGTCGATTTCCAAAATATATGTTAGATTCTTCATCATTTAAATTGACGTTATAAGACTTAGACCGTAGAAAAGTATTAATTATAAAGATAAAATGCATCATAAAACTGAGTATTAACTTAGATGAGATTCCAACATAAAACCAATTGGTGATAATTGGAACTGTCCATCTATCTTATATACTACTTAGTTACATTCCAATTTCCGATGCAAGACATTTGTCTCTTATACACCCTCTTTAGATGATAGTTCTTTGAGCCTCAATTCTGAAATGTTCAGGTAAGGATCGACAAACCAACCTTTAAGCTAGATCGATGTGGATCGAGTTGGACTGTATAGATCGGATTCTAATACCATGTTAAGCTAGATGTACTGCCAACATAAAACCAATTGATGATGACTGGAGTGGCTCATCTATCTTATATTTTAATTAATTAGATCCCTTCCAACTTCCGATATGAGACATTTGTCTCTAATACTGAGTAGAATCGAGTAATCTAAATTATCGAATATACACAAAAAATGTTTTGGAAGAGAGTTCTTGTGATGGATGTGTTAAAAATGTGAACAAATGAGCTTCATGTAGGCCATTAAAGAGTGGTCTTTTAGATATTATGGTGATAAATTGGCATTGTGCGGTATTATGGATAAAATTCTACACTGAAAATTAGAATTATCTTAAATAAGATATAAAATATGAGTTATTCCATTATTTTCTAATAAATCTTCCATCTAACTTAATATGGTATATGAGTACAGTCACTGTATTCTAATATATAATCGATTCAACCTGAAATTAATCTCATCAATTTTTTTCTAATATGCCAAGATTGAGGGTCTAAAATATATCATTTCGAAAGATGTATTAAGGGTAAATTCTCACATCTAAAGTTTTTCAATTAGAATAAATCTTAAGTACGATATAAAAATATGAGTTTAGCCATTTTAAAATCATCTAACTTAATATGGTATAAGAGTCCAATGATCTCATTCTAATCAACACATTCTCATCTGATCTATAATCGATTCAACCTAAAGTTAATTTCATCGACTATTTTACGATATTACAATAATAAGGGTTTAATTTATCATTTTGAAAGATCTAGTAGAGATAAACTCTCACATTTAAAGTTGAAAGAGATCTGATATTATATATCGGTATGAACTAATCTATTAATTGTCATTTTGTTTTGAATTAGAAGCCTTGTATATGTATATTTTATAAGAAAAAAATCGTTCAACTATTAAAATCAGAAATAGAGTTTTTAAATTTCTTCTGGCCTAACCCGGTTTAGTCAGGTGGAATAAAATTGCTGAGTATCGTTGCTAGTTTAATTGGTAATTAACGGAACGTGGGGAGATGCATCTCAATCTTGGGAAACCTAATCTGGCATTACCATCGTGTGTGCAATTTGAGTAAGAGATATCTAAAGAAACAAAAATGGCAAAAAAATAATCCAAATCTCCACCATTAAGGGGACATTTATTTTCTTTAGAATCTTTCCCGCTAAAAACTTCACATATTGGCCGAAGCATATTTGTTAAAAATATCTATGGGTTAGGTTAGTGTCAATTTTTGCACCCATAATTGGCAATGTACCACAATGCTTGAACGTAGAAAGATATCATTTTTTGTACGTTTACTCTTTATTACTCCACACATTTGCTTGTTACAAAAAAAAAACATTTGATTCTCCCAGTGGTAATGGAACTCTAGCTGGAATGCCCGCTCTTGGGTTCGAGTCGCCTTGGCCACCTTCCCTCCTATAACCGTGCGTGCCCGGATGGAAGACCTCGTGGGGATTAGTCTGGACTTACTGTCTGGGATCTCCCACGGCTATCAAAAAAAACATTTGCTTGTTACATACTCTCTCGATTTCATTTTATGTGGAGTTTAAATATTTTTTTTTTTTCTCAAATTGATGTTTTCACTAATCTAGATATAATTTAATAGCATTTAAATTTTGTGATCAGTTACAAATACTATATATTCTTTTATTGGTTAAAGAAGTTTCATTTAATGATATTTTATGTAATCAAGTTAAATTGTATAGAAGTTTGTATTTTTTAATTGCAAAATCTTTAAAAATCTTTTTAATAGGACAAAGGGAGTATAGCAAAAATAGAAAGGATATTTGTAAGAATCTTTCTTTAGCTTCTTCTAGCTGTCAATTAGTGTCTTCTAATGGTTCGTTACATGTAGCTCTGGTCCACACTACGTACGTAACAACACATACGTATCCACATCTTCTCCCTTGTATTTTCTATGTCAACTTAACTCAACTTGTTACAATTTTTTTGGCTCTTAAGTCATAACTCCACCTACGAAAGTAAACGAGCGTCTTATTGGCGTGATTGGCTCCCTTCTACTTACTTGTGCTACAAGTTAAATTTGTTGGGAAAGAAACTTAAGCTTCTCCAAATCCTCCACAACGCTGTCAGAATCCTCTGGCTTCTCGTATAACAACCCGAAATCTTCGCATCCAATATCAGTGTTTAAATTAGGTCTGAGACTTTTTCCGAACTGAATAAAAAAATTCAATCTTCAATTAGGATCTTCAAAACTAACCAATTTATCTGAATTTTTAACAAAATTAAACCAGAATCTAAACGAAATCAGAACTCAATTAATTTTGAATTTTAATACCATTTACAAAAAAACTAACTAACCAAATACCGAGCCATTTTTTTATTATTTAGATTCGGCAAGGCTGAACTGAGCTAATCGAAAGCCAAACTAACCGAACCGAATAAACTGTACTAACCAAACCCACATGCCTAGTCTGCATCATCATTCATATCACCAGCTATCCAGTGATGTAGAACAGGCAGGCGAAGAAAAAAAGCATTTTGTTTGTATCTAAGAGTGGTCCTTGTTTTCATACGTCCATAATGGTTTACAAAGGCTTATCTCCGTCTTTAGATTGTTCACCACACAGTTTATCCACCAACCTCTCTATATAAACACTGACAAAAAGTGAGAAGAACAGAGCAAAAAACAGAGTTAGTTCTTACACCAGCCAATCAAAATGTTGCGCATTATCTTCCTCTTATCTCTCCTCTTTGCTCTATCCACCGCCTCTGTTCAAGACTTCTGTGTGGCCAACCTGAAACGTGCTGAAACCCCTGCGGGCTACCCTTGCATCCGTCCCATTCATGTCAAAGCCAAGGACTTTGTCTTCTCCGGCTTAGGCACTCCTGGTAACACTACCAACATCATCAGCGCTGCGGTTACACCCGGTTTTGTCGCTCAGTTCCCTGGTCTGAACGGTCTAGGCCTCTCTACAGCTAGACTTGACTTAGCTCCTAAAGGTGTGATCCCAATGCACACTCACCCTGGTGCCTCTGAGGTTCTATTTGTCCTTGACGGCGTCATTACCGCAGGGTTTGTCTCCTCTGCGAACTCTGTCTACGTACAGACATTAAAACCAGGACAGGTCATGGTTTTCCCTCAGGGCTTGCTTCATTTTCAGATCAATGCGGGGAAATCAGCTGCTGCAGCCTTTGTCACTTTCAGCAGCGCTAGTCCTGGTCTACAGATTCTTGATTTCGCGCTTTTTGCTAACGATCTTCCCACTGAACTCGTTGTGGGTACTACTTTCCTTGAGCCTGCTGTAGTCAAGAAGCTTAAGGGTGTTCTTGGAGGAACTGGCTAAACAATGAGTTGAGACTCCTTAACTAAGACAATGCATGTTTTTCTTTTCTCTTTGATGGATTCTTGTATTGTCTCTTTTGTGTTCCTTGTAATTCTCCAAAACTTGTAAACATTATTATATTGTATGTGAGTTTTTCAATTAAAATTCTGAGTTTTTTTTTTTTGAGAAATGGCTTAATTAAAATTCTGAGTTGTTCATACCGTTTATATCATTTGCGAAGGCATCTCCAATAATTTACTTCCCTTTCACTTTCAAAATGAGATAAACTCATAATGAGTTTGTATTTTGCTCCAATAGCTTTCTTTGTTTTGTCCTTAAAATAATATTTTGTGAACTAAATCTTATACATATAAGTATAGTTTCGAAGAAGATATAATCATTTATATAAATTTATAATTGTATTACTAAAATGCCAATAATTTGTTTAATGTATAAAACGTACTGAATCTTGTTAGATATAAAACAAAATTATAAAAAGAAGAATAAGGACTAATTTATAAATAGAAAAGTTTAATACTAAAATGAGTGTGAATAGTATTTCTCTCATATTTGAAGAACACTGTTTATAAACTCACTTTTCTCTCAGAAGGTTGTACTATAAGAGATTAGAGAAGGTTTTCCTTCTATTTTTCTATGTTTTTTAAAAGCTATTGGAAACGGGCTTAAGCTAAATCTAAACAAAGAGATGCTAACTTTTAGGACCCAGGCTATCACATGGGTTTCAGTGGTCCCTTATCCTTAAGTTTAGTTCGGTCCACTCCAATGATTCTACATGATATGTATGACTTTAACTCTCAAAGGACCATACAGAAAGGAGACATGATGCGTACAATCTGGAGCCACAGTCACTGTGTGAATCAAAAACACAAAGAAAGTTATTTTTTTTATACTAGGAGGTTCGGGCTGTAGCCCTAAATCCCTAGATCCAAAATCACAATATATACTATTAGTTTTGTCCCAGCGGTCACTCGAACTAGGGACCTCTAACACAATGGCCATTGAACTAGGGACCTCTAACGCAATGGCATTCCTTTCCAGTTGAATTAATGACCTCTAGTGTTTTTTTTTTCCTGATAGATCTTTATAAATGTTATTAACAAACACCATTTCATTGAATAAAAAGCCCTTCCGTCTTCCTTTCCAGTTGGTTCCTTCTATCTATGCCTCCATTTTCTTCTTCGGTGATGTTTCTCCTGAATCGCCTTGTTACTCTCGACTCTCGACCCTCACCGGAGGAGGTGGGAACCATTGCGGCAGTGGAGTTACTGACTGAGGCAGTAACGGAGGAGTTGTTGTTGGAGGACCCTTAAATCTTGCGATTGTGAGTCATACTAAGAATGAAGCAGGGATGAAAAAGAAGAAGCAAAGGAAATAGTCTTGAACCAGGTCATGGCGGTTATGTGGATAGGAAAAATATCAAGATCAATAGTAGTTGCTAAATGAGAGAGTGATCAGAAAAGCAAAGGCTGAAGAACGTTGATGTTATAAAATTGTTATATATTCCCTTTTAAGCGAAAATAAAAAATAGTCATCTGCGGTCGGTGTTAGTTTGGATTCAATAGGATTTTGATTTTTTCATGGATATGAAATCTGACCTTGTTCTAGTAATCGGATTTTAATGTTCGGTTATAATTTTGGTTCGGTTTCCTCAAATTCAGTACGAATATAGTAACACGTGAGAATACCAGATGAACTCATTCTAATTTTGGATTTTATCCTTATATTTGTTTATGATTCAACAGTACACATTTTAGTTCACAAGTTTGACAAACCTTTTTTTTGACAAACTTAAACAACTTTAAGTAACAAAAATTTGGTGGAATGATTCGAAAGTATTTGTTAAAAGAAGGAAAACATAAAAAAATTAAAAGTACAACCAACAATTTTATAAAAATAACAAATATTATTTAAACTTCAAAACAAACTATTTATAATGGAAAAATGCAATTGTCAAGACATGAAATTTTAATTTTGATCCAATACCAATATATATATATATATATATTAGTTATTTTATATAATACATACTCACTTTAGGTATTTGATAGTTTATTGACTATTTTCGGAATTGAGTTAGAGTTTAATATATTTTTGAGATTTTGAATTTTTTGAATTTTTTAGATATCTATTTGAATTCTATTTGAATTCTGGTTCAATTTGGATAAAACCCATATTCTGTGTCGAACTCGATTCAATTATTATTTCTTTTCTTGTTTTCGCAACGTTTGAATTCATTATTATCGAATCGGGTTATGATTTGGTTTACATTTACCGACCTTTGACAACGACCATGGATATGAAATTTTGATAGTCTGTGGGCCCAACCCACGTTTCTGTTCGGCTCGTATGGATATACTACCACAATCAGTATTAGACAACTCCATAGGTAACATTTCAAAATATGGTTCCAACTAAAAGCAACTCCAATGGTGTTACTCACCATTAGAATCCTTAATAATAGAATAATAGTATTTTTATCTTTTTGAATAGGTAAGGATTCTAATCAAAATACTAAGTTCAATGGTGTTATTCAATGGTGAATCCTTAACAATAGAGTTAACAGAAACAAGACATAATCCAAATTCGAGAGGAACAAGAAAAGGAAGATACAATTCAATGATGCATTAGAAAGTAGAAGAACATACTGTTTGCTTTGGATACCGAACTGGAAGAGTTTGATGTTGTTGGATGCAAGAGACTTGAGATTGTCCTCAGGGTATGGTTCAGGACACAAATAACTGTTTCCATATGCTTGTTCTTGTTCCTCTTGTTCCATCTCTGATATCATCTTCTCCAAAACAGAGCAGACAAAT